>OW804099.1:31507101-32113255 GCA_942159475.1 Sthenelais limicola
TGCATCACAGGAAAATGGGTCTTCAGTCGCAAGAACATGGATTTTTAGATATCCTTATATTTTCAAAGTTATTAATCTTTAGCATATTTGATAAGTACTTTCATATCTTTTTATGTTTGGGAAAAAGTTACAGATATTTCTGGATGGACTATCGCTATAGTACAATAGTTAATATACACATTTAGAAGGAGACATATCAGATATAAAATCTCGAAATTTGGTATATTTATAGCTACTAACTACTTTACTACTAGGAGTACTGAATACCCCAAACTTCATAATATTCCTACGAAGAAATCTTGTAGAACATAACATTTTAAAAATATCCTTTTTGCCACATATAATTTCTCAGTAACACATCACATTTTAGTGACCTATAGAATATGCTTCCCTGTTCTTGTATCATAGTTATCCATAAATAGTAAACCAGGAGATTGTAAAGCAATGTTGCTGGATTTGGCCCATGCCTGGGATTTTAATATCATTTGAGCCTCAAATTGAGGGAATGTTTCGGGATGCTGCCTCATTATTAGCCTAGAATCCTGTATCAGTTGGTGACTCATTCAATCTATTTCGATCTATTTCCATTGAAACCACAAGCCTGAATTCAAATATTTCAACAACAACATTGAAATCAGGACGGAGAAGATAAAATAATAGATTTCGTCTATGTACCTCCCACACAGTGCACGACAACTGGGGTTACCAAATTAAGACCGGCCATGTGAATAGCTGCCTATATATGGTTATGCCCACATAAATGAAGCATAACTAATAATCGATAAGAGTAGGGTATCCCATCCAGTTAGGGTGTTTCCTCTCTCCCTGATATGACCAGATATATACGATTGTATAGTATATATAATAGGGCGTAAAGCAAACAATTTGTATGTTACAAATTACACCTAGCCAGCTCTGTACATTCATCATTCATTTCAACCCATGCTTGTCACAATACTCATTTAGACCGCGCCACCTTCCATGCAGTGCTATGTTTAATAGCTGTACGGCTCACTGATAGTAGCTTGTACGTTAGTTAGCTTCACTCTCAGTTAACGTCGCACAAAGACTGAACATTTTCTACTTATTGTTCCATTCTTTTCCCAACCCAGACCAAAGTTTTGGAGAATTTTGACCAGTTGTTTTTGTGAAAGGGCTTCCAAAACTACCTCATTTGTATTTGGAGGAGCCGCCCGAAACCTTTCATGCGATGACTTCACTTATCATCGCTCACTAGCGGAATTTCTTCTAGGCGATTATGCTTCAAATTTTTGTATATATAACAACACAGAATATTGACTAATCCAGTATAATCATAATATTAGTGAATTTGGTAACATTTATATATGAATGGCATGCACTAGAACATGTTTCATATTCTTATTATTATGTAACATGGCATACCAATCTGTTTCATAATATATGAAATAGATTGTTATGCCCAGTTACGTAATGATAAGAATAAGAAACTTTACTATATATATTATAATAAAGTTTCTCGCATCCCATATTTGACAGTTCAATCAAGTACATTACAGTATCATAAAATGCAAAATGCCTCTAATTTGATTAATGATTGTTTGTATTAAAAACCCATGCCTTGCCACAAAGGGTACACACGAATAATAGTATACATATACCATTGCCTTCTTATATATATCATCATTACCATAAATAAACTTCCAAGATTGGTTTGGAATAAAGAGATATTTTCATTCGTCCTTATAAGCTGACACTTTCATTATAAGACATCATTTCAATATGAAACATTTAGAATTTTGTCGCAGTCACCATTTATGTAGGGCAGATATGAACTGAAATTGATTTTTCTGAATGTTATCAAATATATAATAATATTCCCGGATAAATTATTCCCAGTGAATATATCGACATGTCCGCATAGCACAGAATGTGTCAAATGAAATTCCCGACGGAAATTAAATGCGAGAATCCAGGTAGATTCTATGAAAATGCCCTATAACGTTCAATAGGAATGTTTTAGTGAGTGCACCATGGCATAATAATTGAAATTCCCACTTGATTGCATTTCGTGCATCCATGGATGAAATAGATATTAATTCAACAAGATGGATTAATAAGATGGCAAAGGTAGGCCCAGGTCAGGGGAATTTTATTGTGTATTCGTGTTTTCTTATGGTTTTAATCAATCGATGACACATTATATTTTCAACACCAGGGATGTCGATAGGTTTGTATCTAAATATTCTTATTTCAGCTAAACATTATGCAAAATTTTTACACAATATTCTCAGTTGTATATATATGTGTATATTCAAATTTGTTATTCAGTAAACAAGTATACATTATAGACACAACCCCTGGTAATGGTTTGTATTTGTCTGTGTGTAATCTACTACTTTATATTATAATATTTAAAACTTGGAATATTGCCAAATTATGTCTTACATGAATATGGAAAATATATAAGAAGCTTTTTTGCACCTGTTTTTAACCAAATTATATCTACTGTACATACCAAAGCTTTGAATGATTTGAATTTAATCATGAATTATTTATAGATCAAATTTCAAACCCTAATCAAAATGTGCACATATGTCACCGTGACTATGCATCAGTAAAACTTGGCTTGTGGCTCAGTGAATGTAGTTTGATATGATTTTCTAATGCTCACACTCTCCTGCCTCACCCCCTCCTGCCTCACCCCCTTCTCCCTCACACCTCCCCCCCCCCCCGACCCTTCTGCCTCAAACCCTTCTCCTTCACACCCTTTTGCCTCAAGCCTTTCTCTCTCACACCCCTCTCCCTCACATCCTCCTCCCTCACATCCTCCTCCCTCACATCCTCCTCCTTCACACCCTCCTGCATCACACCCTCCTCCCTCATACACTCCTGCCTCAAACCCTTCTCCCTTTCACCCTCTGGCCTCAAACCCTCCTACCTCACACCCTTCTCCCTTTCACCCTCTGGCCTCAAACCCTCCTACCGGATACCCTTCTCCCTCACACCCTCCTCTCACAGACCCTTCTCCCTAACGCCCTCATCCCTCACACCCCCACAAGTTCTCCTCCATAACCTCCTTCCTTCAGACCCTTCTGCCTCACACTCTTCTCCCTCACACCCTCCTCCCTCACACTCTTCTCCCTCACACCCTCCCCCTTAGACCCTCCTCCCTCACACCCTCCTCCCTCACACTCTCCTCCCTCACACCCTCCCCCTTAGACCCTCCTCCCTCACACCCTCCCCCTTAGACCCTCCTCCCTCACACCCTCCTCCCTCACACTCTCCTCCCTCACACCCTCCCCCTTAGACCCTCCTCCCTTACACCCTCCCCCTTAGACCCTCCTCCCTCACATCCTCCCCCTTAGACCCTCCTCCCTCAGACCCTCCTGCCTCACACCCTCCTCCCTCACACTCTCCTCCCTCACACCCTCCCCCTTAGACCCTCCTCCCTCACACTCTCCTCCCTCACACCCTCCCCCTTAGACCCTCCTCCCTCAGACCCTCCTGCCTCACACCCTTCTCCCTCACACCCTCCCCCTTAGACCCTCCTCCCTCACACCCTCCCCCTCACACCCTCCTCCCTCACACCCTCCCCCTTAGACCCTTCTCCCTCAGACCCTCCTGCCTCACACCCTTCTCCCTCACACCCTCCCCCTTAGACCCTCCTCCCTCACACCCTCCCCCTCACACCATCCTCCCTCACACCATCCCCCTTAGACCCCCTCCCTCACATCCCCCCCCTCACACCCTCCTCCCTCACAACCTCCTCCCTCAGACACTCCTGCCTGAAACCCTCTTCCCTCACACCCTCCTCCCTCACAACCTCCTCCCTCAGACTCTCCTCCCTCACACCCTCCTGCCTGAAACCCTCTTCCCTCACACCCTCCTCCCTGACAACCTCCTCCCTTACAGCCTCCCCCTTAGACCCTCCTCCCTCACACCCTCCTCCCTGACAACCTCCTCCCTCACACCTTCCTCCCTAAGACACTCCTCCCCCTTAGATCCTGTTCCCTCACACCCTTCTCCCTCTGACCCTCCTCCCTCACACCCTCCTGCGTCAAACCCTCCTCCCTCACACCCTCCTCCCTCACTATCTCTCCCTCAGACCCTCCTCCCTCAGACACTCCTCCCACAGACCTTTATACCTCAGAACCTCCTTATTTGTACCCTCCACACTTGTATCCACCTCAATCACTCCATCCTCCCTCACACCTTCCTCCCTCATAACCCTCTTCCCTCACAATCTCCTCCCTCAGACCCTCATACCTCACACCCTCCTCCCTCACACCCTCCTTTAACATACCCTAATAAGTAGTCACACCCTCGTCCCTCAGTCCCTCCACCCACAGGTCTGTATTTACGGTGAAAGTTAAGAAAGAATTTATAATTTGTAACATTAAATAGAGAAAATTGATTTTTTTCAATGGAAATATGGTGGGCAATGTAGTTGTGCTGATTTCCCCACCTAAAGCTTTGATAGCTCTAGCATAATGAATCCTCCAATCCAGTAGCAGACACAAAAGTATGAACCTCAATTATTGAACGTTTGTGAGAATTAATTAATTAATTTTGTAGATTCATGTCACCGTGACTATACATGTCACCATGACTATGCAGAGGCACTTATACAATTTATAATATATATGTGGCAACTATAACAACTGATATATGAATCTGGCACAATGGGTAGTATACTACCATAGATTTAACAAGTTATTAAGTAATATTGCGGGGTGTGGAGGGGGGAAACCTTTGGGGGAACACCATAAATTAGGGCTATATTTTTCAATTAATATGACAAATTCAGGAATCATCATGATAGAGTGGAAGAAATCATGGCATGAACATCTACAACTGTGGCACAATACCGTTAAAGGGGTCACTGAAGTTATAAAAGCACCTCATACACAGTAATAGGCCAAGATATGTACCATACTAATTATGGTATTTTTTTTAGATTGTGTCACCGTGATTATGCAATTTATGTTTGGGCTCCTACTCATATGAAAAAAACAATAACACATTATAATGGATACTATTGGAAAGGCCACAATCCCCACCAACTTAATCAGTAATATGCAATTATAGAACCTCTTGCTAACGAAATTACAGTAGTTGACATTCAGTGATATCTAAAGAAATCTGGGGTTTCAAATTGCTCAATAATTTTTGACAACATAAAAACATATATTTACTGAGCAGTAAAACTATTTTTTGAAGTTACACTTTTTAGTATACATGTTATCTCTATCAATATAGGATTGATTTATAGAAATATTGTTTCCAATACATTTGAAACAATCAAGCCTAAAATTACATACATTGCATAATCACGGTGACAGGTACAAGCTACTTTAATTTTCAAGTATGCACAGGAGGCTGAGTTTGAGAGATTAGTGTTCCCAACTTTCAGTAATAATAGCTCAAAGTGTCTAGTTTAACATATGAACTGGATTAGAATCTAAATCCATTTTGAAATTTGACCTCCAAAAACACCCAAAGCGGACAGTTCATTAGAAACGACCATATACGCGTGGGTGAGGTCAAGCTACAGAATAAAGTTAAAACAATCCCTTTAGTCTCCGACTTCGATACCCCGCTGGACTATTCAAGTTAGAGACTAAAATTACATGTATAATGCTTTAAGGAATAGGGATGGCACTAGCCACCTTCGACATTTAACCATTATGTACATGTGTCTGCCTCTGGTCATATATATTTCCACATCTGTCAGTCGTCCAACATTCTTTTTAAACCTGCACTCTCGGTTAATATCTGTCAAGAATACAAATTATTTCAATTATAGTTCCATTCTTTTCCAATCAATCTAAAAGTCATTTTACCAACATTTTGGTTTTTTTTGTCCAGTTGCTTTTCCTACAGGGCTTTATAAAACTTCACATTTGAACTAGTGGGACCCGCCAAGCTGCTTTCCTGTGAATACTTCACTTTTCATCGCTCACCGGCGGCAGTTTCCCCCCGGCTGATTCAACTCCAAATTCTTGTATTAACATATAACAGCAGCAGAATATTGATAAATTCAGTCCAATAGGTCATAATACGAGTAGATCTGATGAGATTTTGTTTGGCATAACTTAGCTGAGAATACAGCTTTAATATCAAATTTAATGCAGTAAATGACATCATTATGCCCTTCTCGGCTGGGCCTGTTCGCATATATATACTGTAAACAGTTCTTGACCATGAATAGGACCGTTTGTGTTCAGTCCATTGATGTGAGTAGAAGACTTCTATACTTGTACACTATACTATTTAAAATGTCCACAACCAATATTTGAGCTCCTACATTGAACGAAATTCTAGAATTAAAATGATAAAGGCCCAGGACAGCTCCCTAAAATGTGGCTCATATTTGGAATCAATTGAACCTCGTATAACATTGAATTGAAGCCATTCTATCTTTCAATTCATGTTATCGGATCAAATAGAGAGGAAGCCACTTTGGTGAAATATATAGAAATCTTCCCCTACTTTATGATGACTCAGAATAGGCGGGAGCTATACGAGTGGGACATTTAAGTCTCCCTGACAAACCAATCTTCTGGGGCCATATCTGGGGCAGTGATTGGAAGCCATTATCTGCTTGAGAAGCCATCAGTGGAAGCCATTTCAAATATATCCATCGGACCAGAAAAGGACCCCGAAGCCAGCCTGACCCTCGCTTGGGTAGTCCCTCGCGACAGGCTCCTGTACTTGTGATCTATGTTTCCTTGCCATTCATATGAAAAGGCTGAATTGAAAAGCGGAACATTCAAACGCTGAATAGGAGCTCTACAGGCACCATGCAGAGTTGAATGTTGTTGACTGATATGAATGAAATTATTGGTTTGAAAGGAAGTAGACGGCATTAGATGATTATTTGCCTCTGAATATGAGCCCACTCAGGCAATCTTTAACACTTCAATAAAAATATCAGCATATAGCTGAAGCCGCGGCTGCCAGCGCTTTCAAATAGCATTACAGCATGTAAAAAGTAAATTTATATTACACGCGGCCAATAAGGCCGTACAACACCGTATTGGCTCTTTGCACACATGTCGAGCCTGGAATTGACTCCGAAGGTTGTTTTTGCACTAAGGATGTTGGCACTTCCCACCTTATCTACAGCTTAGAGTAGACCCCTTACGATAAAACGAAAAGCATCATTGTTTTATATTTAAAGAAATATCTCCATACATTTTACAAATAATTTATTATTGTAATTCTAGATCATTACACAATTATGTTTGTTATCTTTATTTTTTCTATGTGTAATTTTATAGTTATAGTAAGCGCTCATGACCAGCCTGTTGGTATACATGTGTGCTACACAAATGTTTTTTATAATAAAACAAATAATGAAGATAACTTTCGATAGCAGCACTTGATTGATTGATGTTTATTTTTCCATAAGCTTACATTACAAAAAAGGAAGGATGTTCTCAGAATATAAGGTTGAAAAGAGAATGAATTCATTAGCACAGGTACTCATTTCATATACTTATATCATTACATATTCTGTGGGGAGGTTCTTTTTCAGAATGCACACGCACTCACATGAGCAAAGTGTATTTGTCATAAAATTCCATAGCATTTTCATGATAATGTGATCTGGAACTAATGAAATAATTAGTGGAAACATTTCAGGATATTTCAACGATTTTTAAATAAGCAATATAAATTGCCATATATTTCATCCACCAAACACAATTAATATCATACTATTTTGCTTTGTATTCATTAAAATACTTCGTAGCCGGTATGGATATTGGATTTCCATGACATAGCAGGGAAGATAATACCTGAAGAATCTATCACATAATCTTATTGGCCTGAAGTTCTGCATCTTCATCCATACATCCCCAAAATGGCCCAAAGGTGTTACGATTAACCCCATTAAAAACATTAAGTTTATTGGCCTTGACATGGCGTTATAGGATCTGATGGCGATGAGGCCAAGGGTTAACGGGCTTATTTCCGATGGGCTTTCGGCGGGCAATGTCTAGTGACGCCAACCAGATCACCCAAGCTTGGATCTTGAAACGATGTCATCCGCGTACCAGCGTGATAGTTTTTGAGCTCTATAAATAAGAAACCAAGGCGACTATACTACGTACCAGCAGTCAACCTTAATTTCTGGTCTAATGATAGCGTCAAGGGTTCTAATAGAATTAAATGGTTCTTCTGAGGAAAGAAGGAGTTGAATCCTGCACACACACAGCCGATGTGGCCCCCGTTGCCCCCCGATTTGGGTCTCCTGATGAATCCTATGGTTTCATTTTAAATCGTGGTTTATTTTTTTAAAATAACATCAACCAGGATTTGAAATGAACTCCTAGGATTCATTAGGAGACCCAAATCGGGGGGGGGGGGGGAGCAAATCGGATATGTGTGTGCAGGGTCTAGGGTCCCTGTTTGATTCGATTTCGAAGAAAGAAGAAATGTTTCGAAGGTTTGGAATCTTTGCAAAAAAAAAGATGTATCTCTGTTACAAAACGTAAGATGTGAAGAATAACTGTACTGTTTAAAGTTTCAGTTCTACTTATAAGAAGTGTTAAATGCAGCACTTCCGGTGTGTGCAGGATATTTTGTAGATTGATATTCTTTTTCTATTTCCCTTTTATATAAAGTCCAAAAGAAAGTTGGTGTCGAATCTAGTCCTGAACTGTTGAAACGTAATGTTGTTCATAATAGAGAATAGAATAGAATAGAACTATCCCCAAATAGAATAGAGTAGAATAGAATAGAACCATCCCAAAATAGAATAGAATAGAATAGAACTATCCCGAAATGGGAATTGTTTCATGATCAAATAAATGGAGTTCCTTGACTTCACTGAAATCAAACGAATACCAACAAAGAACGCTCCGATAAGGATAGTTTTTAGTTCAAGATATATTTACTCAGCGACTGCTATCTGTAACGCATTATTTTATTTTTTACAGATATAGATAATAGAATGACAGAGATCTCCAAATATTTGGAGATATCTTCTATAATATTGAATTCATGACCCTATGGCTCGCCATAGTATTGGCGATCAGGTTAGCACAAATGTCGGATTTTCCTGAGCAAGTCCTCAATTAAGTTATTCCACATCCGTATACCCGAGGAGGCCAAGGATTTCTGATAAACTGTACAAAGGGGACGGTTTATCTCAAAAATAAGTTCTCGATTTTCATTTAGATGGTAGTTGACATCGGCTCTCCGTCTAGAGATCCAATTGATTCTACAAGTATAAATTCAGCATTATTAAAAGAATTCCCTCCCTAATCGCCATGACATCCGTGTTTTCGGTTTTTTAGTGCAAACCTTGGAGATTTATTTTGGAGTACTTGAAGTTAATTTAAGATAGCCTTGTTACAGTTTAAAGTTAAGCTGCATTCTCACTCATATTATGACTTATAGGACTTAACCCTATCAGGGCGAGTAGTGCATTTATGCACTATTATTTGGGTCATTTTCCCCATAATATTGCCTATAAGACATGCTATTCATTTAATAAAACCTGCTATTTTACCCTCTTCCTCCTATGTCAATGTGTTCCAAATGTTGTAAGGACCAATAATCAAAAAAATGTTCTTGTGCCTGGTAGATGCAGAAAATTTGGTGTCCATAATAGATTGTGGCTAAATTGGAAGAATTATATCTCTATTTATGCAATATTCATTCTTAAATTGGAAAAAAACTAAATCTAAATTTATTTTTTTGAAAAAATGCCATTCATTCAGTTTTTCATGCTGAATAAAATGAATGGTCGTAAAAGTTGATGGATTTTGAAAATGGTTCCTTTAGAATGGTTTCCATGGCAACCAAACAGCCCGTTTTTTTCAATTGAAAAGGTGTATACCTGGTAAATGGTTGCTATGGTGACATAAAACATGAAATTTTTAAATTACAACTCATAACAAGTAGAGCAGAAAATTTAGGTTCATGTGCAATTTACTCAGTACAAATCGCATTTCTTACAGCAAAATGGTGATAAAAAGACTATGTGGCATTGTCCTGATTAATTTTCACTGTCTGGACATCATTGCCTTTTACATCATCTATCTCCTTTTAAAAAGTCACTTAGGCTAAGTAGTTTAGCTCAAAATTTAACAGGCAGGCAACTTTGAAAGACTATAACTTCACTAATATTTGGCGTATTAAAAAGATTTTTTCGTTTTTATAATGCTTGGTACGGCCACAATAAGGGACAATTTAAAAGACAACCTCCCTTATCAGACCCTCTGCCCTTAAAGGGTTAATTTATCAATATATACTGCTGCTGTATATATTAGAATTTGAAGTCGGGCGGGTCCTCCAATACAAATACAAATGTGGATGTTTTAGAACACTTTAGCAACGCAACTGGACAAAATCCCCCGAGATTTTGGTCAAACGACTTATAGATGGGTTGGAGAATAATGGAACATGAAGTAGAAAATGTTCAGTTTTTGACCAACGTTAACTGAGAGACTTCCCTTACTTCAATAAAGCCATGGACACACACAGCCGATTTGGCTCCCGATTGCCCCCCGATTTTGGTTTCATTTTAAGTCCTGGTTTATGTTTTTGAAATAACATCAACCAGGATTGGAAATGAAGTCCTAGGATTCATTGGAAGACCAAAATCGGGGGACAATCGGTCGCCAAATCGGCTGTGTGTGTCCAGGGCTTTATACTGATAAACGCCACCTATAGCGACCTAACAATACTGAATACCGGTGGTCACGACCAGTCAGTGCTCATGTGTCCCACCTAGCTTGTTCCGGCAGAAGAACTTGTCACCAATTACCAGTAATTGGCTCTTTTAGGTAAGGTTCAAAACTCCTATATCACTGTGGGTAATTTGAAGTTGCTACTTAATGGTCTGCGTGTAATCAGCCGTAATTTGATGCGGCGATTTATTACCTAATGAAAAACTGATAGAGTCAATTGCTTGACATCTCGGATCAATAGGAATATGCACGCGATGGAGGGATATTGAAATAGGAGACTCGTCGAAATAACGAGAGGTTTTTTTGGCTTATGGTATGCCTTGAAGTCAAAGCCCATTGGCAAATATTATTACATTTACTTGGCCCGATATGATCACAGGGTACATCAATTCATGCATCGCATGTGCACCTTTATAAATGTATAGCCAACCCAATGACACTAGCGATGAGGATGTTGGTACACTTAGTAAAACGAACTTATTTCCTGATATATATCAAAGATCATAATGAATATATATAAGCCCTTACCCATCTAAAGCCCGTTTCATATCTAACACTCAGCTCTCCCGCCCTTGATATGACCTTCAATGTGTTGATAAGGGCGTAAAGCAACCAATCTCACTCACTCACTCATATCTAACACAGAGTTACACAGCGTGTCTTCGTTATGGTAGCGCAAGGATGGGTCAGATAACGATAAATTTAACGCGTGTTCATTATTCCTGTTTCATAAGGCATGTGTAAACCAGGTGTAAACCAAGGGGTTATTGGTTACCGTAACAACAGATTAGAGCGCGCGTAACGGCCGTTAACGCGCGCCGTGTTAAAATATATTGTTGTGTTATTTGGTTAAGACTGTCTTTAGGCCCAATAATGTGAGTTGTGTTAGATATGAAACGCAGGACAGATGATTTAAACAAATGGTGCTAATAAATGAATTTAGTGTGAGTGATGATTATATTCGATGTGTTACAAAAACATGAGTTGCAAAATTGATAGTTTTTAAGTTGTTTTATTCACAAGATCTGTAATGGAATGTTCTAATTCTTGCGGTATATATGTAGTGCTCTAAGTCCAAATTTACCCAAATGTACCAAATTTCAACATGTTAATACTAAGATCGTTGGAATCTTACATTACATGTGACACATCACACATGACCTGTTTGTTTAAATGTTTTTATTGAGGAAACGACATTAGAAATCATGATAGGTTGTCTCAGGAGAGCGATGATATTATTAGGACTAGCATATGCATGTGATGTGTCGCAGAAAAATGAGTTATGAAGTCGAAAAATATGGATTTTGAGATAGCATCATACTATTTGAAAAGATGGGTTTAAGTGGACTCCACCGATGTTAACATTAAGGAAATCTAAAAAGTTTACTTCAAAAATGGCCTATAACCTGTTCATGTAACTTGGTGAATCTGTAGTTTCCGGAACATTCTCTTCCATTCTCTTCCATTCTCTTCCATTCTCTTCCATTCTCTTCCATTCTCTTCCATTCTCTTCCATTCTCTTCCATTCTCTTCCATTCTCTTCCATTCTCTTCCATTCTCTTCCATTCTCTTCCATTCTCTTCCATTCTCTTCCATTCTCTTCCATTCTCTTCCATTCTCTTCCATTCTCTTCCATTCTCTTCCATTCTCTTCCATTCTCTTCCATTCTCTTCCATTCTCTTCCATTCTCTTCCATTCTCTTCCATTCTCTTCCATTCTCTTCCATTCTCTTCCATTCTCTTCCATTCTATTCCATTCTATTCCATTCTATTCCATTCTATTCCATTCTATTCCATTCTATTCCATTTTATTCCATTCTTTTCTAATGTTCAACAACTTTTCATTTACTTGTGACAATTGTATGTATAATACTTCACCCTACTTAATAGCGAATACTGAAACATTGGAATGTGTTTGGCGCAAAGCCTAAAGTCGTCTGTGCCTTCAGACAGAGCTTAACGACTTTAAGCCCAGTCTGGAGCTGCCACACATATCAAGGGTATCGGACCCGAGTAATGCAACTACACTGGCTAAAGCCAATATTACCGTTATACTGTCGTCGGGTGTTCAAAAAGGGTCATTTGTTCGCTCTGTTAGGGCGCGAGGATGGATGTTGTTTATGTTAACAATTCCGATATATGACCCTTGCATGACATCCTTTGCCTGCGCACATGCAATAAACGTAGCTATAAAGGCATTTTAATGCATTTTTACAGCACCCTAAAGGCTCAGACACAGCCCCAACACCTTTCCAGAATCTGCTTACAGTTTCTATGGACCCCGTGTAAGGGATTTTCACTCGGAGATAACAGCCTAGTGGATGTCCGAGTATTCCCTTAGTAGATGCATCTTATAAATCCTCCTGCGATGAGTGTAGTATCTTGAGTTTTAGGTGTTCTAGACATGCAACCAATCCATTTTGGTCATGATCATCGAATCTAAAAGAAAAGGGTATACTGAAAGCCATAATTAAAGCATCTTCCTGAACCTCCATGCATTTTCCAACGATTGAATCGACCATGAGGCAAACACCACCAATTGACACACATGCCAGACTTTCTGCGCATAACATAATTCTTTATAAAGAATTATTTTATGCGCAGAAAGGTTCCTGAAGCAAATCGAAGAGTTAACATCTAAGGTTGCATCTCTATAAGAACTAAATGTCTTCTTGTACTGGCCCTCCCGGAACACCTATAAACTTTAAACATAAAAATGTTATTATCTATATATATGAGGAGGACTTTATAGTCTACTTCTAGTATGTTTTCCTGCGGCGCTGTTTTATATTGCAAATGGAAAAAGCCAGTACAGTCTCTCTTGCGATCAATAGAATTTTTGGGATACCTCCGTCAATCCCCGCCATCTCATTTGTCTCCGCTAGAATTCATACCCATCAATAGGTCACATCCTGCCTCGTTCCCGACATTCAATCCTCCACGTGACCCTACACCCCGCGCCTCCTGGTGGCGGCAGATAGCAGTTTCCGCTAATATCCCATCGTCATGGCAAGGCATGAAGGAGATTCTCCTGTCAAATGGATTGAAGGTGTCTCAGTTGTGTGTACATGTATGCCCTCTCACTTAAACAACTATATAGTTTATATGTATACCCACAATAAAAGGCCTTCAATATATATGTACACTTTTCACTAAATTTACTGCCACGAAATTGAAAAATAATGTCTAGATTCTTGGAGCAAAGTTTGTCTATTCAATCTTTGTTAAATGGTCTGACGAGATTAATGGAGAACTTTTCAATAAATTCACTGTCAAGGAATTGAAGAATAGTCTAGATTCTTGGAGCAAAGTCTGTCTATTTAAATGTTGTTGAATGGTCTGACGAGAGTTTGGCTAATGTCGAGAGCAAAGCATTTGGGAGTTACTAGTGGATGATTCACAACAAATTCAGTTTTAACAAAATCTCTCTATTAGAATTTATGTTGTTGTTGTTGGCATATCTTTTATCAAGGCATGGGTTTTTAAGTTGCATCGGTTATGAAATAGCATTAATACATACACAGAAAAATTATATATGTCTGTTAATATAGTATGTAGCGATTCCTTTCCATTATTGTGTGTCAGGTTTCTGACACAGCGCTGGGTGTGTAGGGTATACTAATTACCCTTTATATCTCCGGATTTGTTTGCGGTGATTCAACACATATATTTAACAGATTTTTGCTCGTGTATATCGTGTAATATACAACCTGTTTAATGAATCTGGTTATTCAGCTACAACTGGGAATAGTGTATCTATACATAATTATTACTATACCACTATTATTGTGAGCGTGTTTTGTTGACCAACCTTTCCTGAATAAAGATTCTGTGTGCAGAAAAAACAATGTTTGGCTGAAATAAAAACTTAAATACAATAACACAAGATGCGATTATTGCTATGCGTGGCTTTATCTTAGCCACAGTTCATTTACATAATTATTCACAAGCAGGCACGAAAAGTAAACATTGCAAGGTGAAGGACATACACAGAAAAAAATCATATTTATAATAATAAATACTCACACGTTTGAAGATAGTAGACAAGTTGTATCAGCACACATTTCACATACATACTAACTATCTATAAATCAATCTTTATTTATCTAAGCAAGAATCTGTGACAACATGGTTGAGGAGTCGTTAGGTATACTGGTCGAAAGTAATCAGTATCTAATGTAAGAACTTTTAATGAAAAGGAATCAGCATGACCAACCCAACATATAGGGACATGAATAGACATTTGTAATCCAGCATTTGTTTCAAATGTATTGTATATATATGTGGCAACTCACGAAAGGCTTCGACTTTGCTACTCGCAGTTCTAGCGAACTTGCAGAGGATTGAATGGATTGCCTGCGCAGATTATCCCTTGGCTTTGGCTAGTCTGTCTTCCTAAGAAACGAAGTTCCTGAACGAGATGAGCCGCGTCTGCCTTGCCTAATAGTGTTGACCCACGTTTCCTGTGTCTCCCGGCCACAAAATAAGCCCCGGACTCATGTTTCCTAATTATTTCAACGTCGGACGGTTCCCATTTTAATTGTGATGAGTTTTTATGGGGTTTCGTTGCGTGGAGGGCTTCGGATTCGCGGAGATAATTTCAGGCTAAAGGGAATTATTTCTTGAGTTCAATTACTTCAAGTAAAAGATTTATTTAATAGCCATTGCTAAAAACGAATGAAAGGTCAGATGGGGGAAATTGATTAGAGAATGAAAAAGGTCCAATACAAAGGAAGCCATGTACATCAATTGAGACAATCCCATACTTAGAAATGCATTCTCAGCTATTACGACAAATAGACTCTTAATAAATTCGTCACTCATATTATGACTTATAGGACTCAATTTATCTATACTGCTATATTTTTTAATATGTAAGAATTTCAAGTAGAATCAGTCGAGAGAAAACGGTCGCCGATGAGCGATAATAGCCACCACATGAACATATTTCAGTGGTATGAACTTCTATGAAGCCCTGTAGAAAAAAACACCGCACAAAATACTCCAAAATCTTGGTTAGATGACGTTTAGACGGGTTGGAAAAGAAAAGAACAAATAGTAGAAAATACTTAGCTTTTGATCGACGTTAACTGATAGTGCAGTTTTGAAGGAGCTTGTGAAATTGGAATAATAAAGGTTGCTCCTGAACCTCCAAGTTTCACCGACTTTACAAATACTTTTTTTTTTTTTTTTTTTTTTCATTTAGAATTTTTATACAGCAAACATCAAACATCCTTGTAATGACAATTGGAAATTATTGGTAGACTGGTACAAAGTACACTGGCTATAATAGATATAAATATATTTCCAAGAAGCGGGTGAACGAACAGATATAATTGCTTAATTCTTCAGATTATTTTTCCTTCTTTATTGATTTGAAGAGGAATGAAACATGCAATCCCCGGATAAACTAGAAAAGAATATCATACAAACCTAACTGGGATGAGATTCTAGGACCTAATCACCTAAGAATGAGTTAGAGTCAGTGATTCAAACCATCGTACCATGTACCATCGGAATCTGTACAGTTTTTTGTAAATTCTGAACAATGATAAATAATAAGAATATCTGGGCATAGTTGATCTTGCCTTGATTAACGAAATCTGTTCAGTTATGTCGAACTGTATTTTGAACCACATTTTTATCTTAAATTTGGGTTATATGTGAGAATTAGTAAAGGCCAATTGTACATTTTCAGGCGACTTCACCCGTTAACCCCTCCGTACAAAAGAAACATGCTCAGATCTATTGCTTCTGGTTGTTGAAATGATCAATTTGCGCCTGCCTTGCCTATCTACTTGCTTTTTAAAAAGGGTGTAGCTGCTTCGCTGGTATTATATCTTTTTGTTAATCATCCAAGGACACGAGAACTCTTAACTCATTTCCCACCGGCAAGCAGTTTAGGTGATTATCCTTTAGAACATGGATGTTTCTCTATACACCGCAGTAATCAGTCTCCATGGTCACTATCCCATGTCACCTGATAAAGCTATAATATGGTATGTTTTAGCACGCATTTTTAAATTTGTCAAATGTCAAGAAATGAACTAAAATTAGTCATACTTGTAAAGTTTCGCAAGAGTCAATTTTGCAACATTTGTTTTTTAGATTATATTTGAAAATAGTACACTCCAAAAGTCATGTTCGATATTTTTCCATTTTATGTTTCAGTCCAATATTTCGCCCATGTTTTGGGGCTTCGTCAGGGACAGTGATGTGTCGAGGCAAATCGCTGGTATTTATAGACGAATATGTGCATAAAATGTGGAGGTAATGTGTAACGGCCTTATGGTGTAGATAATGTGGAGTGAACATTTGTTTTTATTGATTATATTACAAACAACACTATAGGTTCACTCCTTTTATCAGTTTATGTGAATGCAAGTTAATAGACTATTGAATATTTCAAATATACATATATCTGGCCAGTAGGTACAGAAACTTAGACAATTGCGTTAGTATTGATGATCATATATCAGATAATATAAATGTGACATGATATTATAATTCTAAATTCTTACTCATTTGAGCTGTGTTATATCGCATCTAATTCTTGGTAATCAATATAACTCAATAAAAGATTCTGGAATTCCTCAAGGCTATAGCATTGAAGCATCAGAAAAAGCGACAGCAAACAGCTTTAGAAAAGTCTAAAATGGAGAGGACCACATGAGTTCAAGGGACCCGGGAAGAGCATTGATTTTTTCAGCCCAAATTGACTCAATCCAATAGGAGGCGCTCTTTCCCTATTTGCAAGTCTAATTGCCGGTCTCAATGGTGCAATCAAATGTGTTGAAGGCCGCTTATCTCATCATTCAAACGGAATTTAATGGGAACACCGTTATTGGGGGCAGAATAGAACAAAATTCATGTCAGTCACATCAAGCTGCTCTACACTTGATGCTGCCTTACAGTTGTCCCGTCCACTATTTATGCTGCATTCTCAGCTATTTATATGAAATCTCGGATTCGGGCGGGTCCTTCAAATACAAATAAGGACGTTTTAGAAGCCCACTAGCAAAAACAACTTGACAAAATCGTCAAAAATATCGGTCAAATGACTTTTAGATGGGTTGGAAAAGAATAGAACAAAAATGTAGAAAATATTTTTGCCGACGTTACCTGAGAGTGCATTTTGAAGTGTTGCGTAACAAAGGCGTCATTTGCGAAAATCCATCTAGTTATTGAAGCGCTATTCTCGATCACCTGTTATTACATAACAAATCTGACCAAATCTACTCATAATCATGACTTATAGGACTGAATGAATATTCTTCTGCTATTATATGTTTACTAGCAAAGTACCCGTCCTCCGGACGGTCACCCTCTCTCCCCACACTTCCCCCTCTCCCTCTTTTCCCTCCCCCTCTTCTCTGACTTTCATACCTGTTTTTCTCTCCCAACCCCATCTCCAATCCCCCCTCTCCCTCCACTCTTCCTCATGCTCCCCCTCGCCACTTTCTCTCCCTCCTCTCTCTCCCTTCCCCTACATCCTCTCCCTCCCCCCCCCCCCTCTTCTTTCCCTTCCCCTCCCCCTACACTCTCCCGCGCAACGTATCCGCACGATACGAAAATGAATACGATTTTCTTGTACCCACTTTTGATACGATTTTTTTCGTCTCAGGCATTTTTCGTACCTGGGAAAGCTAAATCTCCTAATGCCTGGTGTGCGGTGATGCGTTAAGAGTTGGCGCGCCTGGCCGTGTGCGGCAGTGCGTGAAGGGGTGTGCGCTCACCCGTGACGGTGTGAGAAAGCAGAGAAAAAAACCTGCCCATGCTTGGGTTTGATCTAGCAACCTTGTGATTATGAATCAAGTGCTCTAACCATTACACCACTGAACCAGCTATCAACATGGCCTCAACTAATCAATCTGAATGTTATGCCGACTTGAGTGATTCTTTATACCAACAGAAACAATCAAATGTACACATTTCTCATTTGGACCCATACATGTAGAGATGCGTCACTAACGTCGCCAGTTGGTGGCGCAACTATTTGGGGAGGAGCGTGGGAAAGGATTTCTCAGGGGAATCATAGGGTCTAAGTGTACTATGTACTATGTACTTTAGTTCTAAAAAGTAATCGTTAAAAGGCATTTTAAAAAGTTGTGGTCATCTAAAGTTGGCCATATCATGCCACTGCTCACTCACCTGCATGGCATTCACACCTAATGTCGCACATATCTGACTCTCGGACACTCATTCATAGAAACCCCTCTCAACTAAACTAAACAATGTAATGCTACCTCCATATTATCCAAATATTACTTTCCAAATTCTCGTCATAATTTAATCCATCCTTTTATAATTCCTCCCACATTATTAATCTGACAGAATGTGTAAACATTAGCGTCCATTGCGATGTGTTTGAGTGACTTCCAGAATTATACCAATACACTTACATTCAGGGCTGGTTCTGGGCTAATTTTTGTGTTCAGATCGGAATTATTTTGTGCATTTTCTGGAAATCTCACCCATCTACCAATCGCGCATCCAGTAGTAGCGCGCATCCAAAACCCAATACGAAAAACGCAGCACGAATACGGAGCATATCATATTTCGTCTCCGTGATTCAAATGACCGTTTTTCGTATCAGAAGTTCAGGCAATTTCGTCACAACAGTTCACCAGTAGCGTTCGCGGTGCTCGGTAGACAAATATCGTCTCACTGAAGACGAAATAACTTGCCGCTCCGTATCGCGCGGGTACGGCGCGCGGGAGAGTGTATTGCCCATGAATCAACCACAAAAAAGGAGCTCAGAAAAAAATTACCGTGAAAATGTAAAACATAAAATTCTTCACTCTTCCTTTTTTTTTAAAACGAACTTTATTGAGGTTTATATTTTGGCATTTGCCAACTCATCAATGTGACTCTGGATATTCCCGGTCTTCCGCACACCCTGAAATTTGAATTATATCTATTACAATTTATAAGTGTGTGTGTCATTACATAATATACTTTCAATCATTGTACATTCAGATGGTGATGAAATTGGGGGGGGGGATTGGGGGGGGGGCAGGATTTCATCGGATTAGGTGGTTGGGTACATTCATTGGTTGTGACTATTAAGATCATAACATGTGTAGTAACAGAGTAAAAATGTGGTGGAACGTATAGCAGTTAAAGGCAATCCTATATCTTTAGCCTGTTGTAAAGACTTTACACTGGAAAAAAAAATCGCGTTTACACTGTGAGTATCTGCGATGGAAATCTGGTGTATCCGCACTCCACACTGTGTGAGTATCTTCGTGTATCTCCAATTGAGTTTGTGTATCTCCGTGTATCTGCACCTGTGAGTATACTCATGTATCCTCAAACGAGTGGTGTATCTGCATCTATCCACAGTGTAGTGGATTAATTACTACATACACAACCAGTGACTGGGGTGGGCTTATATTACATTTGGGATGCATGGAGGTAACCATCCATACTAGTGTCACAACTATTTTCTAAATGTCCATATACGTTATTCTGAGACCCACTTAATAGTACTCTCCTCCTGCTCTCTCCCCTGTCTCTATGCCTCCTCTCTTAATCAGAAGCAGAAAAGATGATAATCTCGACACATCCATACATAACATGAACTTATTTCTGAACAATGAGATCTTCGAAAAAAATATTAAAAATAATACTTTTGCAATATTTAACGAATGTCATCACAGATTTTTATTCAGACGTTGCTTACCTCTCTCCTCACTCGCCACGCCATCCCCTCACTTCAAACATATTTATTATCGCACAGATAAATTAAGTACTCGTAAAACATTAAGAGGGCGGGTAAAACCCAAAAGATACCCGCCCTCCTTGGCGGGTAAAGGACGGTAAGGCAGAGAGACAGAAAGAGTAGAATTTAACTCCATTCTGATGGGTTTGAATAATTTGGTATTTAAGTATATTGTAATTATTATAGTGCATGATAATTTGCTTTAAATAGTATGACGAAATATGTCAAGTATTCTGTACTTGAGTATCTTGTTTTGGTACAAAGAAAGGACTTAATTGTGCGATTTCTTTTTTATTTCATTTGAGGCCAATTACACTAATTAATATGAGGAAAGAGAGAAAAACGCAATTGTACCCTACCCGGGTGTCTTCGTGCGTTGCCTAAAGGAAGCATAAGGGTGTAAAATTATCAATGTTTTTAATAGTTTAAGTTAGGAGGCCCTCATTAAACGGACCTAAAACACAACATTAGAAGGCACTCATTAAACGGACCTAAAACACAACGTTTCTCTGACTTAGAAACCTTTTCAAGGGTATTACATGGGTCGGATATTCTGAAAATGTACAATTGGGAGCTGTATACATTTAGGAAATTCTGCTAAATTAGGCTGCAATTTGGTCAATACTAGGTAAATTCGAGTATATTCAGCATTGCATTGATTCTAGCAATAGATTTGGTTAGGCTGAACTGTATTTTGAATTTTTGTCTGAAATTTGGGTTATTTGAGAAGATTGCTGAAGAGGAATTGTACATTTTCTGAAAATTTGACCCACATATAAAATTATGAAGAAAATGTGGGTAAGCATTGGGTGTAGACACAATGCGCTCGCATTTCACAGCCTCTCCCTCACACAAACAAAACAATTACACGCTCCATTGCACTCACCCACTCACTCCCCTCTCGCACCACTCATTACACATGCACACACTCACATACCCGTTCTCTCATTCTACACTACTCTCAGCAGTCACTTCTGCTTCGACCTTCCACACCTCCACACTTCTCAAATTGCTGAAGATGAATTGTACATTTTCTGAAAATCTGACCCACATAGAAAATGTGTATTAAACATAAGTATACCACGTAACACATGGGTAATTTATATTTCCTATATGGGAAAAAGAACCTTTTTTAGGTTATCATGGTCGATTTCCTAAGTTTGTACAGAGGTTTTATTTTATTTTAATTGCTCTATTCACCTTATTATTCGTTCAATTTATTATCTGGTGAGGTAAGAGCATCACATTCTTTGTAAGAGCATCACATTCTTTGTTCATTGAAATCACTTAATCTTCTTTTATCAAGGGGTAATTAGAGGGCCGATAAATGTCTATGTGGGCGGGTAAATATCTGATTTTACCCGCCAACGTGGCGGGTGAAGAAAAAAGTTAATTTTACCCACTGATTTCTATGCTGTATAGCTATTATTTCTTATGATGTAAAGTTGAAGTAATCTTCGTAAAAACAAATAACTCCCGTTGATTCCTTTATGCTAATGTTTATTAGCTAGTAGAGAAAGGCTTATCCCTACGCGTTTCGACCGTAGCATAGGTGGTCTTCATCAGGGGAATATTATTTCTTATTCCAACCATATAAAGATGTGTGTAAAGTGTACATTGTACCCAGACTTTCACCATTTTAACCATCAATGGGTGGCAGGGTTTGTTTTGGTCCATGCATGTAAACCTCTATAGCGATGCACGGAGATGCTTTTATATTACAGTTGAGTGCTTTTGTATAATCCCAACGGACAACTAGAAATATGTTCTACAGATCCTATCCTAAGGATTCTGGAGAATTTTTCATTTTTCTGATAAGTAAACTTTGACCAGAATTATTATCGATTTCTTGAGCACCATAGAGATTGCTTTGTAGGTTGTATACATGTGTACACATGTATGTACGGCTAGGATTATCTAATACTGGACATACATAGTATAGAACGAGGACAACCAATTTCTCTAGAAAGACAACCCAACTTCATACATCCAAATCCAGCACAGGCAGTTTGTGTTTGTTCAGTAATGGGATTAGTCCTGACCCAATTACTGCACTGGGGTTTGCTGACTTACACCAGCGTCTGTACCCTGTACTTTTAGCTTTAGTCACGGCTCACTGAACACATGTATCTGCAGTGGGAGACTGTAGATACACGGGTATACTCACTACTGCAGATACACAGGGATACTCACTAGTGCAGATACTCATGGTGTAAACGCGTTTTTTTTCCAGTGTT
Source organism: Sthenelais limicola (assembly GCA_942159475.1). Classification (NCBI taxonomy): domain Eukaryota; kingdom Metazoa; phylum Annelida; class Polychaeta; order Phyllodocida; family Sigalionidae; genus Sthenelais; species Sthenelais limicola. Next base: position 31,529,747 of record OW804099.1, read on the forward strand.
AGTTAGGTTCCCCTGGACGTAGGTTGTGGGAAATAACGTAGTATCTCACAGGGGCTTTCCCAGGATATAAATAGAGTGTAGAGATCGCAATTTAAAAAAGGCTTCAAAACCACATTTCAACCCCAAATATCTTCACAAACCTCATACGACGACATCCAGAGAGGGGGGACAGACCTCTACAGATGAGTAAAGTGGTTTGTAAAACAACAAAATTAATTTCGAGAACATTCTGAACAAAGAAAACCTTCTTTCTACCATTTCTTTTCTACCTCCTTTCCTAGAAATTGCTCTAGCTTTATATTATATGGATGGATGGATGGATGGATACAAGAGTTTTAAGCTGGGTAGGATGGGTTTGACCATTCCATTCACAAGGAATTTGCAAGAATTTTCTAAGTTCGGAGACAGTGTGTTTCCTGGTGATTATCCCTCGTGATGTTATATTTTTATACAAGAAGTTTTAGTTGAATCCGCCGATGAGCTAATAAGGAAGCCACTGTAATTAAGAAGGGATTTCGGCAGGCCTCTGACATATACGTGTCGTTTTTTATGAAGGCCTGTAGCAAGAACAACCAGATAAAATTCAATTTTCTCTAAAGCACTTTAGGAAGGGTAGGATGCGTTTGACCATTGTTTGATGTCACCTGTCTGAGGATATGCTGTATACTAATTCTTAATAAAAAAAGAAATCCATTCACAGAAAATGCAATCATATTGAAATGTACAATTAATTAAAGTGGTCCTTTTAGAAATTATTCAGGCAATCTATCATAATAATTTTTGTATTTCAAATTAGTCCTAAGCTAGAAGACAGTGTGTTTACTGGTGATAATCCCTTGTGAAACCTAAATGGGTCAAGTCGGCAGAACATGTACAAGTCATATTCACCAAACCTCTCTAAAAACCAAAATTTATGACAGAAATGAAGTTCAACTTAAAGCCTCTCATCCTTATGCAGCTTCTATATGAGAAAGACAATCTCACCAACTCACCAACTCATATCATGACTTATTATACACGCATTCACTACCAAGGCCCCGACGGCCGCTCATTACTTGTAACACGGTATATATAATGGACTAGTACATTACCGGCGCAATGTCATGGCGACGCAAGTTTGGTGACGCAAGATTGCCGACGCTAGTTTGCCGGAGCGAGTGCTTTCTTCCTCGATCGTTTCACCTGTATCTAGTTATATTCCTCTTGTACGAAAACCAGATATATATGGTAAATTGTATTATTATCTTTTTAATCAACCATGTTTTACATGCAAAATTAGGCATGTATAATAATCAACTTATAAAATAGGACTCGTTGATGCATGGACGTGTAAGTAAAGAACTCGATCTACGATCTCGTTCTTTACTTACGCGCCATGCAATAACTCGTCCAATAAGTGCTAATTATAAGACTGAACCTATCAATATTCTGCTGATATAGTTATGTGTTAATACACAAATTTGAAGGCAAATCGGCCTAACGAAAACAGCCACCGATAGTTAAGCGGCAGGTCCTCCAAATACAAATAAGGACGTTTTAGAAGCCCTGTTGCTAGAACAAGCAGACAGATTCATCCAATATTTCGGTCAAATGACTTTTAGATGGGTTGGAAACAAATGGAAGAAAATGTAGAAAATATATTTATTTCAACTGACGTTAACCAAGAGTTCTGCTTTAATCGAAGAGATTGTCGGAATTAACACAATACCTAGTATAATAAGATTGACCTTGTATTCATTATTTTCAGCCTAATTGAGCAAATGTGAGCTGAGCTGCCCATTGTACATTAGCTTACGTCCTGACCCATAAATAGATTTTTGAAATCAAACCTTTCACATTCTATCTGAGAAATGGCGAGGAAAAATAAAACATAACTAATTCTCAATATTCGTTGGTGAATCTTTTCTTTAAAATGTCATGCCCTGATGCGGGTAAGTAAACATTTACCGAAACGTTTGCAGTAATTATAGCCGCCGATTGTACATGGTCCGACCGTCAGACCCAGGGCTAAACCATATCGAATAGTGTTTACAATGGAACATCCCCAACCATTGGGACACTATACGTATTCCCCTGTTATGCTTTTCCGTGAGGAAACTAATAAGGAAATCTATGAACTTAAATCTCAAGTGGCTTCGACCAATGTGCTCCAATACTCAGGAAATCAATGGTTGCCCAATTAAACGCGTACCCGCTGGCCATAAATTCTCTAATAGGATATGCCCTTAAGTGCCATAGTCGTCCATAGTTATGACAACCAACGTAACACAGAATAAATGTAAGCCACATGCTATAATTTTCCCAAGGCGCCCATTTGAACCCTTGACTATCGGGCTGCTTGCTGCTTCAATATGTTCTGGCGGCTGTAACAAGGGAGGACCACCCAATGCATGGGTTGGGACGCGCTGCTGAGGCTTCCTATGATAGAGTGCCAGCCTGCTTGCCTGTCAAAGGGTATATAACAGAATCGTTAACATTACGATGGAGAGAGTGTTAGTGAGTGATATTATAAAAAGGCAATTCCTAGAGTTATATTGTGTATTGTGATGAATGTGTGTATCACAAGGGTAATAAAACGACCGTACAGTTTTATCAATTGAAAATCATATCGCCTTTGTAACCAGGGAATGGTTAAGGCAAGGGAACTTTCCAATACATGTACAAATTCTCGAGAGCATGGACGGTTTGGAACTTCAATAGGTTCGTTTAAGCTTTAAACATAATTACAATAATCATTCTCGGGGAATGTTCACAAATTAGATAAAAGTCTGATTAATTTGCATTATTTAAAGCTGCAGTCTCAACAAACAGAAGGTTGACAAATTTACTCATAATAATATGACCTATAGAACTGAATCTATCGTAATTCTGCTGTTGTATGTATACGTTCATACAAGAATTTCGGCGGGTCCCCGAAATATGATTGTGGACATTTATCAAGCTCTGTAGCAAACCGGACAAAATACTCCAAAAGTTTCGAGTCCAATCCCTTTCTGATGGGTTGAAAAGAAATGGAAGACAAATTAGAAAATCTTTAGTTTCGACTAATGTTAACTGAGGGTCAACTTTAAAACCTGACAATAATTAGCCATTAATTTAATGGACTCCAAGTCAGTGACGGAGGATTTCATATTGCAAAGCCCTACTCAAACTGTTAAAATATTGCCCAATTGTATCAAAATTATTGAATTCATGTTTAGTGAGAGTGCAGCTTTAGTATTCAACGCTTTGGGAATGGAAATACACCCGAAGGAACACCGATCGACAGTATGTGATGTGTCACAAGAGAATGAGTCCCAGGTGGCAAACAATATTTGCCCACTGTTTTTAACAGGAATCCTTGCTCATAATGTTTTCATTTTTGGCGTGTGTATAGATGTACCAAATTTCAAGGCTGTACATTGAATGTATTCATGCATACATCTGAGTATATTTAACTACATTATATATACTCCTGATTGACCATTAAGATATATCTCTATTTTTGTTCATGCATATATAGAGAACACAGAAGTATTTATTAGATATATATATATGCTTACCATCATTGGGATCCCATTGATCACATCTTTTCAAATATGCTGATATCTGAAAATGCATTTTCTTGCGACTTATTACTCACTTTTCTATCGCATCACATATGTTGTAAAGACAGAGATAGGGGGACATGACATGAAGAGGGGGTTTACGTACGGTTCGGTTGGCTGGGTAATGTTTGTTGCCAGTGGAAAGTGCCTGAGAAAGGTGGGATGCATATTATAAGTGATATAGTGAATGGATAAATATAAGGGCAAACATTGATTTTTGCCTGCACCTTGTATTATTAGATACGGGTCTCTGAGGAGGGCAATGCTACTAGTATGGAGTAGATGCCTGGCAACATCCCACCATTGGCGTGTGTAGGTAGGTGGGTGGGCGGGCTGGGGGCGGTGACCCCCACTCTTACTCATTGTGCATCAATGTTATCACTATTTGGAGTTGGAACCAATAGCAGCAGACGCTTGGCTTGAGGATCAATGGAAAAAGGAGAAAATTAAATTAAGAGCCACCAGAGGGAGTGCCGAGGTTTAAGGCTTTCTTAGCCAAGCAAATGTCTGCAGGGGCCTGTTGTATAAGAGAAGGAAACACAAATTGTGTGTGTGTGTGAATTCGGATCATTTTCACTTCCTACGGTGGGTAGGAATAAGAATTCCCTTGGTGTGCTTCTTACTGCACGAAGTTCCTACCATTTCGGATGCATGTTGTCGTATGTGAAGAAACAGGGTCTTCTGTTTATTTAATGACCTGGGACCTATTGTATAAGCTAGGGAATGGATAGGATTGCTTTCCGGGAATTCTTTAACTGTAGGAAGGAAAAAAATCCTTCCTAAGGAAAGGAATGTGTGGGAAAATTCCTACACTTGTACTCCTTTATTCGGTGAGTAGGAATACAAATTCCTACCCACCATTGTGTGTACATTCTATTCCTACCAGTTGGGTTCTTTTCCTTGTTGCAGGTGAAGGGTTCCAGCAAAAAAACATTTCCTTTGCTTTTACAGCAGGCCCCAGCTGGAGTTTGCGAGAGAGAGACTTTTATACGAGTACTTATTATGACGGTCTTGCCGAGGGAGGCCTATCAAGCTGTTCAATCGGTGCCTGATTATCTTCAATTACATCCAAGTGATTTTTACAGTTGTTATTTCAGAAATTGCCCCATTGATAGAAAGGGGAAATGATTGCAATGCCATGATTTAGGGGAAAGAACTTCCATTACAAGGGTTTGAATAAACGTGAATATGTCTTTCTTTATTTCCCTTCTTACTATTCCTGTTATATTGCCTCACACCCTTGCTCTCCAAAAGTAAAGGATCAGTGTGCTTTTCATAAACAGGACATTCAATGAGTTTGCAAAATGTCTGATTTAACCAAGATTATAAGAACAATAAGAAAAGACTAAGTGATTCAAAGCACTAGCCACCAAGATGTCCATTGATCATCCATGTTTTTTTCAGAAAGTATCGGATGATAACTGGTATATTTAACCACCTCAAAATAGAACGACAGATAGGGGTTTATTGGACTATATAATAATAGGGTAAATCTCTGTTTTACAGATTTTCGTCGGCAAACCTTCATACATTATCCTTCAATGTTCCCATTGACATTCACAACCTTTTTACAATAAATGAAATAACAGGAATAATAATAGTAATATGATCTCAATACATTTTGGCGATTGAGATATTTTAATTTTGTAAATTCGCCATTTCATGAGTCATGATTTTAAGGCTCTCACGATTTCAGTATTACAGTACCTATCACCATCCTACAGTCAGGCGTATTCCATTTTATATGCCAATTATTCTACCTTTTTCCACTTACATAGGTGGCTTAAGAATCATTTAAGGAGTCATATTCGGGAAACAGTTTCTCTGTCGTATCAATGTAGAAAGTCGACCTATGTATTTATCCAATATTTAGGAGGCAGTTATCTTAATATCTCAAGTGTAATTATTCTTTTTTGCAAATCTATCATTTATCAAGTTTGTCATGGTGAATAGAACTAATGGCTGCCCAACGGTGTACATCAGTTTATTATGGCCAACAAATCAGTTATTCTTCCCTCACATTTTTTCTGATATTTAGTTTTAAAGATGTTTATTCAGTGAATCATACCAATCACGTAAATCACGCTGTTCTCAGTCAATTATGATATTTAAAGAAAAACTAGTGAACTTATATCAATTTATATTAAACTACCTAGCGAAACTGGATACACAATGCATTCTTACAGCCAGTAGTAGGTTCAAAAGTGACGTCTTATCATATCATACAATCCTTTAGATTTTTCTTCTATACCTAGTCCACCATAATTCACAGCACAGTAGGTGAAAAAACTTATACACACTAAGATAGTTATCCTTTATTAAAAGAAGCAGACAGTCAGCTAGCCTAACCGTACACAGCCTATGTAACCGATTTCCTACTTTTGGCGCACGTATGGGAAAACATATTTAATTCGATATTGCTTCGTCTGTATAATACTCTCATACGTTCAGCCAAAGCATACTTACACACGTCCAACATACGTGTCACAACGCAATGACAGGTTAAACACACCAGTGCAAACACATACATGTAGGGATCCGCAGACGGGGTCGGGATGTAGATAGGAAAGGGCAAGAGAATCTCTTTAGTGAGATCAAGGACGGGCAAGAAGAGAAAGTGACAAGAGGTAAAAGAGGTCAGAGGGAAACAGGTGGATGTCAACGGCGGCGTCCATTCTGATAAGGAGGAGAGGAGCACAGGCATAAATCCCTGGGTAGAGGAAGACTATGTGCTGAGAAGCCTTGCCTCCTGCTCCGGACACTTGACATTTATTAACATTAAAAGCCTCAGCGTCCTCAGGCCTTTCTCTGGCTTTGTGTCTAGGGGACAGGTTGTCTGAAAATGTACAATAGGCAGCTCTATACATGATTCGGTAGATTACGGCGAATTGGATTGAAAAATTATCAATACTTGGAATATCTGCGTATGTTTTGTACTTTTCTTTTTTTTTCAAAAATAAAAAAACAAAAGGTTTTTATTCTCGAACATTGCATGGGTGTGTGATGCGTCTCAATCCGAGAATAAAGTTATATTAAAATATCAAGATAACATAGAAGATTAATTCTTTCCTAAACTGTTAACATTAAATGAGTTTTTCTTGCCTCTTCTCACACACTAATCTGATCCAGGTATCTGGCCTTTCCTTATGAAAACAGTTATTTCACAACCGGACGGACTCCTCTGAGTTCAACACTTTACATCATCTAGCCTTGTTAAAATAGATGAATCTGTTCAGTTATGTGCAACTGTATTTTAAACTTCATATTAATTTTGCCATAAATCTATGTCATCTAAGACTATTCATTGATGAAGGTGAATTGTACACTTTCTGATGACTTGAACCTAACATTGAGAATTTCTTTCTGGTGATGTAGAATGTGCAAGGACGACAGAAGAATACTCGTAAGTGTCTTGCAGCGAAGGGCAATAATTTAATGCATTTACGTCGGAGAAGTTTCAGTTTACACATGGCTTACATGGTTTACACAAGCTTTGAGTTGTTTTTCAAGTATCAGAAAGTTTTATACGATCTACATCTAAATGAGATTGAAGTCACTGTCGTGGCTGCAAGGTCACTGCTTCTGTCGTCTTCATTCTGAATTTAATATCATATATTTTTTTATCGACTCTTTCCAGCTTAGATTGAAGTGGTTTTAGATTAATTTTGCCTTCATTCTCATCTCGAAACAGATTGAATATTATACTTCTTTGTGCATTACTAGTATATCACAGTTGTTTGATGAACAGTTTGTATATCAGCTAGACATTATAGATTGAAGTAGATACAGCAAGTCTAATTATAATATATGCTGGTATTATTATAAATAAAGATTAAAGAGTGATTTAAAAGTCTTCATCCTGCGTTGTGCCTAATCATAGCAGTCATTATTAAATGAAGAAATGAAAATTTTATTATTTTAACAATATGAACAATCCATTACAGATGTTTCTTATCTGTTGAATATAAGTCCCTAGTGGGACATTCTGTATTTATATAACTGCTGACTCAAAGGACGCAGAACACAAAGGTTATATCTACTAGCTTGTGTAGATCAATTATTGCGCGTTATATCTGATTTCAGACTATTTTTAGAAATATTAAAAGAGACAGCTTAATAGAACTTTGATCGATCCAGTCATTAGCATAACACATAATCTCCTCGGACAGACACGGGAAAGCTAGGTTATTGTACAGGACTTAAAGAACGAGAATTCACTAGGAGTCGAATGGGCATTATCGGGCTGATTATCAACACAAGTTAAAGAAGCCCTTCTCACTATTTTCACCTCTAGTGGAATTTCACTTCCCAATTCTCACAGATGGTAGTATCCTTCCCCATATTTCTATCAGTAAAGCTTCACACTACCTAGGTTTAGGTGTGTGGTCATATAAAGACACGGGGTGGTGATTGGCCAATCAAGATTCTGGCCTAATGATTAAATAAACACTTACTCAAGAATTATTGAATGGAAAGACAATCTTGGTGATACTTGACCTATTACCATACCTATCCTACTTGATTAAGCCGAGGAAGTTTCTAGAGATATTATGACTACTGAATCAAATGAGAAACAAGTTATAAGTTTATTAAGTTAATCAATCATTTAATGAACTATTTTTCTGTTTAACTTTATAATCAGTTTAAGTTAATGTATATATTGTGCATTTCCAAAGGAAACAAATTCTACGGTCAACTATTTGTGCGCAATGGCTAGATTATGAATATCAGACATACTGTAATCTGAAATGCCTCGAATGTCTGTATTAGAAGAACACAGGAGTGGAAGTAAAATTCAGTTTATTAACAACTAGGAAAGTTGCACGCTCCCTGTTTACAAAGGCAGTTGGATAAACATGAAAGTACAATGCAAGGGAATTAGACATAAGACATCAAACAACATATTGTAATCTAATAATACACAATTGTCTTTTAGTCTTTGCAATTCCGAGCTTGTCTGTCTCCAAGACTTGAAACCCAGAAATCCCAAAGGGTGTAGTAGGTGTAGATCACTCAGATTCAGTCATGGGTGGTCCTCTCTAAATGGGTTCCTCTCAAAACCTATACAGTGGCCTTAAGTGGCAACTTGTCAATCAAACCAAGATAGCCAATAGAATACAACAAATGTCAACCAATAGGATGTCACACTGGCCTTCATGGATTTACTGCAGAGATGGTAGAAGGTTGTCAATCAAGCAGTCCTTGCATAAGTGCAAAGTTAGTAGTGTTGGTGTGAATTACATCACACAGAGATGGGCATCCAGATATCCTCCCAGATAAGTGTCCACACTCCTCACACCAATCCTCAACCAACACCTCAAAATGTATCACATGAACTTGCTACTCAGGATGATTGACAGAATGGTACCCAATTCACTAACATTCACGATTTTATTTTTTTTTAAATACCGTAGAATGTAAAAAGCCACTTTGTTGCAACAGAAGGTAGTCTACAGAATGTCAAGCACAATCAAAGGCTAATACTAATACCAGTATTGTGTGAAATATCCAAAGGAATACATTCTGCCACCAGCACGATAGCGTGCAACCTCAACCTAGAGGGAACTCTATAGTGAGCAATTTAAATATTATTTGAGAATATAACAAACACTACTATAGCGAATGTTTGGCACTTTGTTAAAAATATGACTAGGCCATGATTTATTTGACATGTAGGATGCATAACTAGACTCGATCATAAATTACCCCCCCCCTATAGATTTGGGCAGCCAGTGAATATAATAATGCATTGATTTGAATTGAATTTATTCTTTATTTCGTTTCCAAACATTGTTCTCCATTTCTGATTACTCAGGTCTTCCAATGGATGCCAGATACAATAAAAACCGATATTAACACTATAGTACTATAGTTGGAAAATGTACATTGAAATACCTTGACTAGTAGTCCTACACCTATAACAAACAGTCACGATTTTTTCAACAATATCGTGCTATTTAGTTTATTTTAAACAAATCACATACAGGTAGTTGTTCTGGCATTATTGTGGTGGGTATCAGTCCATTTCTTCAGGCAGGAACTCAGCTGTAAAGTGTCTGCATGTGTTTAACGTGGGTTGCCTTTTCCTTGCAACAGCTTAGAACTCACTCCTCCTGTATTGTACAGCCTATTGGAGGAGGAGGTAGGCGCCTCTATCTGGGCGACTAGGAGGAGGGGGAGCTAAGGCTAGGAGGGATGGAGAGACAGGGGGCGGACAAGCAGCCAGTCAGCCAGTTGAGTTAGAGCCTTCGCCGCAGCAGGGTGGCTGCTTGAAAGCCTGGTGTGTTGTAGGAGTAGTACGAGCATTATAACGTGACAACAAGAGGAGGAATCCCTACTACACATACCCAGCATTGCTAGTAATACAGCATAGGGCATACACATGTATGCTCCAAGCATGGAAGAACCATAAAAATCTAACCCAAAGAGTATCTGTATCGTCATGTAATACACATCTTATATCAGCCATATCAAATAATGAATCATATTTAACTCTGACCTAGTCCGCACTGCCAAAAGCAGAACTAATAAGGAATCGGATAGTACATGTACACATAGGACCTTTTGGTGTGATTGAATACAAGAGGACATACTACATCGCAACCAATATAATTGAATCATACGCTGGAAGTGGATTCCTTTGGAGACAGGACGAAGTGGTAAGTTGGGAGAAGTCCAAGCTTCTGTACTTGGCACCTGTAACTTTAAAGCCTTTGTTTGATAGTGTGAGTGAGGCACATGTCCCTCCCATTGATGTCCTCAGTTCGGGCTGCTTCTAGGTTTGCCTGACGTCAGCTCTCTCTCTCTCTTTCTGTCGTCCACCTCCTTGCTAGTTACTGGGTACACACGACTAGCTTCCAATGTGTTCCTCACTTAGGCACTGTTATACATCCCTAGGTATACATAGATAGAACCCTTATATATCTTTTTTTTATTTCATTAAAGGCCAATGATGTACCTAAGACATTTCAATTTCATTTCATTTCAATTATCTAATACCATGAGTATATGAATTACAATCAGTTTAAAATAGTATCTGAATTAATTCACAATTGCATCTCTATTAGTTTACGATAACATCTAGGAGCAATTAGTTTACAGTGACAGTCAATTAGTTTAGAATAATGTCTCAATTAGATTACAGTGATATCTCAATTATCTTATCTCGATTAGTTTACAATAACATCTCAAATAGTTTACCATAACATCTCAATTAGTTTACAGTAACACATCAATCAGTTAGTGATTTATTATGTATGATTGAATACAGGAATGTGGTCTACAGTCTCATATTATATATAGACAATATTATTATCTATACAATGCGGATCCAGTATAGTAGATTCGAGACGCAATTCCGATTCATTGCGTATGAAGCAAAGCATCCATGTTTCTGTTGCACTGAATGGACAGAAAGGAACATGACAGTTGCCTTACATAAGGGCATTGTGCGAATCCCTTTATATGATGGGTTATATGCGCCATATACGTTTACTCACTGAATGGAAGAGCCTGATCAGATGCAGGCAAAGGGACTGCGCCCAATTCATGGGTATCAGACTACTGCAAAGTATCACATCTCAAAGGCACACATCTGTAGATGTCCAGAGGCCAAAGAACAAGAGAAATCATACCACTGACAGGCAGTGGTCAATATAATCTGTCTGAGTCAACTTACTCTAACGATGCAGTACATACAAGCAAAGATACAACATGCGAGGCACACTAGAGTTGTATTCTATGGGAATACACAGTCAGATTCCTCACAAATGGAATACAAAAAAGGAAGATAGATCGTAACCTTCGGAGACAATAGTAGACATAGCCTTATCACACGATCACCTTTGTGTGAGTCTTATTAGTACTTGCTTGCCAGTCCTTTACGTATTATGTGTGGGGCAAGAGAGCAACTCAAAGCACAATTATTCCCAGACAAAGAGAGCAGGTGGGGGTTGTTTTTATAACAACAGACAACATAGCATCCAAACATTTGCTGTGGGGCTGTATGTACAGGTCTGTTGGGAGCCTATTCCCCAAGGTTGATAACACAACCACAATGCATATGATGCACCTTTTCTTTAGTCATGAACGAATGGTTCTAGCTCTGTGAGTGGGATTAGACTAGGAGTTATTCTGTGTTATAAGTGAATATGCCTTTCAGCCTTCCGTGTACGTTTTATGAATAGCACCACATCCCTTTCTCATTCCAAATGCTATCAATACATAAAAGGGACAAAATGTAATGCTGGTTTGCCTGGGATAGACATTGCTCTCTCGGGACAAAAATGTGTTTATACATTTTGTATGATTACATATGGTCCCTAGGGGAAAAGTTATATCCAGCCCCTGACTCGAAAGCACTATATCTATACATCTATGTTTTATTGAAATGATGAGGCCGGACCCAGGGTCAGAGCGGATTAATGATGTAAACATTATCTTCATGTCGACATGACAGGTAAGAACAATTACAGATGACTGCATTTGGATAAAGATTTTATTATAACTCGCAGGTAATATGGAATGCCATAGGCTACAGCATTGGTACTCATATCACAGACAGTGGGTAATAAAGCCTTTTTTCGCCATAAATATCTGGAAAAGTAAAATAAATACAAAACTACCCTTGGGTGATCTCCATGCTCCATATTACACGTGGGCTACGCGATTGCATTCAAGAATTTGCTACGCCCACTCACTGCAATTGCTTCACCGATGCAAGTGTGATATGGAACGTTGCCATCAGGTAATATTGTCTATATATTGCCCCCAATCAATAGACATACATATGAGATAATACTGTTATCCCTATCAGCCAAACAGTCTATAGATTACCACGAGGTGCTCGTATGATGTCCATTTCACAAATAGTGTCAGTGTTTTGGCATGGGTCTCTGGCCTAGCGCCGCACCTTTGAGAAATTAAAAGGAAATAGTGTTACTGCAGCCCATGTCTGAATAAAATGTTTTTCAATTCAATTCAATTCAATAATAAACATTTAAAACATAATTACTTAATTCTATTAGGATCAGTTGTGGATTCCCGGTGGGGAGAATGGGGAAAATGAAACTCATATCAAGTGTTTCTCTCAAAGTAGATCATCTGGTATCCTGTTTACATAGATCGATTGGAAGCTTACATAGATCGATTGGAAGTTGTTTTTATATCTACTTCCTCTTGCTTCGTGTCCTATGCGACCGAGTACTTAACATTGGAATCTTTGCTCATTTGAGCCGAAGGGTTTCTAATGCTTTTTTCGCGTTCTTAGCGCCGACCGCTTCGCATAAGAACACTTTGACATGTCATAGGTACATCGTCCGAACTATTTGGCATTGAACACCACAGTGAATTTCAAATTTTTCAAATGCAGCCACATACAATCATCGGATGCCATGCATTTAGTAGAAGAGAACACCAGCGCATTTAGAAGTGGTCCATTCTACCTCTCGTAAAATATTCAGAATTATATACTAAATCTGATACAGCTTTTCAGCCTGTTGTATCTGAATATTTGATCATGCTTTTTACACGAACCAACAAGTATAGAGTAAAGATTCCATACTCGTTCGGTTGCATGAATGCATACACTACAAAACATAGATCTATATTGAATATATATATATATAGATATAAATGTGCAACATGAGATGAACTTTCCCTGCCTTGTCGGCAACAAAAGTTAAAAATATGGTATGCAATTATTCAGCAGTGACATAAAACCAAGGTCTACGAATCAAAGAAGCGATAAACGGCAGCTCTGTCTCCCCAGTTGATGATAAATACGTCGATTTGGTTACCATGGTCAAGGCCATAGCAACCATTATTCACACATATTCTGTTTGCATTGGGTGCAATCACGACGAGCCTCGGCTGAATTAACTTCATTCATTGGGATTCATTGGGACCTCATCAATTGCTTGCATACCAAATGCAAGGTCCGGGAAATAAGGCCTTCTTTATACAAATAATGTTGCCGGTTCTAGCAAATACGTATTGACAACTTTGGTAGGAATAAAAGTTCCTATTCACCTTTGTGTATATAGGTTTTTCCTACCAGCTGGAATTTCTCGTCAGAAGGAATTGTCTAACTTCCTACAGTTGAAGGAATTACATAAAAATTGCCTTTCCTTGGCTTATATAACAGGTTCCTATTGTATAAGCTAAGGAAAGGAAAATTGTGTGTGTAAATTCCAACAAGGTTCCTATATACGTACCATTGTGTGTATATTATATTTTCCTACCAGCTGGGATTTCAGGAAGGATTGTTGTTCCTTCCTACGGGGAAAGGATTTTCTACAAAAAATGCATGTGAATAGAGGTTTTACAGGATTGCTTGCATGGCTCCATGCACTTACGATATACAGTTGTGATCTCCCTTCAGGCAATGTAGGATGATTATTCAAAGGTCAGGGCTGATGCCATTATAATCAAATGTCTGCTTTAGACCACTGGGACCTGTTGTATAAGCTACAGAAAGAAATTGTTTGTGGGAAGTCCTCACCTGTGGGAAGGAAAAGATTTCCTTCCTGCGTGAAACTCCCAGCTGGTTGGAATACTCACAATGATAGGAACCTTTATTCCTATCCACAGAATGAAGGAAAACAAGTGCAGGAATTCCCCCATATATTGTCCTTTCCTTAGCTTGTACAACAAGACAACTGCCTATGTTCATGCTCGCCCAGCATATCACGGGGAATGCACGCATGCATCCGTAAATTCACTGGTTTCTGGCACTAAAAACAGTAATTTAAAAAGCGGGGCATATATATATGCAGCCAACAAGCGCATGAACAGCTGATGATGACATTCTATGTACGCCAGCACATATTGAATGATATAAAAGACCCAATTCAACGCTCCTCCTGTGGAAGACATGCATGTGTCTCTATAATTGCTACCATACCGTACCGCAGATTCTATACATAGGAAGCTGGCATATGTTATAGCAAATCATGCTCGCCCCTTTACAGTCTGTTGGGAAATCCGTTGGCAGGCAAGCTTCGACTTTGACAACATGGAGACCTGTGGACAAGAATACTTTACTTTCTTGCAGGCACTTACCTCCCACTTAAGAAGACTGAAGACAAGGTCGAGTACAACTCAGTCATTGCGAAACCTGCGATAAAGTACCTTTACCCATACACAGGAGGCTGTGATAAAAGATTCGCCTGGTCTGAAGGGCTTTTCAAGGGCAGAGAAAACCCTCTCATTATCCCCAGTCATTACCGCGCCAATTGCCATCATTCTCCAGGGATGGGCTGATTTTGAGGGTAATCAGTAAATGAGGCAGTGCGTTAATTAGCCATCTTATAACTTGAAATGAGAAAAAAACAGTTCCAGAAGTATGCTGCCTGTTTCCAGTTGAATCCTACTAGATTCGCGAAAATCGTATATAATTTGAAACCAAGCAAAATATTCGCATAACCACGAAGTAGTAGCTTGCGTATTATGGTCTTGCAGATGGATTGCTCTAAAACAAGTATGTTAGGTTGTTCCTTGGGACAACTTTGAATAGACTTCTTGTCATATGATACCTTGTATGATGGGCTTCTGATTCATCAGGTGGTTTGTTCATCAGTATTTTAAGCATTCATATTACTCCCCAGTAATCTGAGATTGCAGATCGCATTGCCAAACGTCGACATACTTTTCCTGGGTTCGCGTAATTTCTTAGAACTTCGATCAGCATGAGCCATTTTTTTGTTAAAATGAAATTTAACTGTCTACTGAAATGGCAACAAAACAGGTTTGTTGAGTTAAACTCGAGCTTCACACCTATGAATATACGTGCAACAATCAACGATTGAAGTATTTCTTCCAACTCAGCACTTATAGACGATAAACTGTGATAGAATAAATCGTCATCTTTACATAGACCTATTGATTTTTTAGATTTTTCACTGGAATATAATTATTTTGTTGGTTTCAATATTAGGAACCTCTGTCTCTCATGTGAAGTTCTTTGCCTCAGTTCGTTGTATATAGATGTATCACATATATATGTCCCTACGAAAAAATCCACTTTTCCTACACTACTCTCTTAAACTGCTATTTCTCCTTATGAATATCTTTTCATTGTTACTGACGTGTTTTGAATTGCGAATCATTACGATTAAATAAATAGGTGGATCAACACCTCCCTTAAGTCTAAACCTAATTGATAATAAGGTCTCATATATCACTACAGGAGGATTTCAAATAAATAAGGCTCTAGATAAGGCTTCACCTCATTTCCTTTAGCTATTTGAAACTACATTAGGAATGGTAACTTTACCTCCAACCACCTTTTATATAGAAGCCTAACAGCTTTACTAACCTAGATCAAAACAAGGATGAAGGCTCTTATGTCCATACTTAAACTTCTGAATCAAAAGGATTAGATATATGATCTCAAGTACCACTTCGTGACATTCGTCCGCTGGAGCGAGATAAAGGGGAGATTCAATACAAAACAAGCTGTCTCCATCAAGCCATCAAATACGCCCACCAAGTTTTGGGCAAAACAGCTTGTAGAGTCAGATGATGCTAATTTCACTGCGCTCAGAGCGTACTGTGTGTGGGAATATGGCAGGAGATTGACTGGGGAGTGTTTTGATCCATTACGTAATGATGAGCGCGCCACATGAGGTGTTCATTGGTGGATTGATTCTCCCACAAAGTACGCAGGAATGGAGGCATCGCTAACACGACTGGCATTCAATTGTCAGATATCACGCAAAGGAGCGATTGCCCTGCGTATAGCGTATAGAGAACAGTATGATGGCCTTCCTGACTGATCATATTATGTGTACACGTATCCTTCTCCCCCTTGTAGGAGCCAGAGAGTCTGCTCTATGACCTGTTTTGATGGGAATTATATCATATGTATACATATGTGAGTGAAGTCGTCAAACAATGTACAATTCCCCTGCTCAAATCGTCTCAAATATCCCAATTTTAACACACAATTGAGGTTCACAAGTTCAGCATAAGCTAACTGAACTTCTTAATCACCACAATACCTATTATACTTAGAAATGCTTGGTTTTTAGCATACTTAAGTCTAATATAGCAGCATTTTCTAAATGTGTAGGGCTGCTGGTTGTACATTTTCTGGGGCCTTGCCCCATATACACACCAACAAAAGCCCCAATTGCTTTAGCAACATCTCAAAAGCATTGAATTGGAACCCAGTATTATTGGCATTACAGCGAACAGTTCGCGATTGCTTTACCACGTCCAAACTTCTATTGAGAGACAGACAATTCCATTTAAACATGACAAATTGCTCAAATCTTCCTATTAGGTTGGTATATATATTATTCAGGTGATGGCCATTGAACCGTGCATCATTTTAAACACACTCTAATTAATGTGTCATGGCATAGTACAATACTGCGTGCTTGCCCATATTAGTCTGATTGACCATAAATCATTTGCTGAAGCCAAGCAATGTCACATTTCCTATCTCGTGATACCGGTTTGTTGGTGCTGCATTTAATATGATCCACTTTGTCAGAGCCCTGAAAGACTGATAAAAAACGAACACTCTTGTTCACTGCAATCTCTTCCGTCAAGGATAAAATCTTTTCTAGATTGTGCTGCATAGCTTCGCGAACGAGAAAATTCTGTATATATACATATCGAGTATTTTCTCACATGAGGCTCTTCTTCTCTCATTCAATTTAACGATAATTTCCTGAGATGAGATTAGCTCACGAAAAATAGATTAAACACCAAGTCCCAAGCTTCTCAGCTTAATTAACCTTGATTGTAGGAAGCCCTTCATCATGTATTAATTAGGATTTGATATAGATGGAGCCGTACATGATGTTATACCAATATTGCTGATACATTTACCACGAGTTGATACCATGAATTATAACACATGCACTTAAGGAATGTAGAGGCCTTCAACCATAGCTAAAAGGCTTAGTCCACTAAGCCGATTCTCATGCGATTCTCACAGAATGTTGTGGGAAAGAGTCCTCTGCGGTGCAACATCGCATGGGAATCGGCTTAGTTGAGGCCCTTAACTTAGATGCAGATAAATAATACAATATTATGTCAAAATAAGGGGCTTCTTATGATATATAAAGATTCATTTTCTACATCCAGTTTATGGTGCAAATCAAGGTCGAGGTCAGCTGGTTATGTCTCGTTCTCGTGATTATGTACGATGGATCGCGGATATATATGTTTTAAACTTTTGGTTTACTTTGAAACAATATTACAATGTGACATTGCAGCTCTGAAGAGAACTTTAAATTTAACACAGACTATTATAAAGTCATTATGACAAAGAAGTAAATACAAAAGGTTACCAGAAACCGTTCTCCTATAATGGATAAGTAGATACTTTAAGAACTAGGTAAAAGGTAACATATCAAAAAGAATTAACAACAGAAGCTTAAGTGAAAAAGGATTTTAATAGATATTTGGAATAATGATGAAATAAAGGTTATGAACTTGGTGTACTTTAAAATGGTCCTCCTCACTGGGAATAGAATTACATTCACTTGGGCGGTTCTTATCCAAATAGGTCTAGTGAGATGAGAACTAACATGTGTGGGTATATGATAGGGTACTGATTCCCGTCTCGCATATATGTATCCAGACAGATATATGCGGCAGAATATATACATTAGCACAGCTCTCAGCTTACCTACATCAATTACCAAGATAAATATGGTAATGCACAACATCATTAGGTTGCTCTGCATACCTCAAAACATCAATATCAGTGTTGAACCAGGGTCAACATGCCAGTTATATGGCTGTACCCTAATCGAACGGACGCTAACAGTTCGTCCACAAGTGCTATTGCAGCTTATCGCTAATATATACATAATTATTCATCAGACATTAAAATCATTCCAGGAACAATGGCATTTGATGATTTCCTTTTGAATATTCCGATCCTATGAGACTTCATAGTCTTCCTTGTAGAGCCGATGGTCTGTATACAGCTGTAAAATGAAGATTTAAAGAAATCAAATATCCCCACTGGAACACAACATGCAAACCCAATGCAAGCAACAATTACGGAGAAGCAAATAATGGGCTGCAGCTACACTACAGAGGCTATAATGTAACTTGTTATCGTAGGGAACGCATAACTGTAGAAAGCGGAAAGGACTCTGCACCCACCTCCGTGCAAAAATGCAAAATGGAGTGGGGTAAAGCATGGCAGGTATTTGGCGACATTATAATGGGGTTTTGACATGAATCTGAGATGAGATCTGTCGTGCAACACGCTAAGGCAACAATGTACATCCGTATGCACTGTTTAGAAAGAAAAAGAAAGCATCGGGCGGAAGGTAACGAGAATACATAAATACAATACCCACTGACATTTTGAACTCCAGGCTAGGATTTCCAAACATGCCTTCGAGCATCTATAGCAGGAAGCATCGGGATGATAACAGAAGTCTCACGTTCTGTCTCTATACTTAAAGGGAAACGAGCAGCCTAATTTGCTGGCTTCAAGAAGGTTGAAACAAGATATACCCTTATATGAAAAGCTTCGGTCGAAATATGAATTATTTTCACATTTATGATATTATGTTTCTTCCCCCTGGCCCGTTTCACCATCGTATAATTTGGTTGTGATGTAGTCTTAAAGCTATAATTATTCCCATACAGCTATTACCACAAAAATAATCTGATTAGATTTACTCATAGCATGACTTATGGACTGAATTTATCAATATTTTGCTGCTGTTATATGCGAAAAAACGGCCGCTGATGAGCGAGAATAATAAATGAAGCCATCGCAGGAATGGCTGGTCCCCCAAAATGGAACAAATTGTTGATCGATCTTAACTGAGCGTTAAGACAGACCAAATATGTGTCTAAGGACTCAATGTGAGAATTGATTCCGGTTACACCAATTTATCATTCAATTATGTATTACACAATACTAATGTACAACAAATTCCATTTTTAAAATAAGATTTCACTGGATTCAATTATTAGGGTAAATGTATTTGAAAAATATTTTAATTCAGGACCATATAGTTTCGTATCTTTTACACCACATAGAATTTATTCTACACTTCAATCTATAATTTAATGAAGACTCGTAGGCTACGACATTTTTTCAAACTAATATTTTCAAACTAATATTCTCGATGCACCAAAATAGTTCAAGCTCGTTCCTCGATCCATACCATATTTGACTAACAAAGACCCTCTCCGACGAAAAGAAAAACCAAGCTCTGTGCGTGAAAGAGGCGGCATAGGTTGAAGCGCAGAAGGAGTATTAATGTAATAACAATGCATTTGCTGGAAAAACTGGGTTACCGTATCCGTGCTGCAGGATGAATTACATGCCTGGGGCAGCGTGATGTCATTGGAGCAATCAAAGTCAGGCCTTCTATGGTGCCTCCAGTATAGAGCGGGCAAGGTGAGCATTGGCGGCGAAGATGTAAAATGAAATCAGAGTATGTTACTTAGGATAAGTATGCTATAGTTTCGTAAGAATATTAATGCTATAGGGTAAAGTGTAATAACTATATGGGTCAGGGCATCAGAAAATGTACAATTCACCTTCACCAGTCCTCTCTTATTACCCAAATTTAAGGCAACAATTAGGTTCAAATTCAGTTCAACCATACATATACTCAGTTTTGATAATTGTTCAGCCTTATTTAGCAGAATTAATTAAATGTGAAAGACTGATAAGAAGCCAAAGCCTCCGTCAAGGTCATAGTCCTAGAACAAGAAAAAGCATAAAAGCCAATAAATGTACATTTATTAGGAATAAGATACTGCATGGATTTACTTTTAGCTTAGTCAAGTATGTTATACGTGCCGATCTACTTCATATAGCGTATTGAAAAATGGGATTATTTGAGGTGTACTTTCATTTATTAAAGCTGCATTCTCAGTTAACATCGATCAAAAACAAAAGAGTTTCTAATTTCTAATCTAATTCTAATTTTTTTCGTTTTTTTTCCTACCCATCCGAGTTATTTTTTATCCTGTTGTTTTTTATGCAGGGCTTCATAAATCCTTTCCTGCGGTAGGTTCGCCCATTATCGCTCACCGGTGCTTGTTTGCCATCGGCCGATTCGAGTTTTTATTACATGTACGTATGTCATTTCGAGAGCGTGAATCAGGGATTCCTGATAAGTCAAAAAGCACCTATGAGCTATTTGAGCGGAGCACAAACACAGGACCCATAAGACGCAACTAAATTGGTTTTCCAATGTTGCCACTTGGTGATGTTGTGCTCTGCTGCATAGCTCAGCCTTGCAAGTTTTGAAAGTTTTCAAGCAAAGTTCCGATAATTTGGCAAGAAATACAGTAATAATAATGTAAATATGACAGATGAATCTACAAATCAGTATGTAATAAATACCAAATATCACTCTGTACGTTTATAATCGGGTTGAGGCGAGCTGCAGAACTGAACTTGTCGCTTTGGGACTCGTTCCGTTCTGCAGCTTGTCTCGACCCAGTTATAAACCTACATCGGGCCATTTGGTATAAAAATCACCCTAAATCAGTCCTATAGGTCAAACAGTGTGACAATTCGGTAAGATCTCTATTTCGCTACAGCTGAGAATACAGCTTTAATATGATGTCTCATCTAGGTACTTATCCACTCAATGCATAGCACCCAACATATAATTATCTAGTCGATTATACACTACATATATATTCCATTAGACAATGCATACTATGCATATTCAGTGGGATTGGGGATGTATACATACATATATATGCCTTGCATATATTTATACTATAGATACGTGTATGGGTCAGGTCGTCAGAAAATGTGCAATTGGCAGCACTACACATTAAAACATTTTTTTACTAAGTAGGCTGAAAATTGGTGAATATCAGCCATAGCAGAGTATAATTATTTGTGATGTGACATAGAAAAATGAGTCGTAAGTAAAACCTAAATCGATTTCGAGATATCATATTTGAAAACATGTTAACATCTAGAGTATATGTGGCACCAGGAATCGGCAGGATATCGTCACAACAGGAGAAGTCTTGGGCTATTTACTTTACTAAACATGGAATTATTTGTACATTGACATTGCCCACCATCCCACCCACCTCCCTCCTATGGCGTCTCCCGACGCCTTCCAAATCGTTTCGTTTTTTAGCTTTAATCATCGCCGATCATGCATGCACATGATACGGCGATTCCCCGCTGCTATGACGTCATTACATGGGCCTCGTTCTGTGTAGGGTTCCGGTGGGGAATCCCCGCGCCTATGACGTCATTACACGAAGCTTACCGAGTGTGGCCGAGCGTGTGACAGTGAGCCGAGTAATGTCGGCAACGATCCGAAACAGAGATACATAGGCATAAGCATGTAATGCTGGAACTGCGTAATTATATGAGTAAGAGCTTAAAATCTTGGGTGAAATGTCTCTTATAATCAATAAGCTTGAGACTGGGACAGGTTTGAAGTGTGTGTACATATGGGAACGTAGGGATTTTTGGAAATTATTTGCAGATTTGCGCAATAGGTGTTGGCCAATGAGCTTGGGTCGAATTGCTGAGCTGAGGTTTTTATGCATGGCATTGCCACTTGGCGACTTTTCGTCTAGGAAATCTAAAAAGTATTTCTATATTTTATTTTTGATTGTTTTATGTTAGAAAAAAAAGTTTAATGCGGCTAAATATAGCCTACTCCATAGAATAACCTTAAAAATTCAAATATGTTTAATACATTGTCTTGACATTTGAGAACATTCCTACACAGGGATCTTGTAAATAAAACACTCTAAAGTATAAAAAATGGCGGCTTATAACTCATTTCCATTTCCATCACATTTTGTATTGCGTTGATTTGATAAGTTCTGTTATGCTGAACTCTTATTTCTAACTTCATTTTTGCTATGAATTTGGGTTATTTGAGAAAACCGATGAAGGTACAATTTCTGGCGACTTCCACCCGTATGCAGTTACTTAGATGATCATGAAGGAAAGATAGACCTGCTTATATTAATTAAAAAATGACAAGACCATTCATCAAAGTCCACCCCCTCTCCTACCCGCTCACCCCATTTAAAAAATATCAATTTTACGACTTGTTAATCATTTTCCTGTAACAGATAACACATATATATGCAGTAGTAGACATGATATTGATTTGATCTGAAAATATTTTATTCAGATTCGTATACATTTCCATACATATAGTCAAGATGTTCTCTCAGTACAGCCATGTACAATCTTAGACGCATACAGAATGGGGAGTTGGACAATTTAAGACAAGATTTAATCAGGGGCACCGGTTGTAAGGAGGTCTATCCCATCATTGTCTTGGCAGCCTTCCTTCCACGGATCACCTCGTGTAGATGTCTTGACAAACACTTACTTGCTGAGAATGGACATCAATGATGCATCAGGACTGCACACAGTACATCTGGATACAATGTAACGCCTGGGTTAATGTGGCTCAGTCAATGCTTACCTAATCCATCAAAGGAGACAATGGTCCAGAACTGTGTTTGGCGATTTCAGTGGAACGAGGGGAGGATGCATTTCAACAAAAGTGGGATTATATAGATAGAATGGCGGGGATGGAGGTGGGCAGGCAGGAGGAAGCGGGGGTGGGGGGAGTATAGGCAGTCTGAAAAGATAAAAGTTGGTGGAAGTTGTTGGGTGAATGAATGGAAGAATGAAAACAGCATCATGTATTTGACAACATAGGCCAAACTCGTTCTGAGCTTTGGAATATGTATACACTTCCAACATAATTATAGGAAATCATAATAAAATTATTAATTTTGACTTTTGTATTCATATCGATAATGGATGTATTGAGGTTTTATGTAAAGGAATTTATACTTGTTTAATATTTTAACTTTATTCTGTCCTAAGGAGAATAATTTCAGATAAACTAGAGCTGGCATGTATGCCATCTAAAATCTTGATTCGCGTGGAATCATGGGAGTTGTATGTCAGTGCAAAAGCTATAGGAAATATGTCATGTTCAGCATGGGATATTGAACAGAGATCTCGTGTATTGCATTGTGTTTTAAATGTTTCAATGACACAATACTTTATCGTTTCCATTATGCATTTGCTTTTATTGATCATTTACAAAAGCTATGATGGTGGAGAAAAGATACAGTTTGCATCTTTTGATAAGAATTAGATGCACTTGGAATTAGACGACCTGAATGAAGGCAGGGTAATGTTTAGTTATTGACCGATACAACGAAATAGGGGAGTTGCATGTCTCATTGCGCATACATGTCTGTCACAGTGCATGCTGGGACGGATTCAGTTCAAGTTTGACATACAACAATTTGGCAGCATTTAATCAAAAATTGCAAAATTGTGTTCACCAATGTCACAGCTTGTATAGACGATCTATGAAAACCAAATACATGATTGGAAGGATGAAGTCAAGTGTTATGGAAACATGTATAACAGATGGATATTGACATTAGAGCATTGATAAATAATCCATGCTGAACATGGAATGTTTTCTTTAGATTTTATACTGTACCATTACTCCCATAATTCCATGTGAATCAAAATTCAAAATGGCGGATATGCAAGTCCCCTATTGCACAACAAACAGATTGCCAAACAACAAGTTGTTTATTATTCGCCTTACCCTTGACATGACAAGAGCTGGCTCAAACTGTTTTTCCCTGTTGATCTCGGGCCAGAAAGGCCTCATGTAATTAATTTAATTGCAGCAAAGTATGTCTTACACAATAACTATACTGTGGTTCTTCTAGAAGTAAACATGTATAAGGGTCAGATTTTCAGAAAATGTACAATCGTCAGATCTACACATTTATTACAGTATGCTAAGATAGACTGAAAAAAGGTCAATGCTAGATAAATTCGAATGTATTTGGCATTGCATTGATTCTAGCAATTTGTTTGGTTAGGTTAAACTGCATTTTGAAAGTCATTTAAGTCTTAAATTTGGGTTATTTGATAGGATTGGTGAACATGAATTGTACATTTTCGGGTGATAATAGATAGATAATAGATTAAAGAAATACAAATATCACACCTCCTTCCTATCCGTAGCAGAAAATAGGGAACATGTAAGGCATAATAGATTGATGTCATTGTAACCTTTGGATCCGTTAGTTACCCCCAAAAATCTATCCTATGTGCAATTCCATGCTGGTAGGAATAGCCATTATCCAAAAGGAACCTTTATTCCTACCCACCAAAGGAAGGGGGAAAAGTGTAGGAATGCCCACACACAATATTCCTTTTCTTAGCTAATACAGGGCCCTGCCCATACACAGTTTTCTTTTCCTAAACTTAAGGGTGGTCTCCACTGGCTGCAGTAAGCTTTGCAGTAAGACTTGCGATGGTGCTGTGATGGTGAAAAGTGGCGAGGTCTTGTCTACATGGACAGTGAACCATGTAGGCAAGACCTCATCATTCCTCTCCACCTACGGAACAAGCACAAACCATCGCAAGGCTTACCGCAGAGCTTACCGCAGCTAGTGGAGACCACCCTTTATGCAACAATGGCCTGTCTGTACTATGGCCAAGCGCACTAAGAGAGTTAGAACAGATCGACAACAGACATGGTGTGTTTTTACGAAACACCTGAGGGCCTTTCTTGTTCACAATAAAACCCAAACAAGTCTGTAAGTAGATACATTGCTGAAAGTTCCTGTTCACTACTGTGACCCACCGGACATTTTCTCCTGCCTTTGTATTGCGGGTGATATAAAAAGACTTCGTCTGAAGTTCCAATGTTTTTATTCAATTTAAATAATTAACATCTGACAAGATTTGTAAACGATCTTTTTAGTTTTTGCAGTGGTTATCCCCCCTTTTTAATGGTCTGCCAAATCCTATTTGGTTTCACTGCAGAGAAGTTGCTCATGGTTGTTTACATCGCCATACTATGGCCATATTTGCTGTAGGGCTAGAATTCGGAACTATGGGGACTATATATGTAATTGCCTGAATTATGAACCTGTTTCAGTGATAATAATGCATGCCTGAGGGGGTCATTCCAGGCTAAGTACTCTAGATCAAGGATAAGATCCACTATAAGCCTCCTCTACTAGAATCTCAGACCAGGGCCCATATTTCCCTATCCGTCACCCAGGGGCCTCGACCTTTATTACTTAGAGAGGATTTTTCTAATCCCTAGGCCATGAGGCTGGTTAAACCATTCGGGTGCGACGAGAACAACCAGACGATATGCGCAAATTGTTGTTGAGCTGGTTCTGTAGGTGGAGAGGAGTGGCGAGCTCCATCCTACATGGCTCACTGGCCTATTGTTTTGTTAGAACCTGAATTTAAAAAGACAAATAATAGTAGCAAGTGTTGCATTTCCATGTGGTCTCTTTTTTCTGGTAATTCTAGTTTCGTTCCATTTATTAATGTTGGCCTGAAATGAAGAGTAACATTTTTCTTCTTCACTTCTATATCTAATTCAATAATTCTGTTTTTTCTTAGTTTGATGAATTCCTGTGATTAAATTCTTAATTAGGACTAATGTTGATTAATCTCCAACGTGCTGTGCCATTCTATTCCTCATTAATCTAATGGACTACTCCACCCTTAAAGCATCTATGATAACCACCTGCAGCATAAGTAGAAGTAATGCATGAGAATATAAGCTGAGGTGCATAAAGATGTACAATTCGCCTTCACCAATTCTCTCAAATAACAAGGAATGAGGTTTAAAATACAGTTCACCATCACCGAAGAGATCTTTTGAAAAACGCTATACCAAATATCCTCAAAATACCTAATAGTCACATGTATATATATATATGGGTCAGATTTTCAGAAAATGTACAATTGGCAGATCAACATGTTTTGTAAATTCTGCTAAATTGGGCTGAAAAATCACCAACACTAGTTATATATGGTTATAGTTGGTATTGCCTTGATTCAAAGTCTGTTTGGTTATATTGAACAATATTTTGAACCTGATTTCTGTCTTTAATTTGGATTATTCGAGAGAATTGGCGAAGGTGAATTGTGAAAATCTGACCCATATATGTCTATACATGTATAACGTCATGTACATGTATGTGTATACATGTACATGCGTGTACAAGATGTATATGTAGCAAAGCGAGTACACATGTACTGAGGTAAGAGGCATATTAAAAAGTAGTATAGTAAAAGTTGGCAGTTGTAATGGCACTACACATACCTTTCAGCCTAATTTAGCTGAATTTAACAGAAGTGTACAGCTACCGATTGTCCATATTCTGACGACCTGACTCTCATATACTGACCAGTACAGATGGTTCTTGAAAGTATTTCCCACTCCAAAGAAATAAATCCTCAGGTTTATATATCAATAGCTGTTTACATTTCAGTGACAGACGCTTCCCTTTTGTGGACTTGAATTGATTGATAACTTTCCGCCCTTTTGTCAGCGTGCTCCTGCATGTGACATTCTTAAACGTGTAGCCTACACACTGTTACCCAGGCTCTACCAAGAACATTGTTATCGTGCATCAAGCCAACACACCATCAGAATACCTCCTCCAGTGACTAGATTTCGCATAGCTCTACTGGCGAGCTCCGGTCCCCTTGGGGCGAATCTTCCATGGATCGGTCGCCGTGATTTCTTTAACTTGGGGCGCTCGGTGGCCTTGGCGAGCGATAATAGATTGATTTCGGGATGCTAGACGAGCTGAGTGTTGGAGCGAATTGGAAGGAAATTACCCCTCCATTACATTAACAGCAGGGTCTAGGTCTCCACCTTGATACAATAATCACGAATTGGATAAGTGTGTCTGTTCTTTTTACCGCGGGGAAATTGGTATGGACATACTGTGGTTTGAGAGGGCGGACCTGCGTTCGAAATCAGATATTTAAACGCAGGTTTCAATTGAGTTTTTTTTACTATAGTGGCGCCCTTGCGGCTCCTGCGGTACTGCCCTACAAGCTGCCTCCTGATTGGTCCTCTGTACTCTGGCCAGACAAATAGAGCGATATATACATTTAATAGCAGATCTTTGGATTCTGCTGGGGTTCTGGATACTTATAAATTACTATTTGGACAGGAAGTGGTCAAACCGGAAAACGGATGAAGTAAATTATTGTTCGGATTCAGGGGTTTATTTTGCGGATGTAGATTTATTTTGCGGATGTAGTTAAAATAAACCCCAGTCGGCGTTTCCGCTCAATCAGTCACTTACCTCATCAACTAGTTGTTTGTCGCCTAAATATCACTCCCAATAGCTCCAAAATCACCGATAATGTTCCAAATATCATTGTAGAAGGATATTCCGCTTGCTGAATGGTGGTGAACAACGAAATAGGGAATAATCGATTTGTCAATTCCTGCAAATCATCGTCATGTTCGCCACAAGCGGCCATGACAGTTCGAGGTTCAGGGTTCAAGGTCGGGTCTTAACTAGAGTTTTTTGGTTGTTTTTCGTCGATTCCGCGTTCAGTTTGGAACGTGTATAAAGTCCTGGTCACATTAAAGTCATTCCTCCACTGTTTCCGATGGAAATATTAGCCATTTTTAAGTTTTTAGGGCATAGGGTTCGCCATAACGTGACGACGATAGACATCGTGAAAGCGATGTTGTGACAATGGCTGTCTCCCAGTGACACTCAGACGAAACCATCCAGGCTCTGTACAACTGCCTAAATATCACTCCCAATAGCTCCAAAATCACCGATAATGTTCCAAATATCCTTGTTCTTAGCATGATCCGCTTGCTGAATGGTGGTAAGCAACGAAATAGGGAATAATCCAAGTAATCACAACCTAGGCCTCGACACGTGACGACAGTAGACATCGTGCAAGCTCCGGTTTGTTGCCGTGTGGGTCACTTTCGAATGAAATTCTCCGTGCGCTATATAGACTACCGTACACAATGCAACGCCAAGTCAACGTGCACATGAGTGGCTATGCCGAAGGATCTCCCCATCTCTTCCGGTCGCACGTATGGGTTCTGAAATCGCCATTCATTGAATACTAGATTTCCGTAGACTAAATCTTCGCTATCGGGCTAAAACAACATTTAAAACATTTCTACCGATTCAAATCTTTTATTTATTTCTTTTTTTAAGTCCCTAGACACACGCAACACGGCATTGGAAAACCGGAAGTCGCTGATGCTTTGGATAGCAAGCAGCGGATCCTTGCGAAAACACGCCGGCCGGTTTAAAAGTGACATCGTAAATACGCACCTCTGATTGGCTGTTGTAGCTGCAGCTTCATTCGGCCAGCCGTCGCTATATCATCCAGATTCCGACTAAAGCGGTGCAAACTTGCGGAGAGTAAACACATGGGTTCTGAAATCGCCATTCATTTATTACTTAATTTCCATAGAGGAAAACTTCGCTATCGGGCTAAAACAACATTTAAAACATTTCTACCGATTCAAATCTTTTATTTATTTCTTTTTTAAGTCCCTAGAGACACGGATACGGCATTCGTAAACCGGAAGTCTGATGCTTGGTTGCATGCAAAAAGTGGAAGCTTCGTTTGTTTCTGGAACGGAGAGTGCGGCTGACGTAAACGACATTCTGAAGTTATGATTACGTGTACATATGTGATATTGGTTAGAAATAGGTAAAATAATCTAAATATTAGAATGTGATGGGTTCAAATGTGTAAAACATCCTGATTTGGATGTTATTAAGGCTGCATTTGACTCGGTCCTTTCCATGTCAGACGTAAAAGAGTAACCCATGTGTTCGAGTGGAGGAGCTAAATTATTGGAATTCATCCTGCTGTAAGTACATCTACAACCTTTTTTGAAGCCTAATATTGGTTAATATGTGTTTAAACAGTAGTATTAAATCCAAAAATCGGCTATTAAAGTGATTAATTCTCTCGATTTTGTGTCTTCGGCTTTTGCTTGAAAATAAACCCCTCGGCCCTCCGGGCCTCGGGGTTTATTTTCAAGCAAATGCCTCAGACACAAAATCTCGAGAAATTAATCACATAGTATACAGACCAGCAATATTGCGTATTTCAATAACTTGTTGTTTACTAATTATTGATGTTTACTACCCAGAGGGTATGATAGAAACAACTTTTAAATGTCTTTACATTGTATTCCTCAATGTAGCAAGCGATATTCACATCAGCGATGAATATGCAATAGAGGATTTGCATGTTGAATCCTGATTTCGCAAGGAATTATGGGAATTGTATCTGTTAAACTAAAGAATGGAATATATATCAGTCCTCAAATGTGAATTGCTATGTATTATACATAATATGATAACTCTTTATCATTCCCATCATGTATTTAAAACCCATAGCTCTTTGATAGGAGAAATAGTATTTTTGAAACTATTTATAGTACTGTTGAAACTATTATGGCTATTTTGGATAAATCAGATGTCAGATCTGTCAGATCCAACAAGAATCCAAGCCAGCTGGCACCAGTGTTTCCAGTGGTTGACAGAGCAGAAGTAGGTAGCAAACAAACATGCTCCCGGCTGTGGAGCATGTTTTGCCATTATTTTGCATCCATCTGATCCATATTATGACAACCCAGAGTCGACCATGAAAGTTCGTATATCAATGATTACTGTCAGAGGAGGTGCAATAAAACACAGATATCTCCCAAAACCTCACTAAAGCACTCACTATTTCAATATTGAACAGCATCCTGCCAGTCGGAAAATGAACACCGAAAGCAGACGACATTTACGTCTAAGGGCAGACTGAATATCTGTCTCTATTGCCCTGTCTGAGACGAGGGGAGTACAAAGCCTTTGCCGGATGTCGAAAGTAAATACGATGCTTGGCTGGTATTTTAGAAATCCAGAACCTTACTTGAACACCTCACGAGACCCATTACCATCACATAAAATGGCGGTGTTCAATTCGGTGTTCAAGGCTGCAGAGGATGTGTTTTCAGACTGCCTTTTCATTCAAATAGGCAGCCAATTCTTAATCGCCTGCAGCAACTTCATGTGAAGCCACTGTTTCAACCACACTAGTACTTGTGTACTTTTATCACAAGGAAAAGATCTTAGACCCCCTCAATGTGCTGTGATTCTTCAAGCATTCTGGGAGCTACAGAAAGAGATATCACTGCAGGATATATTGCCATTGAAGAGAAATGTTTTCGGAACCGGATGGGGCTGTCAATTAAAGTATGCGATGCAAACAGCGTTAACGCCCCATTAATTGACAATCGTTGATTCTTGCAAAGGTCATTTCAAACTGGCACATCAAGATTCGATCCGTTTGCTTCCCTTTTGGTCATGCTTTTCGGCTTTCAAGAAGCATTGAATTGCCAACAAAGACATCAGCCTAAATCAACATCTATTGTCATTTTAATTGCAACATAACTCGTTCCCAATATTCACCTTATGGATGTTATCTTTGTACTTTCTGTGTCAGAGTTGCTATAGAGACTGTGGCCCCGCCAGCTATCTTGGAACACGTTACAAACATAAAAGGGTAAGATTGCAAACTGTCTGCTGATATTCATTAATGTGCAAGGTGTTCTCTGGTAAATTTTATACAGTATTCAATTGAGATGCTTTTGAATTATTCAATAGAGAAAGACAACGGATAAGGCATGCTATTGCGATACATCGCCCTATATATCCATACTAGAAAAGCACAATTGAATGCTTCTGGATTTTGAGTACCCATGTACTCAGTTTCTCCAGCGATGATTGTGTCCGTGCAGCAACCTTCAAAATATTAACCAAGCACAACCTATTGATCTAGATCGGTTCTAAATTGTAAATCAAGGTCATTAGTGTAATCATTTTAGTGGACTCCTTCTAAAGATGATATATTGTCATGCAAAGGTAGTTGGTATTGGAAAGGTCTATCAATGTGTTCACATGAGATCCACTACTCATACCCGTATGAAAAAGTGCCTAGTCATTATTCCAATAAAAGCTGAATACATTCAAACGAGTATAGAGTAAAAGATCTAAGACCATGCATTGAAGAGAGAGTACTAAATTGGTAAGCGAAACTTGATTTTGATTGAATCAGGAAGTATATGGCAGATCGATATACTATGCTTAATAACAAGGGTGCTATATTTGTTTCATGTTAGTTCACCATCTCCACAATAAGGGTACGACCCCAAGGCAGAGGTACAGGGCTTTGATCAAGTGGCTTTGATGTTTCCAAAGGGAGGCCACAGGTGCACTCTCTAAAGTGGAATACTGAGGTACGTTGAAGGGTTCTGCATGGGTTTCGTCAGGCTTATAATCTACAACCTGATGTGCTAATTATAGCAGTCTTTAAATAAGTGACAGACCCTTACTACAAAGCATTTTCCTCTGTCCTCTGCTTCTATTATGGTACGTTTGTCTCATTTGTTGTGGCTCGTTTCCATTTATATATATACCAGCTTTTTGCCACCACTTGAGAACGATACAAAATCAATGCTGAGTGTAGTTCGGCTAATAGAGCTGCCTCAGAAGAGGTGTTCTCCGTAATATCAAAGAACCAATGGGCTTGACATTTTAGCGAGGGGAGACCAAACAATAACCCCACACTCAATTCCTCCATATGGCACTAAACAAAGCGACAGTACAGATCCCTGAGCGTTGCTCAATCAGAGACCTGGGAAATTATGGAGATTTGTTAAAACGCTGCTTCCTACTGTTTCATAATTGATGCCTGGGAGTGTGAATTGGTCCCAGTGGAGCAGAAAAATAGAAACTTGAGTAGGACAAAAGGCGAACATCATTATCTGTATCATTAGTTTGCATGGTCGAGATCGCTTAATGGTTTTGACATTTGTAGTCTGCCTCACACATTGCCAGGCGGGTAAGTATTTGATAAACAAATTACCCAAGTGATCTCCCTCCTGATTAAAGAGATTATCAGCGTGGGTAACTGGCTTCAAGTAGCCATCTAATGCCATCTTTACCTTGTCCCTCTATTAGAACAAATCCTCACCACTGCCAGACTCAAAGATCAACATAAGGATTGATCTTTAATTCCATTCCCACAGGTATTCCTTTTGTGAGGTTCAAAGACAACTCTTGAATTGAATAACTTTGATAAAAGGGCAATATTTTAGCAGTTGGAGTAAGGCTAATTAATATTTTAGCAGTTGGAGTAAGGCTAATTGCAATATGAAGTCCTTCATCACTGACTTTGGATCCATTAAAGTATTGGCTAATAATTGTTAGATTTTAAAGCTGCACCTCAGTTAACATGAGTCAAAAATTAAAGATGTCTTACTTTTTGTTAAGTCCGTTTCTAACCCATACAAAAGGCATTTGACCATAGTTTTGGAGGATTTTTTGTCAGGTTGTTTTTCACACATTTATATTGCACAGACCTGCCGAAAACATTTCCTGTGGTGGCTTTAACCTTCTTATTATCGCTCACTGTCAGCCATTTCATTTCAACTGATTTGACATCACATTCTTGTAAAAACATATAACAGCAGTAAAGTATTGATAAATTCAGTCCTATAAGTCATAATATGTGTATGTGTAAATGTGTTAAGATTGCTGTTGTTGTCGTCACAGCTGAGAATGCAGCTTTAAGCCCCATCTATTGTTCAGGTAAAAAACATGAACAAAGTATACATCCTCTGGTAGTTCGAGAAAGGCTTTGCAGTATGAAATCCGCTTTCATCACCATGGGATTCATTCAATTACTGACTAATGGCTTAAGCTCCATGTATTGTTCTGGTAAACAACATGAACCTATAGGACATTCACCCGCCTTGTGTGGGTTTTTAAAAGGAATTTTACCTTAACCATGGACTTTATATAATATGGATATCTTTGAGAGAGGGAAGCCATCATATTCTTCATAAATGAACGAGGAGGAAAATAAGTGCATAGGCATTAAGTAAATATATACGTTTGGGGCGAATTCTGTTCCTTTCAGACACAGACTACAATGCGACAAAAGAACAATTTCTGAATTCCCAGTGCATTTTCTCTCCGAACTTTCATAAACGCAGATTATTTCCCGCCCACCAGTGGTTAAAAGGCTACAAAAGAACAAAAACAAAAACAGACTAAACTTCTTCAGGCAAAATAGAAGGATGTAGGCGTCTATGTGGTGAGGCTAACGGCACAGGAGTTGATGGTAGGTTTGTGTATGTCCTTTGCCTCAAGTGTGCCATGGCATGGTGTGGGGGAGGGATGGCACCTTGTCAAGTAGGGGTGTTGTTTGGTGTTAATAATGTAAGAACCACTTGTCTCAGATTACCTTCGTTCTCATCAAATTCGACAGGTGTAGGTGGCCACCTCAGCAGAATTTCCTAGTCCTAATTCTGAGTGGCAAGTATTTTTATATTTACCGGGCTATTATCAAAATAATAAAATTGGAAAACATGCTTTCCTAATTGACACCTTGAAATGACATGTCTCCGAAAACTCGAGTTTAGATAGGAGACTAAATTATGTAGCAGCAAATAATGGAGCTTCGTGAATATGATTTGCATATATACTGACATTGCAATTTCTCATTGTCATTGTAACCCATAGTTTATAAGAATAAGATCATAATATGTAACCATGTACACTGTAAGTATACGAGAGAACTGTGTATATCTGAAATGACAAATTTATTCCCTTTTGTCTGAACACTGCTTTTATAAATGAAAATGCTTTTGCCTACAGCGAATGTAATCGGAATAGGACACATCTCTCTTGTAAGCATACCTATACACAACTAAATATTTCATGAAAGGCATCGTCCTTGAACATAAGGTACCATATTTGTATGACCCCAATAGCTATAGGAGGCCCCTCACAGTAGCCCTGCATCCGAGTGGAAAGTACTTTTATGTTTTCACATTTTCTGGCCGACTATCATGATAATTGAATTGGAAAACATACTTTTCTTACCATCCCTTGCATTGCAAACATTGACTTGAGATAGTTGGGTGTAAATTATTAAGCAGAAATTTATGTTTTCACATTTTCTGGGCAACTATCATCATAATTGAATTGGAAAACATACTTTCTTTCATATCTTGCATTCCAAGCACTTCCAAAAAACTCGGTTTTAATAGTTAGGAGTAAATTATGTAGCAGCAAATATTGAAGCTTGATTTACATCCATAATCCTGATTTTGTAATTGACGGAAATATCACTTCTTTTACTAATAGGAAAATGTCTTCTGCAAGAAGCGTCTTTCTAGTCAACCAACCAAACGCATGTACATTAATCTTAATCAGGTGTTATATGATCTATGTATCCCCACCTTATAGTATTAACTCAAGGCACAACGACAAACGCTTAATATAAGCGAGATTGTTATACTGTATCTTAATGTATCCTAAATAATGAATTTTGTTTTTAAAAACACCTACATATTCGTTTTATACAAATCACCATTCAGGTCGGACAGGTTAAACAGATGCATATCAATATCAGTTTACTAATATGCCTCCCTCTATGAGCTCCAAGACCATATATACATAATCATCATTTTGACATAAATTCATTCGATGTCCATCATGGACCACTTCTATAGAGTTTAGTCGAACTGTACAGAAACCTATGGATATATCCATATACATTTTCTAATATACTTTTTAAGTATCATATCATTAAATAGTTTTTACTCGTCCTGTTAAATACCCCTCACAGTAGAATCTCCTACTATAACAATGCATTGAGGAGGGCTTCCCCTACCCAACCCCCTTCCCCTCGTTTACCCCTTTGAAAGCAGATTGTACTAATGTCATGCATGTTACCTGCCCGCCCGTCATGTATCGTACTCAGGTGAAATGAACGAGTTTGGTGCCGTGCCAGGTAACAGGTACCCAGGTACATCTGCCCGACCATGGATGGCCAGGGGCGAACCCGTATCAGGAGAGCTTATCTTTTGGCACGTGTGCATCTTCTGGGAGGAATATTAGTCTATATGGAAAACTGCCTCATTCACAATCTAGGTGGATACTGCATGTCCTAAATATTCCTGAACCTAGTGGAAGACCCTAAGCCCATGTTCATTACTCAGGTGATGATACTCTCGGAATGAGATCTCCTATGTATGAGGGTCATTTTAGGAGCATTAACCATTTAAATTGAATCGGTGATACTAGGGAGTAAAGCCATAGACAACCAAACAGGGACGTTGGTGTTTGGTCGAAGTTCAGCTTTATTTGGTCAAACCTTTCGGGCATGATATTATGCCCTTTATCAAAGAGGACAGTTAAATGTGATGTGTCACATAAAAATGAGTTATATGTTGGGAATGATCGATTATGACATGTCATCGTGTTTGGAAAGATGAGATCATGCTAATTCCAACGATGTTAACTTTTAGAAAAACTAATCAGTACTTCTATTGATTTTATGTTTGAAGAAAATAGTTGGGGAAATTTCTGGATACAATCACTAGCGAAGTAGCTAAACATACTCCATAGAATGACTTTAGACACACCAAGATACATTCTCTATATTTGATACGTACAACTAAAAGCCCCACCTACAAAAAAAATAATGATAGATAAATGAATAAATACATTTCCCGTAAAGCATCATAAATGCAATGCCTTATTCAGGTATAAAAAGTACAACCTTGCTGTTATTGGTTACCATTGTTCATAGGGTCCCAGGTGGGACTATGTGCTCTCATGTTGCTATAGACTGGGAAACAGATGAGAAATTCTCAATCCTAGGAGCATTTTTTAGTACAAAGGTGCATCAGCACTTTTCTGGCTAATTTGGGTGTGCTGAACACGAAAATCACTGTTGCCAAGCTGAAATCTGACTCCTTCCTTGTTAAAAATCAAAAACAAAAATGGCTGCCACTCATTTTTTAGAAAAATCATAAAACACACATATTATAGTCGTGTGATACCTCAAAATGATGGAAATTGAGAGGACAATCCATTTTACACACTTACCCGGATCTTACAGCAATGTGGTTACCATGACAACCAAATATTCACACATAATATGTGTTTTTCACTCATTTTTTGACAAAAATCATCAGAAACACATATATGGTCATGTGATACCTCAAAATGATGGTAATGCTGAGGGGAATCCATTTATGATATTCTCATTGTTGTCAGGACTTGTTATAACATATTAGAGCATATCATAGCAAAAGAATCTAAATAAAAAGTCCATACATTCCTGGCTGTAACATCATAATTCAACCAGTTGAAGAACTGCCATGTGTATGGTGCCCATGCACCTAAGTAGTACATCAATCTGATTGGATGCAATATCCTTCTTCTAAGCTCTCCCTATATGCTAACAGAGGGCTATAGATTCATGGAGGTAATTCAGAGACTAGAAATATATACAATTGTACAAAATCAGAGGTACAGAGAAATGCACCAACAATTGAATTGACAAAAATTGGTTATATGCCCACCATCCAAGCATCTGCCCATGAAGTGGACACATTTAACACTGAGGTGCATGTATGTGTCAGAGCAACTTGGCCAGTATTATAGTGTAATAATGGTTGATCAGGCCTTACTTAATCGCTTGATGGAACTGAAGTGACATACTCCATTATTCCAGAAGAGGGTGTTCATTTGTCTTGGAGGCCTACACATAGCAATGAACTGTCTGAAACCAGCCAACATATACAAAGTACTGGCATAGTGGAGGCCTGGGTTAAGAGTGACATCTTGGGACAAGCTACATGACTACAACAAGGCTACAATGACTACAACAAGGCAATGCATACTCACAAAATCACACACCATGCCCTTTCAAGGATTCTGCTCCCCAGTTTTCTCAGCTATCTCTCTGAGAAAGTGTTATAATGGATGTAACATAAAGGACTGAAGAACTGGTAGAGTATAAACTGTGTATTGCCATATACGAAGATGGTATATACCAGGTGAAATAGGTAATGGCAAGTTCCCTTTTAGGTGCGGGAGGCACCTGTAAAATACCTGAATGGATTACCATCAGGTAATCCCTTCACATTAAATGCTGTATTAATTAACATTGATTATTAAATGAGGTATAACAAAAGGTTTAAACCTTTTGAACATTAACTTTCTGTACTGGTGGCAGAACAAGGACATGGTTAGGACTCTTCTACAGCTGATAAGGGCCTACTGTGATGCTGACTTGCATCTCCACATTGAGGCCTTCAAGAAGATGCTACCATATTTCATATGGTATGATTATACCAACTATGCAAAGAGGGCATCTACCTTACAGAGATGGGCAATCTTCCACTTCATGTACTGACCACGTTTGAACATGGAAACTTCATTGTCACACTTTCTGACAGACAGGTCAACCAGGTAGCTGCTGACGATGCACTGTAGTGGATCAATCTCTGTCCCCACATCAGCATCACTGTATATACCAACTACAATGTTGAGAAGAATGACATTGTTCTCAATGAAAGTCAGACAAACCATATGGAAAGAGATAAGAAGCATGAGGATGACCAACTTGCTAATCTTGATTGTTCTCTGCAATGGAATTCTTATGTAATCTGTCAAACAAAGATCTTTTGACAATTGCAATTCAGGCTGCGAGTACAGTATATCCCAGGGGCCAGAGACAATTAGAAACATCTGTGTCAATGAGGCTGATCAAAACACCTGAAAACTTCAATGATCCAATGGTGAGGAATAATACCCTTACTTTCAGTTGCTTCTACAAAATCAAGACAAAGGGAAAGACAAAGGATAAAAACATCATTCTTAAAGCAGATTGTA
Source organism: Sthenelais limicola (assembly GCA_942159475.1). Classification (NCBI taxonomy): domain Eukaryota; kingdom Metazoa; phylum Annelida; class Polychaeta; order Phyllodocida; family Sigalionidae; genus Sthenelais; species Sthenelais limicola. The sequence goes on from OW804099.1 coordinate 31,567,882, forward strand.
ACACTCTGCAGAGACTATGTAGCTGGAAGAGAGTTGGATTGGATTACACAGATGTCTTTACTGATACAGTTCTGAAAGAGGGAAATGTATTTGGAAGAATTGATCTTTTATTTGACCAGTACAAAGACATTACTATCAAAGCACAGACAGGAAAGCACCACCAAAAACAGAAAGTACCCATCAGGAAACTGGTTGACAATCGGAATGTGCCACTTCCAGCCAACTTGGCTAACTATGGGCCTAACTAGTTGGCTCATCCAAATAACTAGCAAAGTTAAGATTTTAGAATGTGCTGGTCAGAAGTTGATTGTTTTTAGTGGCAGCTTTCTCAATGGTGAGGTGAAAAGTACCATTCTCCTTGACCTTGGTCCTCTGGTAGCAGAGCATGAAGAAGCAGATACCAGACTCCATGCCATCCATTCTTCTTCAAAAGTATATTCCAGTGCATGAGGTTATACACAATATCCCAGAAGGTTCCTGCTAGCATTTTTCTACCTTCCATGCTATAAGAAGGCCAGACACAACATCATTCATAGCATTCACCACAGACAACAAACCAATGTGTTTCTTGAAAACCACAACTTACTTGGAGCAAACTGGAACTCAGCCAAGATATGGATCTTCAGTTGAGAAGTTCTTGTGCTATGTATACAAGATACCAGGAGCAACAACAATTGATAATGCAAGGTTACTTCTGCTTGGAAAACTGAATAAGACAGAAGCGTTGCCATCCACTGCTGATGCACTGATGCTGCATACTCAATGTGCCCATTACTAAGCCCTGGTTTAGAATTTTGCCCATATGACTTATACATTCCTGACCCTACAACACTTGGGTGGAAACTAAAGGACCAGCAATTTGTGCCCATCCTTATGACCAAAGATGCTGTAACTGACAGCTTGCATATCACTGACATCGAGTCAATGCAAGACTGGGAGTACAAATCAACATTGGGGTTGCAGGAACACCATTCTTCCATGCACTTCAAAACAGTCAGTGTGATAAAAGTGCAGGTGTCTACAGCAACATAAGTGAATAGATACAACACTTTATGAAGGTTGGCTTGTAACCATTTCACTGTACCTCTGATTTTGTACATTGTATATATTTCGAAACATGTCTCTGTCTCTGAATTGCCTTCATGAATCTATATCCTTAATAGCAATATTGATATGCCAATGATATTGCATGCAATCAAGTTGATGTACTACTTGTGTACAGACCACATACACAAAGCAGTTCTTGATTGAACAATGATTGAACAATGAAGTTATAGTCAGGAATGTATGGACTTTTTATTCAGATTGTTTTGCTATGATATGCTCTAATATGTTATAACAAGTCCTGACAACAATGAGAATATCATAAATGGATTCCCCTCAGCATTACCATCATTTTGAGGTATCACATGACCATATATGTGTTTTTATGATTTTTCTCAGAAATGAGTGAAAAACACATATTATGTGTGGATATTTGGTTGTCATGGTAACCACATTGCCGTGACATCCAGGAAAGTGTGTAAAATTAATTGTCCTCTCAATTTCCATCATTTTGAGGTATCACACAACTATATATGTGTGTTTCATGATTTTTCTGAAAAATGAGTGGCAGCCATTTTTGTTTTTGATTTTTGACAAGGAAGGAGTCAGATTTCAGCTTGGCAACAGTGATTTTCGTGTTCAGCACACCCAAATTAGCCAGAAAATTGCTGATGTACCTTTGTACTCAAAAATGCTCCTAGGAGTATTAAGAGTGATGTTTAGGTGGATTTTGCCTAGTCTACTATGGGTTCCGTGGGCCTGTAACCCATGTGAAGCAATATGCACTGTTCCAGAACATACATTTTATTCTAGTGACTGATGAACATTCATATTTATTCAATGGTCTAAAAAATATAAATCTACAGTGTGGGGAAAGCTTTAGCCTTGACCGATAATTTCTGAATCATACGAACATCATAGATTTTGATTTCGTCAAACAATATTAACAGGCTTTAAACAATTTATACTGGATATGTTGTTGTAGTAAATTTGTCCCTATATATTGTTTTATCTTTAAATTTTCAAGGATTTCTGGCATTGAAGTATATTTTTCTCTGCCAAGATATATATTATAATGTGAGGGATTCATCGCAGTACTGGCTACAGGTGTAAACCTAAGTATATTTAGATTTCGCCACAAGCATACCTATACATGGTCTGGAGGAGGAGCGTGAGCAGGAAAAAAAGCCTCCAGACTACAAAAGAGATTGTGGTAGCTCAAAGAAGGCTAAAACAGGCCATCAATGAGGGATGTGTACACTTATGATAAACATGCGTGAGAACACGCGATAATCAAATTACATTATCATCCTTGTTGCCCTGGCAACATCCAATTTATTGTTCAAACTTGATAAAAAAAGAGTTTTAAACTATCCACTTCTGCAGGTCTCTGAAAATGAAATTTCTCTGGAGTCTCTGGAGAAAGGTTATAGTGGTAGCCAAAGTACCATGAATCGGACTAAGTGGTGAAGGTCATAGTAATCCTCCGTGCTGTTCAGTCCCAGAACGAATGTCAATTCTACTGCTGGCCTCAAAACTAAACATGCCAAATTAATCCTGTAAATTCAAACACTATTTTCAATCTAGCATATATTCGTGTGTCAATATCTAAGGATATTTTGTAAATCATGCTTCGACTCGGAGAGGAAAACGGTATTTGCATTCCTGACGACAGTGTCCCAATAATACTAGGAAGTGATTATAAAATAATTAATGGTGTATTTCCCAATTGAATTGTGTAAGGATTGGTTGCAGGTCTGTCAAATATAAACAACAAGTAGACACAACCGTCTTGTTGAAGGCTGGAAAGCAAGTGGTGTTTAATGGAATGGAACCTGTGGTGGTTGTTTACCTAGGGAAAGACGCAATCTCATTGGTGGAGAGAATAATGAGAGATTGACGTCATAGGAGGAGGGGGCGTGGCATGGGTAGTTGTGGCAACGCCCACAACCAAATATATTCACCGATCGCTCGATTCCGTTAAGTTGGTTTAACTTAGTAGAAAACAGTTATACTCAGTGTGGAGTATGCTCTTATCTAGTAAGTGCATTAATTATGATAATATAAATGCATTAAATGATATATTGTGGTAATTATTTGAGGAATTTGCGTTTTTTTACGTAAAGGTCAACTCTTGAAAACAAATGCATGTTGGATAAAGCAATTCTTTTCATTAATGTATTCGAATGATTATTATTTGCCTTGAATAAAAAAAAAAGAATATATGCACATAAGACATAGTCTATTTGTTTACTTTCATTGTAGCCAATATCATCAGACAATAGTACGTCCCTTTGAAGATTCTCTCTGAAGATTACTTTCCTCTGAAACCACATGGGATATTGAATTGCCCTCTGTTGTATGCACGTGTGCTAATGTATAGGTCACCAAATATAGTATTCACTCGGTCATGGGTTAGAGAGTGGCACAATCTGATTGGGTATTTAGTCTTCATCACAAAAGTGGTCAAATCTGGCGTCAGTGACGCCCTCAAGTGTCCGATATCAAGATCAATGGTGAGCAATCGGGAATTGCAGGAGGCTAGTTTCGCTAATAGTGTTTCCAATCGCATTCTTGTGAATTTCCCAATATTGAAATCATTTCTTTCATATTCATATGTGCTTATGTAAGACCCAACTTGTTTACATAATCAGTTGGTTCTCTTTCTGAATATAATCTTATCCGGCCTCGATGAATGACACATGTCGATCTAAAGTAGGATTTTCCATTGCCAAAGCGGCAAAAAGTAACGTCTAGGCTCGGAGTTGGGTGTCTCTCCAAGCTGAGTGAAAACCGCTAGTTCTAAACCGCAAAATGCCATTATAATCCCGCCCATTAGGACGCCTACTCCACAGCCTGAAAAGTCATTAGCGCGGTAAGCGTCCAATCACTGACATACCATTTTAATCGGATCTGAGAGGCTCTCTATGCTGATAATCCCTCATCTAGGCGCATTGTCCCAACTTCTTTCTATGATAAAACTCCCTTTCCAAAGTCCAAAGTCCAAAGTCCAACCGCAAACACAACAATGCAATTTATATAATTCCCAAGAAGAACACTCACAAATTCTCAAGGAACTGAATATGGCAAAGAGTTTGAAATGTACCCATTCTGGTTGTGTGAAACGCTCCCTCGATCCCTACTGCTGGCTGCCCGTTACCGTCCTGTCATAATACAATAAATGCCACCAGTTGACGGGCCCTGAGATCACATCTCAAAGCCGGCCTGCATGGATCAGTGGTCGGGGATCACACGGCAAATCATTCAACCAATCATTACTTATTGATCCAAGACTTCACAGCTGGCGGCACGTCGCTCCATCTCAATGCTGGATCCTGGTATAGGACATTGATGTGCTGGTAGCTCAACGGCCAGCCAATTCTGCCCAGTGAAAGGCAAGAAGGCAGCTTGAAGGCAGCCGGAGGAAATAATCAGCTTCCAACCTTGTGCAACCTTAGCTAATTTTGTATTTGAACAAGTTCAACGCGTTGTAGATCAATAGAGGAAAGGGCCCCGGGGTCGATTAGTCAGTTGATGCCATTAGGTGCCATTATTCAAGTTTATTTCGTGGGATAATCTGGCAGATTGTGACATACGCTGTACTTGATGTACTTATAGATCGATTGGTTAAAGTCTTATATATTCTGCAAAACACATTATATGTCATAGATATTATTCTCAGTCAGTTCCGTTCCAGTTATTGCCATCCAAGTATTAATGAATGTATAAATATTGACAATTATGTTGTATCTATATTATTAATGCTAACACTTTGACAAATATAGCTTCATATCTCATTAGGCTAATGTTAATATTCTTTGGAAAAAAGAAGAAAAAAAAGTTGCCACACTCACATACAAGGCTCAAGTGATATAACAGTAGTAGTGATTATTTTCTTTATATAGAAATTGAATAGAGCGTATCCTCAGGCAAATTACATCATACACTACTATAGTAAAGTACATGTAGTATTAAAACAAATGACAAATAATAAAGTGAGGCCATAATGTGATATGGGCTCACGGTATGTGAAGCAGTTAAGATTGACCATGGTCTTCCGCCCACTGCTGTGGCTAGCTATTACTATATAATAGTTCATACATATTAAGGTATATATATATACCTACATTACCTCTTCGTCCACTTGTACCAGACACATTTTCAATTTCAAGAGGGCCCTCTCTCCTTCCAAACAAAGACTCCATTGAATCAGTGGACAAAAGGTTCATCAATACATAACGAGAGGGTAGTAGGCCTTGCCCATTCAGCCATAGAATAAGAACTACATGTCTTCTTACCCTTGCACTGGTTTACCCCTTGTATCCACAAGAGACTAGTCCCCCCCCCCCACACACACACACCCTACCCCCAGCCCACCTTATGTATTTTATTTGTTTAGACTACTCTCTGGGGTAATTGCATCCGCGGGCCTCCATTCATATCATACATATTCCTCATTGGCCTCTACCATTGCCTATTCCTCGCTCCGCTGGCAAAGAAAATTCCTCGCTGGCTCGTACAATACATTGCACCACGGACGGGGGCCAAGCAAGCAACAGCTTAGCCTTGCCGGGTGCTTGTGATAGTTTGCAAATATCTGCCGATCAGCAATGGACGCACGGAAATTCCATTACCGGTCCGCCTTCCTTAAACGTGAGAAAATACTTAGGAGGGGTTATTTTTGGCCTCTGTGTTCACGAATACCATTTTCTTTAAAAGGATGTGCCTGACCACATACCAAACTCATGACCACTTATTCTAGGCAGATTACAAGAAGGAGAATCAGGGATGTGCCTATATGTTGTTGTTTGAAGTTTTGTATTCAGACGTATAGGCAGTTTACAAGACTAATATTGCTAGTCTAAGACCCTGCCCACACACAGCCGATTTGCCTCCCGATTGCCTCCCGATTTGGGTCTCCTGATGAATCCTATGATCTCATTTCAAATCCTTGTTTATTTTTTTGAAATAACATAAACCAGGATTGGAAATGAAGTCCTAGGACTCATCGGTAGACCCAAATCGGGAGGCAATCGGGAGGCAAATCGGCTGTGTGTGGGCAGGGTTTTAGTGTTAGTTAGAAACTACACTTCTTATAAGTGTAATTGATGGAACTATATACGTAGCAAATGGACGAGGCCGAAAAACCTATTTACATAGGAGTCTCTTCTTGTACATTTAAATGCAATAAAAGTGTTATCAATTAATCAATCAATCAGTATAAGTCCTGCATATAGGAAAAAATAGCTACCAATACTTAATTCAGAGTGCATATAATATACAAGTATTACAACCAATTCACTTCTTTTAGTGACAAGAATGCTTAGGTTTTAATACGATATAAACTATTTGGTTAGTTACTTACGAATACATATATGCGTCGCCTACTACTTTCCGGAACGGTCATAATGTACTCTCTCATATATAGAACATTTGGGATTGTATACGAACCTAACAGTTTTATAACGTTTTCAGTTAAGATAAGAACAATTATAAGACCCAACACCAGTGTACAGAGTAATAAGGTAACCAAATATAAGCAGATTCGCTTTTAACTATATTCTTTAAATTGCTGAATTACGGGCTTAAATAACAGTGCTGAACACTACATTCACTGAGAATCTGAAAGATTCTTTTTTAAGTAACACCTTTGGAAAGTAGCCATCTTCGTCCTGAGAATTGGAATGGTTTTTGTTTGTCTGCTGTACCCATTTCAAATCGAAGCCCATGGGAATTCTGAAAAGGTCGGTCTGAAAGCAATATTCCGTTACACCATGCAACCTTTTTGGTCCTTGTTTTAATCTTTTCACGTTGGCATGGGCCTGGAATGTTTTTGTAGATGCCCAAAGAATGTGCATGAGGGTTTAACAGGAATATCTCCCACAGGTTTGAAAAGAGAGGTTTAGTCTTTGATCTGTTGTGTCTGTTGCCTGGCCAAACAATTGTGCTTACAGTATGTATTGAATGGAACATGGGCCCTGGGGGTTCATTTTCCAAGAAATAAAAGTGCACTGGATGGGTAAATATGTGGGTAAGATCATCAGGAAATGTACAATTCGCCTACACCAATCATCTCAAATAACCCTAATTTAAGGCAAAAATCAGATTCAATATTCTACTCAATATAACAAAACATATAATTATTTTAAATCAGCACAATACCAATTATATTCCTGGTCTATAGTATTTTTCATTTTTTTCCTGCCTGGTTTAGCAGAATTTATTAAATGCATGGAGCTGCTGATTTTTTGACGCTACTGAACATTATCATACAGCACGGGTGACTCAAAATGGCATCGTTCAAAGTGTTATTCAATGCCGCCTTGTAGGTTAGACTTGTAGTTAGAATGACTTCCAGTGCTGAATTTCATTTTTGACTTTTCGTTGATATATTTAGGTTCGTAGTACTAGTGGCAGATGTAAATCAGTGAAATCAGCATAACTATGGGACAGTTGTATAAGCTAAGGACATGGTCCTTTTGGGATTCCCTTCACCTGTAGCTACAGAATGAAGAAATTTCTCATCCTACGTGCCATTCCCTCCTGGTAGCAATATTCACTCAATGTGTAATAACCCTAGGAAGCGTTGAGGACGAGAAAAAACGACACATTATCAAAGCCTAAAGGGTGGTCTCCACTGGCTGCGGTAAGCTCTGCGGTAAGCTCTGCGGTAAGCCTTGCGATGGTGCTGTGATGGTGAGAAGAGGCGAGGTCCTGCCTACATGGCCAGTGAACCATGTAGAGAGGACCTCATCACTCCTCTCCAATCTACAGAACCAGCACAAACCATCGCAAGGCTTACCGCAGAGCTTAGCCGTGCCAGTGGATACCACCCTTTATATTACTCTGTTTATTCAACACATCAAGCATCGAGGAGAAGTCTAGTTTAAGTTGTCAATACACATCGCTAGGTGTACGAATATGAATGAAGTACGGACGTAAAGAAGAAGTTCTATAAATCATGGCCTGTAGAAAATATCGCCACCTTGTGACCAATATTTAAATACAATTTGTGCAAATACATGCTTAAATTAGTGAATCATCTATATCAGGTGTAAGTAGTATAGTCAAATATGATTTTGTCTAAGGCATCACAAATGCGCTTTTGTATTCCTAACCACCGAGGTATTAAAGGGGGAAAATGTAGGAATTCTCCCACACACTTGCCCTTTCTTTAGCTTGTACAACAGGCCCCTGAAGGCAAAGTATTAGGCATGGGGATCAGCTATCCGGATTCACAAGTTGACCTAAGCGCAGTTCCAGCATTGTCTTTAAACGACACTTTTTCATAAGGTCAATTTGAACTGATTTCTCCCTGGCAAAGGCCATCAGTGGATCTTTACAGTTATTCCATCCATGCTGAGACTAACTACGAAAAAGGGAATATGTACACGACACCAGGTGAATTCTAACCTTTTGTTCAAGAAAGACTTAATCGTACAGAGACTAGAAAAAGGTAGCACGGCCAGGGAACCGGTAGGACTGTCAAGTTATAGTGAATGGACACCCAAGCCTCTTTCGTAGTTGATTGAGAACAATTGTTTCCAACTTTTTGTGCGTTTAACCATTGGTATATATGTGCCAGTGGTGCCCCCAGGTGATCAGTGATCTATGGATGCAAAAGGAACATTCTGGTATACACATTAACCTTGGGAAATGGACCTGTATGACATATAGTAAGCCTCCGGGTATAGCATATATCAGTGGACAGGAATGTTCTCACATTTTATATTTTAGCGAGACTCATCTTTCGGTACTTTTTACTGGCTTCAGAAGTTGGAATTAAATGTATGAGGCCCTGTGGGCTGTAGAATATGCCGTGCAGACAGTACTTGAGACATAAACTTAGTCAGTGGAATGGTATATATGGGAAGTCTTAATATATAGGTTTTTGCCATGCCATGGAGGGGAGATTAAAGCTGTAAGGTCTTCGCCATATATACGTCGACTATACAGGTTCTGTCTCTGGGAAGTCTTTAAAGTCTTGACTATACTTGAACACATATCAAGTTACTATGTGTCCTACACTGAAGGCTATATCTCTCAGAGATCATTACATTTTAGAAAATACTTGAGTTAACTATCTGGTTTATACATGTGAGTTCATTTTAATTAGCATAATGATAAAAAGGCTTCATTTGGAAAAAAAATCAAATAATTTGTCACTCTATAGAGTCCAGGCTATTCATAATGATACATTACAACCTTTCTTCTATACGTACTAATGCATGGCATAAAGATATTACTGTGAACGACGGTGTGTATCTTTTTTGCGCTCTTTTAATGACTTTCTATGAATTGATTACATTTCATGTCGCACTTTGTCAAATTACTTGTATATACTGGATTTCCAACATCAACTGTAAAACAGCAGCAGAATATTGATCAATTCAGTCCTATCAGTCATAATCTGAATAGATTAATCAGATCTTCACCCTGTTATTGAGGAACAACCCGGAGACTTTGTAAACCCAGTTATTAAATACAATCTTTAAAAAAAGAAAAGGTTTCTGTTGTGTTGTAATACTGAGAGTGCAGCTTTGATCTATTATAGTCCATTATCTAATAGGACTATATTACAGATGATGGTAGACGGCCATTGCCTTTCTATGCAGTCTGAATAAGAGCCATATTTCTATCGTCCTTCATTGAACAGCTTCTGTAAAAAGAGCCATATTTCTATCATTCATCATCGAACAAGGTAGGCGGTCATACAATGCATGCACTGGAAAACAATGTGGAAAGGTTCTTGGGATAAGATCTGTATGCAAGGAAGGATAATGCGATAACCATTGTCCTTGACTTGGGAAACATCAAATGTATCTTCAGAGGACATGCCTAACCAGATCTTGGCAAGTTTACCTTTGTAGGCGGTTTCTATATTTTGATACAGGCATATGGCCTTATACATGTTATATATATATCCCAGCGTGTAACTTAGATGTCATATCCTAGTATGTATATGATGTGTTACAGACTAATGATTCATAAGGCGCAAATTTCAGACTGTGTACTGAATATTGCCATATTTCTGAGGTCAACCTAAGGTGTATTTTCCTAGTGATTGACCTTCCAGAAATAGCGCTAACTTTGTTTTTCAAGCTTAAAATCTTAATCATAAAATCTAAATATGATGGTATTTCAAAATACATTTCTTTTTCCTTTTCCTGTGACACATCACATATGTGACTCATACATGACTCCTTTCTCTTATTGCATAATACTCTAGTGTTCTTTAGTATTTAGAATTGGGGAATCAACATATATATAAAAGTCAATCTACATAAATTCAACCTCAAACTATCTTTACTTTGACTACACACAAGCTGAATGTTTAAGCATTACCTGATCCATTCATGTACAATGCATAGTCATCGGATTCAGATCAGATATAGCCCAAAGACCAACCACCTTCCTTTCACCGGCAGGTAGTCAATTGCAGCCTCCCGCCGAGTCACTCATAAGAGAACCTCACTTCGAACACACAAAAAAGAGGAGATTGTTTATATCTAGAGCCACTGATGAGTAGTGAGAGCTAATACATCCTAATTATATTCTTTGATAACCGTCATTGCTTCACTTAAGGCCACCACAGCAATTAGCACCCTTAAAGAGTTTGGTTTTAATATAACCATCACCTACCTCTTTTCCTGGACTCTGTCTCCCCGGCGACAAGAGTAAATCTCGTGATTTTGCAAGAAGCTATGGATTTTCGAAGGAAAGAAGCGGGAGCGCACTGTCTGTTACAAGCTCTTGTTCTGGGATGAAAGGAAGAAAAACAGCAAAGAATCCTCTTGTGACGAGGAACGACCGATGTTTGATGTCTCTCTTAGATTGCGCTTGACAACAGCACAGAAGTCCCATCTGTGATGGAATGAAAAATTCTTTAGAATATCTGGGAACTCCCTGACGAGCTCAGGGAACTTTTAACAAGGTTAGCCAAAGTAACTAATGTAGTATTTCATGTTTGTTCTTGAAGTCAACTTGCGTTGAATAATAGATGACTTTCACACGCGGATGAAATTTCTTATTTGTCTTTTGATTCAAATAAATAGCAGAGATATAATGTTGCATACATTTCTGAAGGGCAATATTTGAAAAGCCAGCGAAATAAGTAGACATTCTGTGTGAGACTCTTAATACTTCTTTCCATAGGTTCATGAATTAACGTGTTTGTATTTGACTTGAATGACGTGGGAAGTGGAACTAGAAGGCTGGAGAAGTAGACAATTATTGAAATTCTGTAAGGATGATTTTGACTATATTTTGTGTAGTTAGAGACATTTTAAATATCCAAAAGAATATATCCTGCGTAGTCTATACTATATAGTTTAAAGATTTAATTAGTCGAACGCTTTATTTTATTTATTATAGGGACATTTCACTTGGGTCACATGAGAATATCTTTGTAACCCACTGTGCTCAATAAGTGATTTTCAACAAAAGAGTCAGGTTTCAAGAGACAGTATAGCATTTATTTCATATTTCATCTGTCCGTATTACAGCCACGTTAATGTAAATTACAATGAAGATTTTGCTGAGCAGTATAACAATTGATCCTTTGATATCAGTTTTCTTATCCAAAAACCGACGACTACATTAGGACTAATATTGTATGGGAGAACCAGACCCTCATCCATCTCACTGTCTAAGACATTACAAACAATACCAAAGGAATACGTCCCGAGATAACAACACAATGCGTACCATATCCATTGGCTTCTTATTCTATTCAGTGCTAAACCTGGGTCCGACCAGGCGGCAGCTCAGGATTCCGATCATCATTTATGTCAGTTTGTCATGGGAAGCCCTGATTCAAACAGCGCAAGAAATAGGCGATCTCATGTTCGGTCTTTTAACCAATCGCCTCAGAATTGCTCGGGTTTTTGTCAAGAGTTTTTTTATTTTCACTTCATTAAGAGTAAAAAAAGAAGAATGACCCCAAATAAAAGAGTTAATTTCATTTGAGAAAGTGGCGGAGAGGGAACGGGAGAAAGTTTCTACAATAGAACATGGCTTCTTTAATAATAGGTTTATAGCCAGGTTTATAAAACGTTACCGGTCTCAGACAAACCAAATACAGAAACTAAATACTTATAAGTTTAGTCTAATAATAAGTATGTTCCTAGTTAAAGCTGTATTCCCAGCTGTTGTGACAAACAAAACCTTACCAGGTTTATTCATGTTCATATCTTGACTTAAAGGACTGAATTTATTAATATTCTACTGCTGTTATTATGTTGATACTGGAATTTGAATCGAATCGGCCGAAACTAAACGACTGCCTGTGAGAGATAATAAATGAAGCCATCACGGGAAAGGTCATGCATGTCTCAGAAATGTAAATGTTGACATTTATGAAGCCCTGTAGCAAAAACAACCTGACGAAATGCACCAAAATTCTGATGAAATGAGTTTATATAGTTTGAAAAGAAGCAGAACATCTTAGAAATGAAAAGCTTTAGTTTTTGAACGATGGTAGCTAAAAGTGCAGCTTTAAATCTTTCCTCGATATCCAATGGATAGCACGTTATTTTGTATCATGAATCATTAATTCGTCGTTTGTTAAATGTACTTGGCCTTTCAAATGTAATAAAAAAAACCCATTGGTATAGACTTTTTTTTAAAAACAATGATTTTAATTTCGAAGTCATTTCACCTAGCAGTGATACCTTTCTTTCGAGAAAGACAGAAATAAATTCTAACCACACGTATACATCATTATTATATTAACCTCTACTTTCTCTTTATCTATGGTATACAATTCAATATTCTTTACTTGGTGGAGTATTGCCCCGCAACATACATAATACCAGGTTTAATGGCTTGAGCATACAACAGCCACATCATGAGCTGGTCATGAGCCACTCTTCATCCTTCACTGGCTTTCAAACATATATACGGGTCAGGTCCTCAGACAATGTACAATTGGCAATTCTACACATTTAGTAAATTCTGCTAAAATATGATAAATGCTGGGTATATTTGAGTATATTTGGTATTATCTTGATTCGGAAAAAGCTGTTTTGTTATGTTAGGCTATGTTTTAAACCTCATTTTTGTATTTAATTTGGGTTATTTGCGAAGGTTTGCGAACGCGAATGGTACATTTTAAAGCAACTTCACCCATATATATGTGGCTGCCAATAAGCTGCGTTTACACTTGAGTAGAGCAGCGTATACTGTGGGAGAACTCTGTCTACCAAATCCCGTTGTATAAACCAACGGCGCTCGGGGCAGATTCCATGCGCATCAAAAACTCATTTGCGACTATGCGTGACAATCTCATGAGTTTTTGCTTTCTTACCCATCTAAGCCAAGCTTGCTTTGCAATTCAAATATTTGGGCCGACCACAATGTCTTGTATGCTCACTGTCCAGACGGCTTGGTGGTGATAATGCCAACTGCTTTCCCACACAAATATTTGGTGACAAACTAAACTTAATTATTTTCTAACTGCTGTATTTTGAATGTTTTCAATTATTACGATATGACTAAAAAATAGCTGGTGATATTGACCTGGTCATAGTTAATTAATTTTGGTATGTATGTATGTATCTGTTTGCATCTGATATTGCCTTCGAGCAGATGGCCTTTAACAACGCTTGCTGTTAGCGAAGTGTTTTTCTGCCTTTTCAGTATATATGTGAAATAATAAACGTTTTTTTAAAAAAAACAAACCTGAACATGACAATCAAGCGTATATCATCTAGCAACAAATCAACAATAAAGATCTTCTCTCACCTAAAATTCGGTGCTTATATCAGTGAGGACCACTCAAGTGATACGGTGTCACCATAGTTCTGTTATGTAACATTACGTAACATTGTGTAACCTCATTATCTATCTAATTATCACCCATTAATTATAATATCTCATTATTAAATTCGCTAATTATACTTAGCATTAATTAATATTCATTCTGGTTTTGCATTGGCAGGGGTAATATATGAGGATCGGGAATTATAAGGTAGAGGTAATCTAAATAATTTGGTCGTTGGGCGATTGAATAAATTTATACGGAGTGTCCAATACATTTCATCGTTGTCACATATTGCTCCCAAATTAGTCAGATCCATCTTCATACTGTTCCTTTGGAGAACAAGTAGCTGAATGGCCGTATAATATGCAATATGTGCATGGTCCAATTATGAGGCAGCTATACAAAATGCTCTACTGTATATTCATAAGGAATTAATAACACTGATATGATTAGAATTAATGCAAGCTATTTCAGCCTCCCGGGGTCACACAAGGCTGATGGGTGACTGAGGCAGACCACATAGACATAGTTGACTGACGTTATATAATTTCTCATATTTCAAATGTCTCACTACAGGATCAAGCCATTTTTTGTGATGTTTTTGCATCAATATGTTTATGGTAGTTATCAACCTAGCCATTCCTTGCATCGCCTCTGGGATATAGATTCAAGCCTTTGCTTATAGCCAATTGTTTGCACTGTAGATATCTGTATTGTCCCAGAGTGAGAGCTTCTTATACGAAGATAAGACAGAAATAATATAATATCCACTATCGTGATGGGCCTTATAGCAAAGGGAAACAAAGGGACAGCTACGTTATATCTGTATTGATCTTGTATCACATCCATATCCTGACGTAGCATACACATAGCAAGTATACTTAGATAGCAAATGAGTGAAGTTGCCCGAAAATGTACAATTCACCTTCACCATTGCTCGCAAATAGCCCAAATTTGGGACAAAAGAGACGTTTAAAATGCAGTTTAATATATAAGAAACTTTATTTCCATTGCGGTATACAAATAGCGATAACAGGTTTCTACATGGAAACAGGGTTTTGCTCTCTATAACCGAACAGGTATTCTGAATCCGACCAATAGTAAATACACTTAGATATACTTAGTATTTGACATTGGTTTAGACAAATTATCAGAATTTACTAAATGATTAGAGCTGCCGATTGTACATTTTCTGACGACCTAACCCAAATACACCAGCATACAATAAACGTGTATATCATTTCTGACCACATTTGTGATGTGTTGCAGGAAAATGAGTCATAAGTAGCAAAATTGATATTTTTCAAAGTGTTTTTTTCACAAGATAACATTTTTGGAATGTTCTAATTTTTGGAGAGTTCATCACTTATAGATATATATCAATCGATGTCTCAAATATCAGGACAATCTATGTAATATATCCTTCCGTTTTAAAGGTCCTCATAATGACTACATTTAGTTACTTTACTGTTTATTGACCCCCAGAAATATTGGAAACTTTTTTTTCAAAAACGAAAATATCAAACTTAAAATCTACAAATACTTATTGGACTATTAGACTGTTTACTATCATTGGAAACGGCTTGATCTCCTCTTTTCAAAGAGCCAGTTCAGCTCATATAGCTGGTCTCAACATGTGCAAATATGATGCAATAAATTAAGTAATGTTAAAGGGCCAGTCAATGGGTTCGTGGTCTCTTTCAGTTCATGCTACTAACCGCACTTAACCTTCCAAGAATGAAAGATTTCAAACAAAGAGAACGTGTGAATAAATCACTTCGAAAAATATCATTTTTGCGACTTGTGACTCATCATCCTGAAACACATCACCCACTTTCTTTCTAGCAGCAATTGGCAGACCTGTTTATTATGTTTATTACATGCTCATTCAAGATTTACGCTACCTTCTGACGCAGGCAAACAGTGCCGCCTTGAATGGAGTGTTAAACTGTGGAACTACTTTTTTCCCTCCATTAAATGGGTTAAACTCACTGAATGTTAGGTTGAATTAAGTAAAACTGGGGTGGTTAGATTTGAATAATAGCAAAGAAGTTGATTTTCTCATAATATTTTGGGGTTTATACTGACTCTTTAAGCAAAGTAAATTAAGCAATAGTAAGCAAAGCAATAATTGTAAAACGATATCAAGATTAGTTCAGACAAACAAATCCCTTATAATTATATACCCCTGAATAACGATTTTTAAAACTACAAAAAAAGAACAACTCACCACCATACTAACTTACCCACTTCTTCCTTCTTTCAGATCTTACCCACCGCCGAGTGTCAGCGTGTGTAACGCGCGATAAAGGCATCATAGATTACAGTCACGGTGACTTCAACCGCCGGAACCGGAAGTCTTTGTTCTATCAATCCCAGAAGATCAAACACTGCGTAGTTAGTAGCCTAAAGGTAAGATATATCCTTATCGTCTTGACAGGAGCATTTAACAACGTTACAGTATGTTTGGCGGGCAAATCGGTATTGTAAACACAATAATTATAGTTTCTCAGGAAACGGATAGTGACAGAGACTAATTTAGGCCTACATTATAGATGGGATACGGTCATGAATTATAACAAAATGTTGTCCCCATGGTCTTTTGCAACATCGAATCCACTCTCACGAGTTGTTGAAAATAACAAAGAACTATTTGTAATACAAAGCAATTGAATAAAAAAAATAATGATATTTCCTTTGTATAGAGTACGTTCTACAGGGATGCTCAAAACGTTGTACAACAGATAAAAGATATCTAGAGAGAAAATAAAAGTATAATATTTTAAGTTGCATTTATTAAAACGAAAATTTGTCACATCGCCATGCAGACTATGTACAATCGGCATCTGTACACAATAATAAATTTCCGCAATATTCGGTGCAAAATGATAGATAATCGGTATATTTGACCACATTTCGTCTCAGGTTGATTCAAAATATATGTTCCGTTATGTTGAGCTGTATTTTAATCTCAATTTTGGTCTTAACTATGGGTTATTCGAAAGAATTGGTGAAGGCAAAGTGTACATTTTCTGGCGGTTTGACCTAAATATATTATCGTGTCGCGATTCCATATTAAATCATAAGTGCTACAGCTAAAGATACTGATCATAGGATGAATAGTATCACAATACGAGAAAATCAACCACATATAAAGCATTACATGACCCCGTTTCTGTTTGTTATCCAACCATATATCACCATACATAAAGCAACCCTTTTAGACACCGCTTGGGGAATCCCTAATATCTTTCCTGCTCGTGATTCGTGTATCGATGCAAAACATACATGGGAATGAATAAAAAGACATCACTACAGAGACTTCTGGCCTGCGTAGCGTATTATTCATATCCATCCCAGCGGAGAACTGGCTGATAGATTCACCATACAAATATACCACAAGGGACCTAATCAATGGCATCAATAGAAAAGCCATAGGGCGCACTAACAGGGGGAATAGTCCCTCATTGTTCTCCTAGCCGCTGCTGGTGCCACAGGTCGGGCTCCTGGAATTCCCAGCCTAATTTGCTGAGATCAAGCACAGCAACCAGGATACATCCATAAATCCATAGCCAATGCTCCACAAATTGATCCCACCGATCGGGGTTCACATGGTGTATGATTACGGGGTCATCGTATTTGGCTTGCTATTGGAGATAGTGGCTGCAGCCTTGCATTGTTTGTTCGGGATGCTTTGCCAATAATAATAATATATATATATACAGGGGTTTATGAATTCGTGTAATCTTAATAGAATGCTCACACAATTTTATAAATATTGTATAAAGGAAAACACCATAAACTTTAAACTTCGGAATTTGCTGTTTTAATTTGACTTTTATAATCGTATAGTAATTTATAAATAGTTTTATAAATTAACTGAAACTTCAATCAATTTCCGAGTTAATAATACACTTCTGAGCAAAGAAATTAAACCAAAAGTGTTAAAACTATTAAGATTAATTTATACGGGTCCCTAACGAAAATTGAATATTCGTTGATGAAGCTGATTACTGACATGTTGAGCTGGGCTAGATTGGCAAAACAGACATGGTACTGAATTAATGAAATTCGAGCGAAACTGCTTTTGCATCGCTTCTAATCTGATACGATCAATTATGCGTTCTCACTAGTGCAGATGCTATTATTGGTGCATTCGCTTAAACAAATAAACTTTCTCTTTTGGAATAGATTAAGCGAGCCACAACTTGTGGTCTTCTGTTTCCCGGGGCCCTCCACCGAACAGACTTATTCAGTATAATATTGCCCGGCGGCTGTATTGATAAATAATGATGCAACTGACCCCAAGTCTAGACCACGGCTCTTGAGCCAAGCTTGAGTATACTCATGAATGGTGATTCCCATTAACATGGTGTAATGATATCAATACAGTAGAGCAATCAATTTTTAGAGTATGGCCTTGCCCCCAATGTTGATCCCAATTTGCCAATTGTATCGAGTGTTGTGCCTAATCTAGAACCCAAACCAGAGGCCACATTGTCAAACAAGAGATATGGCCTGGACTAAGGACTATCGTTGCCCCTGAGGCAATCGCGTAACACAGTATTTGCCAAAGACTGACATGGCTATCCCCCATACGTCTGTGTTACTATGCTATGTATACATTTAGAGCACTGGTCAGTTTATGTCTATTGCAGTAGCTTCCACATATATATATCCAGTTGTTATTGAGAGGGAAATTTGCAATCTCAGCATACTTATAACGTTCGATTAAATCATACTGGAAAGTGGATTTTGTGCGCCATGCGGAGGCAATACAATGCATCTTAAATAGGCTTCACTTTGGTAAAACTGCATGAAAGTTGGCCGTACGCGGGGCTAATTGTGACAACTAGATCTAATCCATGACCAGCATCTAGAATTCCCACTAATGAACCTCATTGTCAATTAATCAATCCCAGTTATAGAGCTATAATATTCTCGATTAGATCAAATAAAAGGTTAAATTCTAATATAGTCTTCTTAAATTCTCAAAATACGAAACTCAATCAAGAATCGATTATGGCTAACTTTATATATGAATCTTTAAATTGAATTGAATTGAAGTACCCTTAATTTATTTCTCTTAAAATGTATTTTTGTTTACAAAAGGGTGAGCATCCAGTTGTTAGAACTATGATTAAATAAGAAAAGGTTTAGTTTCGATCGCTATTGCGTATACGGAATGGTTAATAATAGATTTAAATTTCGAAATCCATCCACCCATCCATCCTGCGGCTTGTCTCAGGTTCCCCTCCATAAATGAAGCTTGCTGAAGCGGGAAGATGTGAAGCAAGAACATAGGCATGGACGTCTAATCGATGTCAAGGACGAGGAGGTTGCTACAGTAATGATATCTGCTAGGTCGACAGCCTTATCAGAAGTCACCCTTGATTGCACTGCCTTATCAGGGGGAGCCCTGTGACTTAAGAGTTCCTGGGACAGTACTCTACTCTTGGTCACGATCTCTTTGGGTGACATCTACTAGGGCAATCCGACCGACTGAACCACACATCTTTCCCCAGATGACACATTGAGATGAACGTGAATTAACGGAAGACCTCTTAGGCGGAAACCCCCTATATTATTTATGGTGATTCCTATATGAATTTTATTATACCTGTCTAGCGGGTAATATGGAACGCAATATGCTACAGCATCAATTGGCGCTCATACCACAAACAGCGGGTAATAAAGTCATCAGTTTCCATCGAAACCTGTTCGCTATTCTCATTTACTGCGAACGTTACACTAGCATGTAATACTGAACGTCGGGATCACCGTTTGGTAATTTTGTCTAGTTATACCCTCCCAGAATTATAAACCAGTGTCACACGTTTCCTCATAGAGAACACCCGCTTTTATTTTTTTCTCTTTTCTTCCTGAAACACTTAAGCGTATTAACAAGCTTCTAATGCTAGCAGATGATAGTTTACTAATTATCAACATTACGACTCGGTACATTAATATATTATGGTCGAATCATCACGGTGAATAATACAATAAAGAAAACTTCTGTTCAATTCACCAGGGCGCAATTTTTCGCGCGTCACAAAGGCGGTCAGAAAATGCAATACCATCAGAATACTTACAGAATGAATCACTCCTTGCCAGAATTGTGTCATGGTCCTTGAAAGCATATCCAGATCTTTATGGCCATGGAACTGATGTACTTGTCATACTAAAGACACACCAGGGAGTGCCAGGGGAAATATATCAGAGAATATCTCGGAACCAGGTTAATGAAGTAGAGAGATGGTATTTTTGGATTTCTTTTCACTTTTATGCTCGCTGAGGATCCTATAGTCGAGGGACAGATCGTTAGTTCTTTTCTTTCACTTGCTGTGTTGCATTGTGTTGCACACATCATGAATCAACTTTAATAATGATTGTATAGGTCAGGGGAAAATATTCACTAGCATTGAGAAGACATAATTATTTCAAGATGAGCTGTATGTCGATCTACATCTTCCAAGCGATTGTTGCCGTTTTAAACCATTAACTGCATGAGGATTTCGTCAGGTTTCTGGGATTAAGTTGGCAATTCTCGCTATTTTGATCCTTTGGCGGAATTTCTTATACCCATTCTCTGAGTTTAGTTTAGCGTTTATACGTGTCATAATAAAAAAATAGTGGAGTAATTGGTAATTTTTAAAAAGTCATTCCTAGGAAAATATTTAGTATTTTTGAAACTGGATACTGTAATTGTTAAGAACAGTTAATATAAAGGAGTTGTTGGGGCTCTACTGAAACTGAACTGAGTATAATACCACATAATTCAATCAGGAAAAGTTCAATTCTTATTGACTTCTGACCCATCCATTGAATTATTCGATAATGTGTTAACGAAAGCACAATGCTGGTGGTCTATATACTTCTAATATTGTCATATAATCCTATATAGCTATGATTAAACTGAAAATGTTTCAAGAGATTTCATAACTACTGAATCTAAGGGCACTTTAAGTAACAATACATCCGATTATAACTCATCAACATGAAGTGGACAGGTAATCTAGCAGAGGATAAATTCTTGGTAAACACGAATCTTCCCTTTCCTTAGTTCTGTTCATCCTCATATAGATATTTAGTTCAATGGATTCAATATGACTGAAGAAGGAAGGATGGAAAGGATAAACATAAATACAATCCCGATATGAAAGGGCTTTGCCTTTAACAAAAGGCTTCCGGCCGTCTCATCCTAGAAAGGGATTATTATTCCTTTATATACTATAATACTGCTAATCATTCTTCTCCCTACATATATATTCACACCTTTTCATAGTCAAGTGGAGTGTCTTCTTAACATATCTGTCTACTGCAGTGGACCCCTTTCATTGAATGACAATAGGAATAGCTTACACTGACAGGATCTCGTCTACACTGTATCTTTTGGCAGACGCTACTTAGTTATACTTATGATATTATTTATATACATTCTAATTATGTATGTGATGTGTCACAGATATGGTTTAGCGCTACCTACAGCATGAATACATACCAAATTTCAAGACTGGATATTGAAGGTAATTATGAATATCTGAGGTTATTCTAAGGAATATATCGAACTATTCAATATACTTTACTAGTGATAGACCATGATAAATATCACTAACTTTCTTTTCCATGCATGCAAATTATATATAGAACAACTTATTTCCTAATGTTTACCATCTTTGGAATCCCGTAGATCTTATCATTTCAAATATGAGAAAAGGTGGATAGCAACTTCCTATAGGGGATATTTAGGATGCATATTTTCTATTTGTATAGTGCAGTTCAATAAAGCTTTCATGTAACAGAAATAATTGTAATAAGATTTGAATACCCAACTCCAAAAAGTGAACTCATCAGAAGATCTATATCTTATATGATCCCTTTGTATTAGAATAAATTAAATAGCAGACATCCCACTTTGCAAACCCCTAAGAAATTCACTGCCACCATCAAGACAGACCACATCTGAGAAGACAACAACTTCCTGGAATAGACTTTTCTTCTATTTCTGTTCTTATACTTATAGCTATGACCAAGAGTAGAGCTGTCGCAATCCACTCTATATAAACTACCACTGTTACAATTAAGTATTTTAGTATGTTGGTATTTTGCTCTATTTGTTTTTCACTATACAATATATAGTGATCCCATCTTGCATAAACAAAGTATCAATTATATTCACTCCAAACTAATGAGGGCCACCTCTAAGGCGTCAACTTAGAGTTGGTTTGTTCCTTCTATTATGTCGACGCTGCTGAAAAACTCCCAAAGTGCTAGGGGGTTGGACACATCGATGTTGCCCTAGGTGGTATAAAAAGGTCAAAGAAACAAATGAACAAACACATCAAGTAACTGAGTATTATGTTCGACATATAGATAGCCCTGGGTGTTACATTGCTCACTGATCATATGACAAAGCCTTGACATTCTTTTTTTGCACAAATAGCTCATGTTATTCGTATCACAAAATGCAATATCAATGTGGGAAGAGGAGACATTGATGGACACTGGAAATAGTTTCAGTGTCCCTGCTTATCATCGTTCATCTAGACTAAGTTTAAGTTTCATCCTCAATTATTAAGACAAAATCATAATCTTGCCAAATGCACTCATATTATGAATTATGAGACTGAAGTTATCAATATCCCGCCGTTATATTACAATATTATGTATACATATATATAATTGATTTCTGCGGGTATCTGAAATATAAATGTGAACCTTATGGCAAAAACAACGGTACAAACGTCTCCAAAATCTTGGTCATATTACAATTATTGGAATGGAAATGAATGGAACAAAAGCTAGAAAATATTTAGTTTCCGACCTATGTTAGCTGAGAGTGCGGCTTTAATTCTGAAGGCACAATTGCAAGCTCTCCTTGATGTCAATGGCCGGGATCATCCAAGAGCGCTGAGGAAACTTTTACAATACTCCACGAAGTGAAAAGTGTACATTAGTAGCAGGCAATCTAGCTTAACACATTCCCATACAGACTCTGAAGAAACGAACCAACATTAATTAATTAGTGATACAACACCGTAATAACATCTAAGTCAGGCATCAAATATGAATGTACTCTAACTTGGTTGTATGTTTAAAATATATTTAACAGTACACGTTAGGACATTGCGTTACAATACAGAGATTTCGAATCGCTTCCCAGGATTTCCATTGTGTTTTTACGCAAATTTACTGTTGCGTTCTCATCGGAGAGACAATGCCTCTCGAAGGAAACAGCAAATAGTTGATCGGAAATATCAACTGGATACACTGAATAGACCTGGCTGTTTTATCACATTATTCAGCGTATATATGGGAGCAGCCTCTTACTTAAATGTTTCCCACATACACTCTGCCTGAATGGATCTGGAAAGTGAATGCAAAAAAAAGCCTTCTCGAGGCAGGAATTCCATGTGAAAGGATGGCAATTGTAGGAAGTAATACAACTACTCGTATTATAAATCCCCTAAGTAATACAGACTAGCTCTTGTCTCTCGTTTTAACAGAGAAATATTTGCATATTTTGAAAGACTGAAAACATGAACATGAAGACGGCGAGAAACGAGAAATATGACCGCTACGCCGAAGCAATTTTAATTTACAGATGATCTACTACTACCGCTCTTCTGTCCTCATTAATTTGATATTTGTAGAGGGTTTAAAACTCCCCTGACAATCTATCATTCCCTACCAACTCATGCTGGTTGGCTGTAGCCATGCAAAGCTCAAACAAACACAACAGATTGTTCATTCCCCGTCTTAATTGAACAGTAATTAAACACTACTACGTCCGGCCGCTTTAATTAATACCGGAATTGCAGGAGCCAAAAACGACACAGCGGCTTTGATTATATGAATTCTGGCCCATAGCACTCTGAAACTTTCTTGTTCTCCATGAAATGCTACATGATTAGTAAAAGGAACCGCCTCTAGTAGAAACAAGTCTTTTTTGTTGGCCTTTTTTGTGTCATTGCTGTCATAATTAAGAAAGGAAAATAATCTGTCTCCAGCACTCTCTGCATGGCACATTTAATACGTGAAGCGTTATTCTATCTAGGGGTGCACTTAAATTGAGAAAACACTGATAGTATTTATTCTTCCTCTCTCATTATCAAGTACCAATGGGGAAGTTGTGTATGGCACATATTTCATCAGTTATATCATATATAGACCTGCATATATAGAGGGGCATATTTGAAATCCATTTGATACTGGTACATTTCCTCCCATTGTTACAGTACTTTTAGCTACTTAACAATTTAGTGTATCATCCTATGGCAAAACTATAGCCTCCGGGTGCAATTCATGTTATAATTTGCCAACATGATGTTTCGGAAGCACTAATTCAAAATTCTATCTTGGCAATTAGGTGTAGCGCCCCATAGGGGAAAAGCATCATGTGTCTTGGATTTAATTTTTATTTCATTAGATTCCTTGACCTGAAAAACATGGACTCATAGTCGTTGATTTATGTTTATTAGAACCAAAATTACATAGATTTATTATTGTCAGAGCGGCCATCTTGGACGCCATCTTTAATTTCAGCATGATAAGATAATGAAAAGAATTGCAATATGTTTGAATTCGGCTCATAGAACGCTTCCTAAAAATATATTTTGGAAAATTTAAAGATAAATTCCAGATAAATTGTCTCGTGATGCGAAGCAACTCTGGGGCACACTATATCAAGTTGTCTGTGAGACATGTTATCTGATAATTTTGCTTGTCATTTTTTGTCAGTTAATGGTGCATGCCTATTATGTAAGAGTATATAGGAAAGGAGAGAACCGTTTTTCTTTTCGTTCGTAAGAGACCAAAATACATGGCTCTCGTTTACAGCTCGACATGTTTCATCCCTATATTGTTTACATAGATGAAAATTTTCAGTAATTTTGAAATTGGATCGAGGAGATCATTCTGTAATTTTAAAGGACGTTTAATAAAAGGAGTTGTTAGGGCTACACTGAAACTGAACTAATCAAAGTTTAATTGTCAATGCTGATCAACATCACAAGATGTAAACTGAGTTGCTCCAGGTCATTGACCTGTTTGAAATATCAGTTGCTGCAAAACCTGCAAAAAAGAGGAGATATTGCCAGTTGCACGATTATTAAAAAGATCTTTTAACACATTTTATTTGTGCATTGGCAGTAACACTCTCACGGAAGTGATTTCCGTCGTGCCCAATATGTTCTAAGCAAGCGTGATTCGTGGATGATAGAAATGAAATGTGGTGATAATGAGTGAAGATTACTTTCTTTAGAATGAGAATTTCTAGTTGGGAGAGATAGGACCAAAGCAACCAGTTATACAGCATCACTAGAGTGATGGTCATGTGTATACATGGATTATTGTGACATCATTACAACATGTTTGTAATCATTATTTATACACGTTGGACACAGTCCCGATCATCAAAATTATTATTTACATTATCTGGTGATCCAGTCTGAGGACCTGATAGTAGAAGCTTTCTTTATGCTATAAAGACACATTACCTTTTTTACGTTTAATTGTTTCTGTAATACAGATTGCACATTGCGTATCTCATTGACTCATGAGATTGACTCAGATTAGGTGGATATCTTCATCAATGCTTTTTATTTCGCTGTGTTAAGCAATGTAGTTGTTATCGAATTCTTGTATTGTCAGAAAAAAGAGGATGAAACTCCTCTGACGGCAGTGGCCAGGTCTTCCGGAGTTTGCCCTAAAGTAAATCGGAAGAACCCAAGATGCACTATAAAGGCCCATTCACATTACGACGGCCGATTGGTGTACGGCTGCCGCACGGCAAAATACACAATGTTAAAGTATTACAGCCGGCAAGGATCGGCCGGCTGGTCGTGTTAATGTGAATGGGCCTTAAGCTTTCCTTTATAATAATAGTCATTATAGGCACGAATAGGTAAAGTCACAGATTCACAACTTAATTATCCATTGGCAGTCAGTGAAGCCATTCACGCGTCCTTTCGAATGTACGATAACTATCCATGCGATATTCACCTAGGAATTTCCTAGGAATCTCCTACCACTGATATCAAGTTCAGGGGCTCGGTGCATAAGAAATCCTTGCTTAAGCTTTTCCTTCCTTATCTACCTTTCCATGCTAAGGAGCTATTTTTTAGGAACCATTACGGAAGGAAATTGCTATACAGACACTGCTATTCTTTTATTCCTACAGTAGGAACTTTTTACCTAAGCAAGAGGAAATAGCTTATCAAGGAACAGCTTAAGTAAGGACTTCTCATGCAACAGGTCCCTGTTCTACACCTTAGCACCTGGCTTCTATTCAGCTGTTTTCATATTAGCCTTATGGTTACCATTGAAATAAATTCTTTTTATAACGACCCTTAGATTGCCTGGATGGCTAAATAAAAGGAAAGATGAAGAGTAGGACTGAATCTAGGCTGGGAAGGGCATTGGTTTATGGGTACAAGGCGAGCCTGGACGGAGGTAATTACTAACGTAAGCCAAGCAATGGTCATGTTTCTCCCAAATAAAGTCACCACATCCAAGATCACACTATGAGCTCAAACAATGCCGTGGCGTGCCATGGGTAGATCTAGCTTACTTTTCTCAAAGGATGTGTTGGCGGTGGTGGAGGAGGGGAGAGACGCCAGTGAGGCCATCACGTCCTATATGGGTCAGATTTTGTGAAAACAATTCACCTTCCCCAATCCTCTCAAATAATCCAAATCTAAGAGAAAATTTACATTCAAAACGCTGTTTAACACGAAGGAAGAGATTTAATCATCTCGATGCCAAAATTACTCAGATATACATAGCATTTATTATATAACAGTCTAATTAAGCAGAAGATATCAAATTTGTAGAGCTGACAATTGTAAATTTTTTGAAAATCTGACCCATATTGTGAAGAAATGCCTGCATGATTCCCGTCAGAATCCAATCTGGGGTAAGGTTTTCAAAATAATTGCCACATGATAAATGGCTTGGTATATATTCTCTAACCAACAAGTTGCTCTGAAGTCCACGTTCACACAAGTGCTCACATAACTGTATTATGTAATCGAGCAATTGTCAATATATGACTCACTGTTTTACTAATATGTTATTGGAAACTACCAATAACGAGGGTGTCTACAAATAAACTTCTACCAATCAAAGGTATATATATATGGGTCAGATTTTTTCTAAAACGTACAATTGGCAGCTGCACACATTTAGTAAATTCTGCTAAATTAGGCTGCAATTTGGTTAATAATAGGTAGGCCTAAATTCGAGTATATTCGGCATTGCATTGATTTTAGCAATCGGTTTAGTTAAGTTGAACTGTATTTTGAACTTTATTATCGTCTGAAATTTGGAGTTATTTGAGAGGATTGGTGAAGATGAATTGTACATTTTCTGAATATTTCGCCCATATGGAGCTATATTTCTCTGCAATGCCCTATACTTGTTGTTACTTACGTTAATATGAAAGCCTTTAGGAACGTGATAAGGTTTCAAGTAGTAATTATGTCTTACTCATATGTATTCATCATGTGATCTCCAAGAGCACGGTAGTCTCTTACTCAAATGCCAGTAACTTTCTTTTGCAAACAGCAATTAGGCTGTGAGGGATGAGGTCTATAACGATGTCCGCTTGCGGGGGCGATATTACGCCTGGGAGAAGCTAATTATACTTCATTAGTCCACAATCAAAGTTAAATATGGATTGATCCAGGAATGGTTTTATATCCCAGGCATTGCTGAAGGATGTGATATGGAAGTAGAGTGCATTTATACAAGTCCTTCTAGAGAAACAAGTTGCACAAGTAACTGTGACTGGTCGACTCTAAGACCTCAGAAGTTGCTGCATAAAGTCTGCCATAGGAATATTCAGTTCATAGGGTTTTTTAATTATTATTTCATGATTATTATCACATATATTTAAAGTATTTTACTCAGAAAGAGCAGTACCGGTGCATCATGTGCTGTTATTTCCAGCTAATCCTGGTACAGGCATAATCTAACATAACATGTTTTTCTCATCGATCTCTACTTATATACTACATCATGTAGCTTTGACAATCTAATACAGAAAACGGTCCTAGCAGTTCAGTTTTCTTTTATAAAAATACAGAAGCACATCCTATATCGAGTGTTCTATATATAATCAGAATGATAAACTATTAAAAATAAAGGGGAAAGGGAAGAAGTCGTAAAATCGTAAAATATCTATGCGTAGTGTATGTCAACCTCCGAGTATCCTAGCACAGGGCGGTAGGGCCTGCTTGCAATTTGATGCCCACACAAGCTATAACATAAATCGAACTCTACAGAGTAGAAAATTAAACTTCATAGAAAAGCTCTTAAGCGTGCTCATATCATGTTTGAACCCTGCGGATACAGCAACCTTAGATCCCCTCAGATATATATTTCTTTTATCGTTTAGCACTAGTCGCTAAGTATGAGCTTAGCCATTTGCTTTTGACGTAAAGGGTCGGTTTTTCAGAAAATGCACAATCTACAACTCTACACATCTATCAAATTCTGCTGAATTAAAATTTAAAAAATGATAAATACTAGGTATATCTGAGTGTATTCTGTATTATATTCATTCAATAAATATGTCTGGTTATGTTGAACTGTATTTTGAAGCTAGTTTTTGTATTGAATTTGGGTTATTTGGGAAGAATTGGTGAAGGCAAATTGTACATTTACAAGAAACCTTTTGCATTACTTTAGAGGGTCACACCACCAAGTGCTCATGCGATAAGTCTTGAAGCTCCGAGTGTATGTGTGATGTGTTACAGGAAAATGTGTCACAAGTGGTAAAATTGATATTTTTCAAAGTAATTTCTTCATAAGATCTCTTTGGTGGAATGTTCTCATTTTCGGAATGTGTAGTGCTGTAAACAGCATGAATAGATGTACCATATTTAAAGAATGTGTACTGAATATATGTGTGCATATCTGAGGTTATCCTTAGACGTATATTTAACAACTTTACTAGAGATCGACCATTATATATATAAGGAATATGGCTGACTTTGTGTTCATGTATAACAATGATTATATAGAAGTGCTTATTAAATGCCCTACTGCTTACCGTCATTGGAATCGGCTTGATCTCATCTTTTCAAATATGATGATCTCGACTTGTGACTCGTTTGTCTGTGATACATCACTATATGCCTTTAACCAAATGCACTATAATGTAAAGTATAAACTATGGATAATGCCTTATACTTGAGCAGTACCTACAGGGAATTCCTTGACATCTCAATTTGCTGTCAAATATTCCAGCAGCAGGCTGATGTTATTATCAGCAGTTTGCATCTATACAGAGGCAGAGGACATAAGACTATTACACCAGCGAGGGCTGTCTGATTACATTGCTTCAAGCATGAATTATACCGTCATATTAGATATAGAGATAAGGACCATATTATATAAAGTATTCGACAGACGGTCCTATGCTAGGAGATGTAAATCAACTGTAAGACACGGTACCTTGGACTGAATTAGGCAAAAGGGTTTGTATACCAGCCTAGCCCAATTATGTGAGATTCTCCATAGATTCTCTATACCTTATCTTAACACCTGATTTCCTTTAATATTCGTGTTATAGGATGTCACTGGTATATGTATACACTGAGGTCTAATAACCGTTTGAGAATATAATAAACACAAAGCCTTCACACTATTCTGTAAACATGGAAGATGGAACAGCTTCATGCCTTGAACATTATTTTAACTAAAGCACACTTATACCTTCATAAATTATTAATAGATTTTAAATATGTTTATTTTCCAGGAATTAACATAACATAATTTTCGAATGTTAATTCAAGCCAATCCTGATTCAGCACGGACTGAGCACAATGTACTGCACATAATGTTTATAAATACTGAATAAAAGTCTTTAAATATAAATACAAAAAAAACTAAACATGTAAATCACACGTTCCCTTTCTATCAATTAGTACAGCTCTTTTGTTTGATATAATCCACGTAGACAGATAGTAAATTGGTTCATAAATAAAAATGTACATATCTAGCATTTAAACTTGAGAACAGGCAAGATCCGGTGCTAACGATTGGAACAACTTCACGCTTTAAACATGCATCTAAAGCACACTTATCACCGGTTACAGACTACCTACTATTTAAACTTGAGAACAGTTGTATATGGGTCAGATTTTCAGAAAGTCTTCAGATCTACACATTTAGAAAATTCTGCATAATTAGGCTGTAAAATGATAAATACTAGGTATATCTGAATATATTTGATATTGCCTGGATTCAGACTATTTGTTTGGTTATGTTGAACTGAATTTTGAACCTCATTTTTGTCTTAAATTTGAGTTATTTGAGAAGATTTGTGAAGGCAAATTGTGCATTTTCTGGCGATTTCACCCATATAGGAACTTTGTATGTACAGCTTGTTATTGGTTCGATTGGAGCATTACAAATGGTCCGCACCTATTACTAACACAATTAGCAAACGAAGCTCTTTACTAACTAAAAAAGCCCTTACACTTCGAAGCTATTCGTGCTCCAGACTTGTTGTCTTCGGGGGAATGTGGCCGAGGAAGATGCAAATTAGTTTAGTACTCGGCTTGCATATACATTAGGGTGGAGATTAGCCTCTTGTCGCAATTAGCGATCGAACCAAGGCAGCGATAGGGCTTGGAATGTCGCGTGAAGAAGCCCTTAGCTGACTGATAAAAAGTTAAATTTAAGGCTGCATGCTTGGATGTATTAAGCGCCTTTATTGCATACCAGCTGAACAAGGGGATGATGTTTTAAGCAAGCATTCCCTTTGGATATAAGGATTACATGAATTATTGATTGTTTTGGGGCTGTTTTATGATAATATGGGTAATTTAAAAGGCTATGAGGTACTCCCTCTTTGAACTTATCATGTGAACGATTATCCTAGTTTATCATGTGAACGATAATCCTGGTTTATTTTATGTTAAGATTTGTGAATATTAAACAAAATGTCAATGACCTTTGCGTTTTAAGCCATCATTCAATTGTATATCAGGATTACATGAATTACCGATTGATCTGTTTATTTTTTGAAGACAACAATATGGGTTATTTAAAAGGATATGAGGCTATGTGAAAGATTGTCCTGGTTTATTTCACGTAAAGGTTTGTGAATATTTTAACTTCAATGAATGACCTTTCTGATTTATTTTCCAGGCGTGAACGCCGGCACCTGTCGATTGCACGTCCGTCGAGAGAAGTCATTGACGAAAGGGCTTTCGAGGAGGAGAGGGCACTTGTTAGAGGTCAGTCTGGAGGAGAGACAGGAGGACTGACATTTCCTGCGTCCCTGTCAGAGCCCTGGTACTCAATATGTCAACCCCACCCCAACCCTCTATTGACATGCGCAGGAGTGACGAGCTCGGAATGACAACTCTGATGCAGTGGTGATCCTATCTCCATTTTCCTCACCTCGATCAGTCACCCGCGCCATATTACCACATCCCCTGGTCACCATGGATACGGACAGACTGAAATGATCACGTGACAAGATGTGCTGTGAATGGACACTTTCTCCACGACGTAGGTGACGTAGCGTGAGACACAGTTGAGACTAGTATAGGTCGACCATGCCACATCATATCCCTCAAGGGGCGGCGAATCACTCTGGGCCGGCAAATGCCGGCGACCCCTTCGCCGACTCTTTACTGGCGTCGCTACAGTCAGTGCCCTCCCACCAGGGGGCAGTCTGGACGCTGACGTCAGACACACACTTCCGGGTGGCAGTGCTCGTGTGTTCTAGCGTTCTTGCAGTTATGTTGGTGCTAAGACTCTTGTATCTGAGGAAGCGGGCTAAAGAAGGTAGTTTGTACCATAGACTTGACTCTGAGCTCGAGGGACACAAAGACAGAGAGTCCTTGTTGAGGACTCGCTTAGATGGGTTCGAGGAGGAGGAGTTCGAGACACACATTGGGGGCCTGGATGTTCCATTGCTGCAGGAGGTTTGTATAGAAGTAAGTTAAAAGGTGTCTGTTCAAATTGGAAATCTTTTCTTCAGTCGTCCCTTTCCCTCAGGGAATGCAACATCAAAGGTAGCACACGCACAAGGTCTCTTTCTGAAGCCAACAAAAGCCTTAGTACATTGAAAGGCACCAAATTGGGACCGCTTAAAGTCAGCGGATTTTCGCATAGACATGTAGCCTTTGTTAAATGAGTTTGGACTCACGAAATCGTAAATCAAGAGCTGGTTTTATTACATATTATCGGTATAAAAGAGGAGCCAAATAAAATTATTTCTGTGATTTTCCTGATAAAATATAAGGTCATTGGTGACAATTTAAAAAGATAAGATCAGGTGGATTCCAACGATGTTAAACTTTGCTTCACTTTAAAAGTATATCTATTTATCCTTTTATTATTGAAAAAATAGTTACTGTGCAGATAATCACTAGTAAAAATAGTGAAATATCGCTATGGGTAGAAGAAAGAGACAACATCAAAACCTATACGTGTCAAATCAAACAATATCTGGGATCGACTGCCACGAAATATAAGGAACATTACAGAACTTGCTCGAGAGAAAAAAGAAATGTTTTGGATTGAGTTTAGGGAGGGGGAGGTAGTTTGATGCATGGCAACTTGTACACTGTGTGGACCTAGAGTGATGAGACCTGTCAAATGTTATCCTTTGTATTTATATGAAAACTACAAAACTATGGTTATTACATTATGGTGAAACCCTGCGTTGGGGCCACCATATATGTCTGTATGTACGACCTACATCCTATACAGGTCCTGTTTTGTAACTTTGATTTCTGATTGGAATGCAGAGAAAAGTATCTGTATGATAAAATGCAATCAATAGAAAACATTTCTAAACATTATACTCCCTTAGGATGTCCTTTTAAATGCATTATAATCTCTTCAGTCCACAGTCTCGAAATTTGGCACACTTATTGAGATGACTATAAGAGGGCAAATCAACACAAAAATAAAAACGGTCCTACAAAGATTTCTCGAGAACACGTTAAAAGATATAAATTGTGCGGCTAAGTTTACAGTATCACAGCACATATGGTTTTATAATCAAAATACTGATATAATTTTCAACGAAGATCTTTGCACTTATTCAGATAAGCCCATGGAAATATACATAGTGTACTAATGAGTAATGACTCGTATCTTCCATCCGGTTAATACATTGAGGCTGCCTCCTGATTACTTCAATTAACTCATGATAATTCTGTCTACCACTGCTGATGAACCTTCTTTCACCTTTCAGCAAATTAACGAGATGGAGCCTCGACCACAGTTCCTGCTTCGGAAACCGATGCAAATCACTCGGATTTAACTATGAATTCGGAATACTGCGAGCTAGGGAGGCAGAAAGAGAGACATTTTTATTTACTCATCATCAAACAAACTAATAATTTCTGTATTATGTATACATTTATCCATGTTTCCGTGACTCGGTGGTGTGTATTATTACATGTACAGGTATAAGATTTGCTTTTTGACATATCAGCTGATGAGAGAAAGTTGAGAGAAGAAAGATGAGTATGTGTAAATGTATGTGTATCGATGTAAATTTTGGTCATACATGAGTGCCCCTATAACCATTGTATGGTTGTATATTGGACATTTTCGGCGAGTGTTTGTACATCAATCTATGTATTTCTACTAATTGTCACTCATGTCTGTACATAAAAGAGGAGGATGCTATTTTATAACATTTATTAATAAAATATTTTCAACAAATACAAGCTCGTTATTCCTTACTGGTAAATTAATGTGATAAGCTTATACAGATTAAGCATAGAGGAAAGGAAGATTTTTGATATTTTTTGTGGGTTTTTAAAAATTAAAAAAAAACGCGAAAAATCGTGACGACCAATGCTAATTCAGAGAATGTAGTGGTCTCCACAAAAGGAACTATACAGAGACTAATACAGACTATTATCAAATACATAATACTTGATACAATATTTCATTTAAACTCCCCCCCCCCCCTCCCTCGCCCCCCCCCCCCCCACACACACACACACGGACTCGTTTATAGGCATCGCCAAACAAAAAAGAGAGAGCAACATGTGGTCGAAAACTTCATCAACATATCGATGACCAAGCCAACATATTACGGTATCGACTTCCACCCCCAGGACAGTAGAAGGTAAATTACATACTAGGAATATAGACATGGGTGTCAGCACACGCCAACTGCCTAGGAAAAATGATATCTTTACGAAAGTAAATCAATACAGAACGGTTCCTATCTGTATTTTAGTCAGCTGCGCATGATACCTGTTTGTACCAGTGGAAATTAGACTGGGTGTTGGAGAGAGCTTGATGGTCTACGTTGCTTGGATACTAAACTGAGGAATAAGGGATTTGTATAGCCGCCATTGAATTTTGATTCCCGAAGGATTATGGGTGCTGTATGTCAGAGTAAATTCAATCCTTGTTCAGCGTAGAATATCTTAATCGTCGGATGTAAATAAGCATTGGGTGCTTCACACAAGTCGTCATCTTTCCCATCATGCATTTGCAATTCATAGCTTATTCATAAACGGAACAGTATTGTTTAACATATGAGATGTGTTTCAGGAAAATGAGTCATAAGTCGCAAAAATAGATTTTGAGATATCATTATATTTGAAAAGAGGAGATCAAGCCGTTTCCAATGATAGTAAACAGTCTAATAGTCCAATAAGTATTTGTAGATTTTAAGTTTGATATTTTCATTTTTGAAAAAAAAGTTTCCAATATTTTTGGG
Organism: Sthenelais limicola; assembly: GCA_942159475.1. Classification (NCBI taxonomy): domain Eukaryota; kingdom Metazoa; phylum Annelida; class Polychaeta; order Phyllodocida; family Sigalionidae; genus Sthenelais; species Sthenelais limicola. The sequence continues at coordinate 31,602,405 of OW804099.1, forward strand.
GGTCAATAAACAGTAAAGTAACTAAATGTAGTCATTATGAGGACCTTTAAAGGTATACGCGGGTGTTCAATGAAAAAAAATTGGTCGGTGACTTTTTCATGAAACTTTCAGGGATCGTTCATGCCTACATAAGAATGCAAGAAATGAAAAAAAAGTACATGTCAACGAGTTATTTTTTTTTCTACAGCCACTTGAAAATAGAATAGAATAGAATAGAATAGAATAATCTTTTATTTGTCCAAGTATTTCAACAATTACAGACAAATAGGTCCACAGGCCTCTGGGAAGATCCCAGCTCTTCCAGCCGTTACCTTTAAATAACAGTGCTTTAGCACTGAAGTCTATGGAAAAATGTGTTTTTTTCCACATTTCATTATATAAAAAAAAATTGATCAGTGACTTTTCATTAAAACTTTCTACACATATATTTGGTGTATTATGCTACAGATTTGCCAAAAAAAAACTGTACGTTGACGGGGCAAAAAAAAAGTTGTGGTCATTTGAAGTTGACCACATCACCCAAATTTAGTAATCAAGCATGTCTTTTTCACATTTTCAATGAAAATGAATCTTAAAAAACATGACTCAAAATGCTGTAATAAAAATAAATCCTGTAGATATTGGAAGTCCTGCACAAATACATCTCAACTTATGATGATAACGAAATATTTCAAAGAAAAATAGGAGCCGCTAGGTGGCGTGTGTGTTGACACCCGCATATATCTTTAACACGGAAGGATATATTAAATAGATTGTCCTGATATTTGAGACATAGATTGATATAGCTATAAGTGATGAACTCTCAAAAAATTAGAACATTCCAATAATGTTATCTTGTGAAAAAAACACTTTGAAAAATATCAATTTTGCTACTTATGACTCATTTTCCTGCAACACATCACATATTCTGGCTATTTTTAATGAAAAAGAAATATGGCTAAGTATTTGTATGTCACATTCAAAGTGAATTTATTCCAGCATGCGCTGTAACAGACATGCACAGTGACAGATGCAAATAACCTATTGCTGAGGGGTGCCATTATACGACCTGGTGCACTTTTGGGTCAGATTTCCAGAAAAATGTACAATTGTCAGCTGTACACATTTAGTACATTCTGCTAAATTGGACTGAAAAATAGCCAATACTAGGTAAATTCGCGTATGGTTTGCATGGATTCTAGCAATCTGTTTGGTTAGGTTGAACTGTGTTTTGAACTTCATTTACGTCTGAAATTTGGGTTATTTGAGAAGATTGGCGAAGTTGAATTTTACATTTTCTGAAAATCTGACTCTTTTGTAGCTAGGACAAGAGTCAGTCTCAAACGCCTCAGGCTAAGCTCTCATACGCCATACACTTCAAGGACTTTAGCTTTCTGATTTTAACTTTAAGTCACAGGTGCACTACGAAATACTAAACAGAAATAAGATATTGACCAACCTGTTATCTGAGGCAGGCTTGAATAAGGAAAAGTATTCACAGAAGAGCTTTACATTTGGCCAATTTCTACGAACAAAAATGTGACATAAGATTTGTTATATCTTTTATGTCAAGCTTCTCCAGTGAGATCTTTCCAGCAGAAAGTTCTACAACTACATGAGGATAAATCTATATATATAGTGGTTCACGTGTAAACTCAATGATAAACAGTTCTTAACAATCAACACAAAGTAGATATAGTTGAATTCAATTAGTATTGTTATGGGCACTTCTTGGGGGGGGGGGGGACGATATGCCGTCAACCAATAAGTCTTTTATTCATTTTGGGGTCGCCTATAGTCGTCTGAATATGTGTACCAAACTTCCAGACTGTGGTCCAAATAGATATATGTAATGCATTTCGAATGGCATCCTAAGGGAATATATTTCACTACTTTACTAGTGATCGTTTGCGCAGATATATCGTTAATCATATCTTCAAGCATAAAAGATTATTGGAGTACTTATCAAATTCCCTAAAGTTTAACATCGTTGGAATCCGCCTGATCACATCATTTTAAACCTATGATGGTATCTTACAATCCTTTTTGCAAGTTATATCTCATTTCTCTGTGACACATCACATATTATCATCTCTTAACTATCGGTGAGTAAAAAAGGAGGGAAGGGCGGTGCATGTGTTATGAGGGGCGTGGCGTCCAATTCGCGCTGAAATATAATCAGTTATCAGTTTTACAATGCGAGAAGAACATAACCGTAAATCGGAGCGACTATTAAATCGATCCAGGCGGAACATGAATAACTATAGGCAATATGGCATCATAAGTAATTATATTTGATTGCCGGGAAACACATAAATTTCCTTAGGATTCCATGTTATATTGAATAGCTATTGATTCATCTGTTCGTAGCCGTGCCAAAACGCCCCAACCGGGGATGATTTATGCACATTGCCAGGGCCATTACTAGTTCCATGGAAAGGGCGCGATCTCTCCAGCAACACAATATCAGAGTAATTTATTCATCTGGGTAGAGGCGCAGAAATGACAGAAACATCAATCAGAATAGCACTCTGTGTTTCTACCAGGACGAAGCACGCAGCCAGCATTGCCTCCTTTACCTGCTGACCCGGCTAAGCAAAGAATGATGATGACTATTGGTGACTTAGGTGCCCCCAGGAGTCTATGTAGAATGACCATCCAGGCTATAGGGTCTGATGGAGGACGCTGTGGCCGGCAGCTTTATGCTTAAACAATGACTTGATATTGCAGCACGGTATTAAAGAGACCATGGTTATGTCTGAATAAAGCGTTTACTGTAGCCTATGTTATATACCTTATACCGGACCTTATAGCTTTTGCTATCTGAATACGCTTTAATACTGGTCTGAAGTCTAATTTTATTTTAATCAAGATAGATTTACTTACTTTATATCTCTCCATTTTCATAGTTTGCCCAATAAACGATATCGTATATGTAACATTGGATCATTAAGCATTTCAGCACTTAGTAGTTAAAAGGTTTGAACACATGAGAAAATAGCGCAATTTATAATGAAAAATGTAAACTGTAATTGTATTTTTTCTGCCAGAAAGGCCGAAAATAAAGATAAATATCAATTGAACGATATAGAGTAATAATGATACATTATACAATGTGTATCGCGTATTGTAACTTAATGATAATATTTATATTGGTAATATTCATATGAAATGGTGGGTGAGTTGACTCAGGTTCATTCATATACATCATAATCTATCGGCACATACAGCTGTCAGGTTGGCCGAGTGGTCTAAGGCGCCAGACTCAAGGTTCATGTTAGCCTTGCCTGTACACCGTACACAGGCAGTGGGCGTTCTGGTCCACGAATGTGGGCGTGGGTTCGAATCCCACATCTGACAACACTTTTTCAAATTCATAATTTGTCATGTACGGAGGAGCTCGCCACTTCTCTGCACCTACAAAGTCACCTTTTATTAAATACAGACTTTATTTCTGAGATGTGTCACAGACGTTTGATATGTTTTAAAGAATTTGGTTATTTTTGAGGCTGGTATTTTTAACTTAATTAATTCGCCCATATATAAATAAAACTGACGCCACGATGGGGTACACTTTTGCCTAACTGTGCGGACTATTCAATACAACATAAAATTGTCTCTGACTTCTTCATTCAAGTTGTGCCTGAGTTATTGGGTGAGTCACCACGATTTTACAATGGTTCATTATTCGAAATATACGACCCCACTTAATGTACATCACGCTAAACTTAATTTTCCATCTCGATCATATCCACCCTCATCTCTTTTCCTTCATTTCTCTATCGGAATTCTGAACTCAACATATATTCTGTCGGGGGGGGGGGGTTGACAACTTGTATAGGCCTACCAAATAATCAACTATAATGCATGGCGACGGTTGTATATGATACACCATTAACTGTGTCCTTGAAAAGTAAGCTAGAATAAAAATTATAATAGTCTTCGCTTTTATCAGCCAACGCTATATTTAAAACAATATTTTGACAGAGAAATCAACCATATAAAGCATGAAATAATCGCACACAACTGATCGACTAGCTTTTGCGAATATATGAAAGTGTGCAAAAGAAATCTTAACGTTTAAATCTAAACATGTACATCAAATTGAACTGAACTAAAATTTATTTTTAAACATTACGTCGGGTGCAGCCCCACATAGAATCATCAGGCTTGGTCAACAGCGTAGCAGACTTCATGCAAAGCCTCATCCCCGATAAGGAACTTGTGCCCTCAGTCAGAGAGACCTCAGAGTCTCAGTATCCCCTTAAGTGATGCATTAAGAGCAGCAGGATCTTCCCTAATCCCGGGGCTATCAGTTGGTCGTAGGCGCAGACCTACCATGGAGGATTCCACCAGAGCTTTAATGGCCAAAGGCTAATTCTCTACAACACAGGCCTATGTAGAGGAGAAACTTTCAATTTGTCTAATCAGCTTGGAGAGCAGATCCCGCTTGGCATAAGAAGCTGAGGGCTAAGTTTCCGAATATCCGGATATCAACTCTTGAAAGTATGGCCGCGATACTATATATATACATAAGCGAGCTTTCAACATATCTTGCAGGCACAGCAGAATTTATATATACCATAAGAATTTCTTCATACTCAGGGCCCTGTGTGTATATATACGTTTAGGTCAGATAAGCTAAGGAAAGGGGTGGGTTTGCCTGTCTTTGGTATGCAAATGTGTATCATATCAAATGTGTATCATATCAAAGAGATACACCCTGAGGCAAACATGCACACGCGTATATAATTATAACTACATACGCTCGGCTATTGCAAATCATATAGGGCCCAATGCGCCGTACATATTATTCATTTCAAATTAGATAAATGCACTTCTAAGGGGTAAAATAGAAGTAAAGAAAAGATTTAATCTCATATGTAAATAACCGTTTAATAACGATTGAAAAGGTTCATTAGCACCATATGAGAAGGGTATCAAGTCTAATAAAAACCAGGCCAATTACATGATGAATTATGAAGCGCAAAATCCAATATCTAATAATCTAAATGCAAGTGAATATGTTTGAACAGCACGCGTATTATATTCAGAATTAACAATTGTCTGTTAATTGGGCCTGCTTAAAACTAGAGGTTTTAAGAAAGCTGATGATAAGACACTTATCTCTTCCCTGCGGCGGACGCATCTTTTATAGGGGTGGTGGTGAGTGGGTGAGGAAGGGGGCGAGAAGGGAGGGAGGGGGTAGGTGGGAAGAGCGGGGACAGTGGCGTGCCAATCATGTGCGTGTTTATTGACGGGAGAAAACCATTAGATAGGAAGAGCCTGATGCTATAAAAGATAAGGTTTCACTAGCCGTCTCCTGTTCTTTTTTTCTTTTGGCCAGAAAAACATAACAATGTGTTTTTGTCAAAGAGTTTGTTTCACTGCACGAAAGTTGGTCGTGACTGCTTTGATTGAGGGACATTGGAAAACGTTTCTAGCATCCTATCATCAAACGTCTACTTGGGCTAAGCGTTTTTAAAGTGCTTCATTATGACATGTTGTTGCGGAATGTAATTTATTTTACATTCTTTTAATAATCTAAGGTGGAAATTTTACAGTCATATAGTTGGATTCTGGCGATAACTCTGGTAAAATCTGCATTGCCATTAACCATTAGATCACTAGATCACGTCAGATCCAATGCGTATGTGATAAAACTATTGACTACCGTCACTACGTGTAATGCATATACAATGCATCAATCCTAGGGGAGGAATTTAATATATCCCATTATATTGCATTGGCGCACAACGAATGTTTTTATGTTAATATATATTATGCAAAAAGAATAAAGTCTGCACAAAATCTTACACCTTATATTATATCAGGTAAGTTTATTTATGTATATTCGTCCATGTGAACAAAAATTGATGACATAATCTGATGAGTCATGACATAGCAAATAATAGTAATAAACGTCTGCAGACAAAATCTCTATTCCAATGCACAACTTTCTAAAGTTCTTTGTCATGAATGTCTCTTTGATTTATAAAGATCCATCTACGAGCCCGCAAGATCTTAAAGAATATTAAATTGACTAAATATTGGGCTATCACGTGCGCCTTGTCTCTTCTTAGACGAGAAAGAGGCCACTTGGTGCATATTCCGTTTGTTTTTACTTTTGTCTGGTCAGTTACAGTTAGTGCTGTGTCAGTTTTTCAGACCTGATAGTAATATATATGTTGATCAAATTGATGGTAGGATGTCCCTCTTTTCTTACTGTGGAATTGTTGACTCAAGGAACTGTTAGTGACATTATAAGCAATGATTGCGATGATAAACTGGTCTGACAAGTATATGATACGATATAAACATTTTATGTAGATGTCAAATGATCTCTGGAGTTCTTGAAGTGAGCAGTTTCGCCATGAAGTAAAACAATATTTAAGAATCACTACTCAAAGCCTTTGTTCCCTATTTTAACAAAGGATCTCATTTTCTCCGATGAATTAAATTTGTCAGTTCTTACAGAAACAGGGGTTTAGATAGGACTTCTTTTCATAGGAAGACGAGCAATCAGAGTCTGGTCTTCACTGACAAACACTACCCCACTAAACACCGCCAAGTTCAAAGGCATCATTTGGATGAAGATAGCTTAGCCGCCGACTCTAGTCCAGGCACACCCTCCCAACTGAAGTAATCGTATCATTTTTCCATCAAAGTAAAGAACTTTCAGATCTTCCTTGTCTCAGTAAGGATGACAGTGGGTCAAAAATAGGGGACACGACATCAGTCTTCAAAGGTTGTGCATGATGGTGTAACCTTTTGGGGAGGAGGTCAGAGGACTATTTTACGCAGTGTCAAAGAATAAAACGTTTAACTTCTGTTTCCGTAATGTTTCCTTCCAACCGTGATTATCTATCCCGAAACAACCCACGAGGAAAGATAGACAAACCTACGAAATTGACATACATGCATAGCCAGCAGTTCTATTTGCTATTTATAGGACACACCATTATTATGGTAAATTTGGAATCTAATTATTCCATTTTAAGATTTGAATTCCGGTGGCAGTCTATTTTGGACTGCTCCTAATTAGAAAACCAGATTAATTGACCTTTTTCTAGAACTTAGAGAATATTTTTGAAATGGGCATGTTCACTGAAGAGCACACACGCACGTTCATGACAACATAATGTTTGGCACACCATCAAAGAAGCAAAACATTCCCAAACGTGTACAGCATCTATACTACACGATATCCTTTCGGAAAGGCTTCTGTGCTACAAAGCGGTTCCTTAATTACTATTACATGCAATGCACTTAAAACTGGTTCTCTGCTAAATTGCAAGTAATAGATAAGTATACCACTTGCGTGCAATACGGACTCTTAACTACTCCACGTCCAAGGTTAATGGACCCTTCGGAAAAGATCCCGACCTCCAGCTCCAATCTTTGAGACCTCTAAATGCATATTCTTTTCCTTACTGCCTCAGATCTAACCCCGGTTAAGTAGGGGCAGATTCCACATTCCAGGCACGTACGGCGGACATTTTAACTTCAATATAAATACAGGTGCTTTACTTTAGGTCCTATTAATGAGGGCCTATCCATATCCCCCCTTCCCGTCGTTTTTCTACCCCTTTTATTCCCGCTATTCATTAGCAGGTCTTTGAGACGTCATACACTCAGACTCCAGACCCCACAACCGGCAATCAAGGAGACAATTTGGAGCCAATCGCTGTCGGCTCCTTGTCATTAGAGTCTGGGCCTTTTAGAAACTCTCGACAATGTAGAACAAGAGCCAGGTTCATCTTCTAGCGGGCCTAAGAGACTCTCTGGGGAATAAAGTAGCCATCAATAGAGTCTGGTATGGAAGGAAGAAAAAAACATTATGATTTCATGGACTCAACCGGAAGAAGTGGATGCGATGTAAACAACTATTTTGCCTCCGTGTGGAAGAAGTGTGCTGGAACATCAAGTCGTGAGGGCAGGACCTCTTTTGGGAACAAAATGTTGGAGGTGGAAAAAAAGATAAATATGTAATTATATAATATATGATATATATGCAGTCTACAATGGTTCATTCTATACACCAGGTACTATTCACGGTTCTAGATCAGATACCCGCCGGACATCTACCCGCCGGACATCTACCCGCCGGACATCTACCCGCCGGACATCTACCCGCAAGACATTTGTGATGTGTTACACAAAACTGTGACATAAGTCATGATATGTCATAAGTGTTTATTCACACGATCTCTAAGTAGGAATTTGGGAATCTAGCACTGTATCTTGTGTCAATAGATGTGGCAAATCCCAAGACAGTGTATTAAATGTTTCCTTGCGTTTCTATGGAGTATCTTTCGTTACTTAACTAGTAATTGTCCACCCAGAAATATTCCAAACTTTGTTTCCAAACGTAAAAATAATCAAACATAAAATATGGAAATACTTGTTAGATTTATTTCTTCTTATTAACATAATTGGAATCCACTGGATCTCATGTTTTCAAATCTGATGGTATCTCGGAATCCATGTTCCACTATTCACCCATAGCTTTATTGATCTAGTTGGGTGTGTAATATCTCCCTAATGAATGTTCTTTACCTTTAGTTTTCATTGTCCTTGTGTCGGATAGGAAACTGACCATAATACTTACAGTTTGGCGATCGATTAGGCTAATAAAAATGTATATATTCGCTGCATTGCGACATGGACAATTGAATAAAGTCTGTGAAGCTATACATAGTATTCACATGACGTCACCCCAGTCAGCGGCTATCCTCACTGGCAGCCATACTGTGTGGCTACACAGAGAGCGGGAGGCTACAGATCGGCAGGCTTTTCCCGTTCCGAGGGCTATTATACTTATTTCCCCGTCATGACACACTAAAACATTACCATTGAACCTATCAGCATACTTTATATCACATTTGCTCAAACTTTCGGAGGTGAAAACGGCCGGAAAACAGCATTTTCGAGGCTTGGAGCACACATGTCCAGCTAAACTTTACAAAGCTTGACCCACAGTATGGCGAGCCGCGGCCAGCGCTGTGACGTCAGTGAATACTATGTATGTATATATTGGTGTGCATGAAGATTTCTTTTGCAAATGTTTAAACCAGCATTGGTAGTTGACAAAACCCTTCAAGTCTATAAACGTTTTTGAAAGACAGGTCCACCATGTGAGTTAGGTATCTTGGGTTACAAACAATTGCTTTCATTTACTTAGAAACAGTATGTGAACCTCCAGGTGTTCGGATAAATAATCATAGTAGACAGGATGGATTATTTCTTCTTCGCATCCTTCATTTCTGACGATTTTCCACCTGGTGAATCTTTCTGGAAGGATTTCTTAGCACTAGGTTCTATCATTACTTGCAAAGGTAAAACAGTCTTTGGCAATCATTATTATCCCACTGGATTGATAATATAAAATCACCAAGTTTCTTTGTAATGTTATAATATTTGTAAACATCTACATGGCAAAACCCCTGTAAGATCAGGTCGTCAGAATATGTACAATAGGCAGCTGCAGACATTTCTGCTCAATAGAGCTGAACAAAGATAAATACTAGATATATCTATAGGTATTTTGGTATTGGTATTAATTAAGGATATCTGTTTGGTTATGGGGAACTATTTTCATTTTTCGGCTGGAATTTGGGCAGTTATTTGAGAGGGTTAATAAAGACAAATTGTACATTTTCTAGCAAGCTCACCCTGTACATGAGCAAAGTGAATATCATAAATTTACAAAAGCCAAAACGTGTTATCTATGTAAAACTACCTTTGCATACACACAGCCGTCATAACAACAACAGCTTTTTCTGCTTTAAATGGACTACGAGTCTGTGTTCTGTTCCAAAAGGATTTACATGGTTTGGAGACTGAAACAACATTTCAATTTGGTCTATTGCATTACCCTGAGGTGCCAACACAAAGTCAGTCCGTGGGAACGAAGCAGGTCTTATATCAAGGGTCCTTGCCTTCTCATCCATTAAGTTGGCATTGGGTGTGTGAAAGTATCTCTAGTACATTATGCCAGACCGCTGGGGACGGACTAGGAAGTCTTAGCAGGTCAAGAAGACATTATGCCTTCTGAAGAAAGGCACGTTCAGAGTTTAGAGAGATGGTAGCATGCATGTAATATTCCGAAGATTTGTTTTCTGTTATCCACAAAAGCATTTAGAGAGCTGGGGCTTGTTGCATAAACTAAGGAAAGAAGAATTGTGTGTGGGATTCCCTACACTTTTCCCCTTTCTTCGGGGGGTACATATAGAAAAATCCTACTCAAATTGTATGTATAGGTTAATGTATAGGCTATTCTTGCAGGCGAAGGGATTCCCACAAAAATTTCCTTTTACTTAGCTTATAATACAACTGGTAGAATATATTCGGAACGTTTGTTTTTGTTATAACTAAACGCATTGGGGTTTATATATACTCATCGTGAATTAAAAAAGAATTGGATCTGATGTAAAAAAAAAAATCAGATCTTTTCAATTTTTGTATTTATTGTCCATGTGGAAAGTACCTTCCAAAATGGAATATTATTCAGGCAGCTAGAATCTTCTATGAGATACATTTATGGAGGGTAGGCCTTTTCAGATAGACCCTCTCTTCCTGTATGGATTTATAAAGTGAAATCACATCAGCCCTTGGAACGAGTTCGTTACTGGAAAAGCTCGATACTAAAGCGTGGTTGGGATTTTTGATACTAAAGTTATAAATATCTTGAGGTGCTCCCTCTAGAATGCTGGGCGGAAATGGCCTTAGTTCGGGGCATGCGCTTACACATTAAGAACAAACCCCCTGGCGGGCTCCTGGCTTCTTTAGGAAGCATGCTTTGCATGTATAAACAGATCGAAGGGGCCAGTTGTGGCCCGTTGCAGAACAAATCCTACCTGATAGTTTCCTTCATTAGTTACTTTCCTTGCTAAACAGCTGGTAAGGACATTTTAGGGAAGGAATTTGCTATACAGACATTTTTATTCCTACGGTAGGAATTTCTTACTTAAGCTATAGGAAAAGTAGCTTAGCAAGGAACATTTAGAGTAAGGATTTGTTATGCAACAGGTCCTAGGATATTTATGGCAGGGCAGCTTATGCAAGCAGCTCAGAATGTCTGTGATCTTATCTTATCCGAATGCTGTAGTCTCCACATGATGGAAAGGTTGGAAAGACTGACGATTGAATTACAATTACAATGGTGTTACGCAGTAAACAAAAAACTCAACCGCTAAATAGGCAATGTATTGTACATTTTAAAGTAGTAGACGGAAAATTGTATAGTAAATACAAAATTAAAGCCCTGTTCTTTTCGTAACTTAATATTATACCATAACCCCTTAAACACTCTCAACATATAAAACTTCCAAAAAGAAATGTGCATATGTTTTTAAGTATTTCCCCTAGCGGTGCTCCTAGGTACTGTACATCACAAAATAACACTTTTTTATCTTCTGTTCTAAGCATTGTAAATCTAAATTTTAGATTTCCGCTATATTCTGTATTTTGTATTGTAGGATACCCTTTTGTAACCTAAATTGTAAAATTCAAAAACGTAGTATTATATTACCACTAACTGCGGTATAGCTGTGTTTCGTTTCTTAGTATCATAAATAGCAAACTACTGTGTACTTAGTACTGAACTAAATAGTAAAATAGTGAGTAAAGGATATATATTGTTATAATATAAACTACTCTAAAATGTTTGACAAATTCATCTATGAAATGCTGCCTAAAGTACAGGCAGGACGTTATGTAGGTATCCTGAATTCAGTACTATGCCTCACTCGGTACTTCAAAATAAATGTGCAAGGCAGAGTGATATATATATATAAGTATTACATGCACCGTTCCTGTTAGGATCAATTATGGATATATTGCCCTGGTAGGTGTACCGCCCCGGGAGGTAAAGTGATCTGCTATATCCATAATCACCATATTTAACATTAATGCCACACCATCCCATAGGTGTCATTTCCAATAGGCCTTTGCCTTTTCCATAATAGATGCTGTCACTTTGTCTGTTGTACATGTTGTCCATGCCTAATGTCCTCCTGGAAGCTGCACCTCCCATACTAGCTATCTGAGACCTATTCCACTGAAGTTAAAAAAAGATTGCAATCATATGATTAGTCCGTGTGCCAGAATTAGTTTGAAGACTTGCTCTACCGCTTGGCTGCGGGCCTATTTGAATGTGGTTTCTACATAAGCTCATTGCCAACATGATTTGTAATCTAATACTTTCGCCAAATTGAACAAATCTCTTGGATACACTACTATGGCCGCCTACCTCGAATGTGATACTGTCGCTTCGCTCCGGGATATCACTTGATGTTAGTTGTGACAAGCGAAAATATTCCTTTTTCTATTTAATACGTCCGTGTACATACTGAATATATAGGTTGAAAATGTAGAGGGAATGGGATTTACCATTTATCGGTCAACGTTTTGACATCTTATACATTTCCGATCTGAGTCTCTATTATTTCGCTTATTAGACATATGAAGTCGGTAGACGTGATTCGGAAATATATTTTAGCTGACACAGAAATGAGTCAATATAAAGTGTCGCGAGTTAGCAAGCCGCATTCCAGGTGTTGCTCAGCGACATATGAGTTAGTAGGGCAGCTTAAGGCCATATTTGAGATGGATGTGGACGTTCGTGACAAAAGCACCAAATTTTTACCATATGTTCACAATTGTCCTAGCTTTCAATTTTTGGTAGGCACCACTTTTTCCCAATATATTATGGCGGCCATCTTGGATTTTTACGATCGCCATCATGTAAAATCCTACATTTACCAATATCTCCGCTTCTATACCACTTAGGATCACAATCTTGGTGTCTAAACATACATTTTCAGGGTCAAGGAACACGCCTATGCCATTTAAAAAAAGATTAGATTGTATTTATTAACAAAAAAACAAATATATGACAGAATATTGTCATCAGGCCCCATGTGCCTTCACTATGGTATACAACCATAGCAAGATTTATAGTGTTGTTAATAACTGTTAGTAAACATAATAAAAATATCAACCATAAAAATAGTGACAAGGTTAGAGAAGGACTAGATCATTTTTCACAACACAAAACCAAAGACATGGAAAAATATCATCAGTGGGTCTGACTGCACTTACCTTATTTCTCACAATTGCAATAGCAGAGTTCAGTGCATTTCCAACAAGCCTTTTGGCATGTACACCTTGTCCAACACCTTTTTTTACTCTTGCAACTACACTTTACAAGTTCACTGCAGGCCCTACAGGTAACAAGTAATGTGGTCCACACAGGGATTCATGATTGGCTGTCCTTGGCGATGCCCAGCCCTAACCTTCTAGACAGGTACATGCTGTTTACTTAATGGCCAACCATATTCCACTCTGTAATGAAACTCTCTTGGAGTGCTGCAACAGTGCATCCTGTGTTGGTAGGAGGTTCTCTGTTATCTTCCCCTTTTGGCTACATCAAAACGATCCAGATTACTGGCCTTGTCATATAGAATAATAGTGATGCGTTCAAGCAACTGGAAATGTTAAGCACTGACCTCTGTATAAGGTAAGGGATGCCATGTCTGTAAAGGCTTGTCTCACATCTTGGTAGCAAAGCCATGCCTCCCATGCTGACTTATTGCCTCTTCCAAAAAATGCAGATGTGGTATCACATCCCCTGATACTGTGGAAGACAGGGAGGGCAAGGGACTTCTCTCTATCCAAGCAGTCATAGTTGGCATTGATGATATGTACAGTTCTTGCCTATACCAAAGGCAATTCAAATGTTCAATCTCTGCACAAGGTGATCAGGTAATGGATGTTGCCAATTATGATCACCACTACATCTATGTCAAGAGTGTGCACCACACAGTTGGTACTGCCATTCAGAAGGTCATCCAGTAGGTGGATCAGCAGCCTAGCGTCTGCTTCCTCATGATCACATAGTGTCATGGATCAATCAGTTCCTTGAAGAATAGTTTTGTTACCAGATGTGATGATGATTTCCTTATCTTTGGGGCAATTCACAGTGGCAATCTTGTTGGACAGGAATGTAAACAGTTCCTCTTTGTTGGTTGGGCCACCCAAAAAGTATGCTCACTTTCCTGTGATCTTATTTTAACCTACAACTTTTCTCCGAATTCCCTTTCCTCGCTTTTCTTGGGTAGATTTTTTATGCTGATTGGGATGTATTTGTCCCATATTACATCAACTCATTTTGAGTTTTCTAGTTGTTTTATGATGTGTGGAACAAAGGCCTGATAGCATACTCATCAAATGTTACAGCATTGTTAGTGGGGAGCACCACAGCAGCTCCATCAAGAAGCCTCACATCAATGGAATCTGGGTGTCCTTGGTCAGAATGGTTAACAGATCTAATTTCTTTGCAAAGCAAGATTTCCTCCATGAGATATTGAAGGAAGGGAGGGTTGGTTCTCATGGCTGAAGAATGTAATCATGTCTCTCATCCTGTGCTGCATCACAATGTACAAGTGGGAGAACAGCTCCACATCATTCTTGAGTGAAGAGATTTTCCCTGCTTGTTTCGATTTGGCTCTTGCATGGCTGTGGACAATGGAAAAGAGGAAGGGCATGCTTCTTTAGGTAAGTATTCCTCTTCAAACTCCTTCAGCAACCTTGGTTGTTCAGGCCCTGAGACCATCCGTTTTCTGAAGGCTGAAGAATTCTCTGTCAGATCAATTGCACCCCCTATCATTGAGCCCTTGACAACCTCATTATTTTGTTCATGGGCTTGATTGATTGGGATGGTTGAAAATATGTTGGTGGTTTGGTGGATAACCCAGTGACTGTGCTCCCCAAACTCTTTGAGAATGGATGGTGGACTCCAATTGTGGAAGACTCCATATCTTGGATGTGTATTAGGATCCAATGTGCATAATCATGGTGGTCTAGTGCAAAAAAAACATGGAGCCAATGCCTTCAGACTTTCAATATAAAAATTCCCTTCTTGGTGAGATCTGATGCAGATGAGACCTCAGAGTTCCATAATGAAAACAATATCCCAGTATTGGATTGTTGGACTCTTGTATTGGATTGTTGGACTCACTGTGAGCTCCTTCAGTGGGCAAGAAAGCATCCTCCTTGAGCTTTGCAAGAGCCAGAAACGTCACTTGGTGAGCATGCCTTATTTAAGGCTCTCAGAAAAGAGTCAGCAATGCCTGATGATGGAAGGTGCTGTCACCAAAGAAAGGTCGCATTAGAGAGGTTGAGCAACTCAAACTGGTTTCTATTTAATTCACTTGTTGTGCAGAGGGACAAGGTCCATAGCAAACATTTGAGAAAGACTTGACACTATTGTTATGTTTGATATTGATATTATGTTCACTAACAGTTATTGCTAACACTATTATTCTTGCTGTTGTATACCAAAGAGATTACACATAGGGCCTGATGATGATATTTTGTCATATATTTCATTTTTGTTTCAATAAATACAATCTAATCCTTTTTTAAATTGTATAGGTGTGTACCCTGACCATTAAAATGTATGTTTAGATACAAGAATTATGATCTTACACGGCTTAGAAGCTGAGATATTAGTTGATATATGTTTTTTGATGATGGCGATCTTGCAAATCCAAGACGGCTGCCAATCTAGTCCTTCTCTAAACTTGACAGTATTGTTATGGTTGATATTTTATTATGCTTACTAACAGTTATTACTAACACTAAAATTCTTTCTACAGTTGTATACCATAGTGATGGCGCATAGGTCCTGATTACAATATTCTGTCATATATTTGTTTTTTTGTTAATGAATACAATCTAATCTTTTTTTAAATGGCATAGGCGTGTTCCTTGACCCTGAAAATACATGTTTAGACACCAAGATTGTGTTCCTACGTGGTATAGAAGCTGAGATATTGGTAGATGTAGGATTATACATGATGGCGATCTTAAAAATCCAAGATGGCCGCCATAATATATCGGGTGAAAGTGGTGCCTACCAAAAATTGAAAGCTAGGGTAATTGTCAACACGTGGAAAAAATTTGGTGCTTTTGTCACGAACGTCCACATTAATTTGCTAAGCTGCCCTACTAAGTCTATCCACCAATCCTTCGTCATAAGACTTCAAAACAAGCAAAATTTAGAATTGCTTATTTCATGTTGAATTTTTTGTGCAATATAACCAATGTCTTGGGCGACATTTGTGCGAAATCTGGGAAACTAATCTTGAAAATCAGTAACATTATGACATTTTGAATTTGGGTAGCTCAGTTCCTATGTAAGCGACCGTGTGCATACATTATTAATTCCTTGAACATCATTGTAGTAATATTTACACGCCTTTTATATTAGTTTATATATTTAGTAGTATTAGGATACACACTACAATTCATGATGCAATTTCTTTTTAAAGTGAAACAAGTTTTTCTAATAGTTAAAGGCATTTGCATTTAGAGGTATTTTGCTCAATTTCTGAAGTATAATGGCATGTTCATTTCCAAATAAGATTTTTAATAATATGCTATGAGAATTTTGTGTGCTTCATTTAATAAGACAAATAATGTTTAATGCAAATTAAATATCAAGTTGATAATATTTGAAATATTTTAAAGTTAGGGATGAATAAAGTGTATAGCACGGTCGCTTACATTTCAACCATTACTGGCCCATTTATGTTTATTGTTCTAAGATATTCCTACTGCATGAAACAATGCTGAGCTGGAGGCTGATTGTGCAGTATTTCTATCCATGTTGAATCATCTTTGAATCATAAAATATGGACTTTGGTTATTCAGGAAAAGTTTATTCCAACAGAATCGGTCCAACTGAATAATTTTTCAAAAGAATTATATATCACAGAATTGACTGATAAATAGGGAATAATAGTGAGCTATTCAAATCAACCAAGGAATGAGAACCGCTCATCCGATTCTGTTGGAATAAACTTTTCCTGAATACCCAAGATCCATATTTTATGATTCGAAGATAAAACATATCTATATTTGATTTTACTAGTAGCTAAATGTTATGAAATTGAATCCAATTGAATTTGTCCCCATGGTCGCTTACAGCACACGGTTGCTTACATGTACAAATCAATATTGAATATGAGGAAAATCTTGGCTCTTTTAGAAATATAAATATGTTGAATATACTCTATGTTATCGGGTACATATTTTCTCTAAAAATTTTCTTTAAGGAATTAATTGCGGAAAAAATATGATCATTCATATATGGCATGGTCGCTTACATTAGAATATACCCATGCTATTTTTTTAGGCAATAAAATGATGCTATATCAAAGATATCCAATGAATATCAAAACAATCTTTTCCATTGCCAAGATGATGTATGTTATATTATTTTCTACAATTGTTTTAAACAGTTGTAGCACGGTCGCTTACATCCTCCTACCCCACAACAAATTCTGAATCCATAATTATAGAGAGTTTTCTTATTATGATTTATTTTTTAAGAAATTATTTTTGATATATTTTCAAACATTATAATGTGTCAAGGTTAATACTATGCAGCCATATTCTATATTCTATATGCACTTGAAGATGAGTAAGTCAGATTTTTAAGGCAATTCATGCTAATAAAACACACATTATCTACCCTAGAAGAACCATTTTTGGATATAGACATATAAATGTGGTATACCAACGACAGCTCATAATAAGGGGAATACATATATATGCTAATATTGCATTTGAATACACAAGAATAACATCACTATGGGACAAAAGTCATATGACGAAGTTTTGGTGGATTGACTCATATGTATAGAATTATTCTAAAATATCCCCATTGTCAACATTTTTAGAAAAAGCTTCGTGATGAAAATGTTTCTTTTACATTCATGCTCACATTCGACCTTCTATATGGTTACCTTAGAAACACTGCTGGTTACGAGGGATGATGGGTATGACATTTAACTGAAACATAATATATCAAATCTGCATTCTTGTTTCAATAGAGCCTTCAGGCCTTCTCAGTTATTCTTTTTTTCTTTAATAAAAATTCATTTCATTTCATTTATCCTGCCAACGCGGCCTAAACAAATCTAACGCTCTCGCGACTCCTGAGCCTTCTCAGTTATTATGACACAAACAATCTTGCAAAAGCAAGCATTTTTTTCAAGGCTTCTCTCTCCACAGAGGACATGCAGCGTCAAAGCTCCAAATCACTATTAAGCACACTGTTGTGACTTCTAAGGCCATTCACCTTTTCCAGGTATACATAATCTCCTATCTACTTACGATATATATAAATAACTATTGGTCTTAAAGCTGCCTTGTCAGCGATTAACACAAATACAATCCTTTTATGGCAGAAGTACAATATCCCAGTGTCGTCGCAGTGACGCTCTCCCCCCCCCACCCCCACCCCCACCCACCCACCGACCCTCCGCCTTATCACTGAATCAGATTAAATGAAGTATGGCATTGAAATGGTGTTAGTTGAATATCAATACAGTTTCTATGAATCTGGGTTTTGGGTCAAATTACGCTTGTCTTATATCCCATCCCTTGCTGTTTCAGTTCTTGGTCTGAATTTATTTCTCAATAATTTTAGAGCTAATTTTTGTCTATCTTTGGTGGAGATTATACTTCACACCTTTCAAGCATGACAACTATAATGTTCATATATATGTGTCACATTTAACCCGATTCATAGGGCCCGGTTTGTAGAGCCCACATTTACTCAGATTATGACTTACAGGTCTGAATTCATCAATATTATGTTGCTGATATGCATTAATTCAAACATTCCAAGTCAAATTGGCTGAGAGAAAATGGCTGCCGGTGAGCGATAATAAGTGAAGCCACCCCAGGAAGGGATTTTTTATGTCTTCAAAATATAAATGTGGACCTTTATGAAGCCCTGTTGCAAAACAACTGGACAAGTTCCTCTAAAACTTTAGTCAAATGACCTTTAGATGGGTTAGAAATGAACGGAACATAAAATAGAAATGCTTTTTGACCGATGTTATGTGAGAAGGCAGCTTTAAAGACATAGATCATGAACGACTGTGCCCGGGGCTGTGGTGTGATATAATGGAACTGACGCCAAAGGAGAAGGGCACATTATATCACACACAACAGCTGAGGGCCGTACGGAGCGAGAGATCTGTTTCCTTGAATCAACACCGAATTCCCCATCGGTGGATTTTGGCTGTAGTTAAAATGGCATGACGCAACCAAAGAACACAAAACAATCCTATATATATTAGTTTTACCACTCTTTTATAACTTGTATTGGTCTGGGGAACTGCCAAGTCGTTGACTAACATATAAACACGCCTTTCATCAATGTATGAATCCTCAGAAAAAATGGACATTTGGCAGCTCTACACATTCAGGAATTATGTTAAATTAGACAGAAAATTTATAAAGACTAGGTATATCTGAATATATTTTGTATTGTGTTGATTTAAATAATCTCTTTGGTTATGTTGAACTGAATTTTGAACCTTATTCTTGTCTTAAATGTAATTTATTTGAAACGATTGGTGCCAATGAATTGTATATTTTCTGGCGACTTCGGCCATACATGCAATAGTGTCCCTAATACCCTGTGCCACGAGTTGGATGATATGACATGTCATTTGATTTTATGTTGACTCGTGATATCCGGTAACTGATTCTTTTCCCAAAACATAAGTCTAATCATGTTATCCTCTTACAAGAATCTTCTGAAATTCTTGAAATTAATACACGTACAACTGGTGTAGTAAGAAAACAGACGTATGTTCATGCAAAACACCTCTCCCATGTAGATAACAAAAATATAGAGACATTTTGAAGTTCTATGACAGTCCCACACCTCAAACCAGCTTGATTTCAGTCAAGTTTGGCCACCCACGTCGCCATACTCTGTCACTGAAAAGGTGACAAAAGGGTCGCGACCATTGCGATCCTATTTTGACGTCACCCCTAATTTAGCACAATTTACTCAATGTTTAGAGCTGTGGATTGTAGCCTACATTTTCTGACCACCTGTCCCTCATGAAAAAGGAAATACGTAAGTAGTATAGAGGAAGTGAACTAATTGTATGGCAATGCTAGATATGTGATGTGTCACAGAAACATGAATGGAATATGTTTGTGTTCCATCATCTTCATGACATTTGATATTAACATTGATTTTTCTAGGAAGCACACATCGCGGGCTCGTGGCCCAACGGATAAGGCGCCTGACTACGGATCAGGAGATTCCAGGTTCGAATCCTGGCGAGCTCGTTTTTTAAGCATTTTTTTTCAAACGGCCACTATAAAAGCTGCTTCTTCGAATTGTAATTCCATCTGTCTATATGTGATATGTTACAGAAAGAAGTGACCAAAATTTGAGGTATTAGGCGCTGTTAGTCGTATGAATACATGACATTGTATCAATTTCCTAGACTGTATTGAATATATCTATGCATTCAGGAGGTCATTCACTACTTTACTTATGATTGACCCCGTTGCATAACAATCTGCGAGCTCAATAGTAACACTGAAAAATCTACTTGCATATATTCTTATGCAACGGGGGCATTGTCCATCAAGAAATATCGCTAACATTTTTAAAACGTAAAAGAAAATATTGGAGTACTTATTAGATATCTTAATAGTTCACATCGTAAGAATCCCTTTGGTACGATGGTATCTCTAAATTGATTTTTTGCGACTTCAGAATCAATTGCCTGGTAACATATACTTATACGCAACAAAACAAAACCGAACGCTTATTCCATATACACAATTGAGCTTGGAAGCGAACTATTTTCACCCTAAAGGGCCTAGTCCACTAAGTTATCATGCGATTGTCACAGAATTTAGCGCAAAAGAGTCCTCTACAGTGCAAAAACGCATGCGAATCGGCTTAGTGGATTAGGTCTTTTACAGATACAATGGCATTTTTTAGAGACCCTCCAGATCAGCATCTCAATTGATACCAAAATAAACCTTTGCTCACGTAACAAAAAAGAACTTTGGAAAGTTCCCAGTCATGAATAGTGTGAAATTGGATCGAAGATTGGCTTGAAATGTTACAGAGACAAACGCAGCAAAGTTCGATCAGTAATTTAAACTTTCCAATACGTGATTGTTTAATCCCACTTCTTTCATTCCTAATCACTTCTCGTGAAACCGTCGAAATACAGATGCGAGTTAATTAAGGTGGTGGGCTCATTGGAATGGGGAATTGCTGCCGATTGTGCAATGTAATCAGTGGGTATCGGAGTTGTAAGAATTTAATGTCTCTCAACGAGGGGGATGCATGCTGAGGAGGTGTCTCGCCGTGAGTTATGTAATCCATTGAATTATGTTACAAAGGTTTATCCTATCCTACTGGTAGGATATCCTGACCATTAAGATATCTCTTTAATCTTCGGGTATATGGTTGAGATTAATCCATGTGTTCTACTTCGTCTCCAGTGTAGGGTCAGCCTTTCAGAAAATGTACAATCAGCAACTCTATACATTTAGTAAATTCTGCTAAATTGGGCTGCAATTTGGTCAATACTAGGTAAATCTGAGTATATTTGGCATTACATTGATTCTAGCAATCTGTTTGGCTAAGTTGAACTTTATTTTCGTCTGAAATTTGGGTTGTTTAAGAGGATTGGTGAAGGTGAATTGTACATTTTCTGGCGAATTCACCCTGTAGCCGCTGCTGGGCTGTTTTCGTATCCATAGCCGCCTGGGGCTTGGCGGTTTATGAACATTGCAGGAGCATCGGTTCTACTAAATAATTGTATACAAGAGTATACTTGTACGATGTTGTTCAAGATAAGAAAGCACAAGTTCTAGTCAGTAAACAGGTATACGGGGTAGAGATTCTGAAGATTTCATCAATTGGACTGTTTTGTCATGGTAGATTTTATGTTGAGGTAATCGAATGGATGTTCATTTGAAACTGAATTGACAAGAAATGAATCAATGCATTTCTTTTCAAATGACATGTATATTGATGAATTATTTAGTTAACTTAATACTCTGTGTACTCTGTATATAAGCTTTCCATTTCACGTTTCCTTTTACATTGATCTATGTTGTATTGAATGTATTATATCAGACTAATAAAGGAAGCCATCAGTCCCCATTGAAATTGAAACTTAACTGACAAGAAACATTTAAATGAAATATGGCAGTTACCTAATAATTATTCTCAACATTCGCTTTATATTGCGCTTTAATGCTTAATCTCTTTGGTGATAGCAAACGTGTAGAACTTTTTGTTTTGATAAATAAACGTGTAGAACTTGATATGATGATCATATATATCATATCTCAATTTCCACTCACTTAGGTTAAAATATAGGGAGTTGCCTTCATCTAAAAGAAGTGTTCATCCTTCCTCATAATATCATTATTTCATGTAAATGTTAAATGTAAAAGATCATGAATACTGGTTCTAACTATCATCATTATATAAAAGGTATTTGTTCTGATATATATATATTTTTAATAATTAATTTGATAATTAATTGCTTTGTTTTTATTTCATCAAAGACCAATCCAATATTTAAATATATTACTTTGAAAATACGCATAGATATATCCACCCTGAATGTTTTAATGCTTTGTATGTCGGGGCAGAACAAAAAAACACATATTGTTCGGGAACTGCACTGATTAATATTTCCAGAATAAAATACAGTTAAAATATTGATCAAAGACACGCGCAATATCTCAGCGTACTGCTTCCTAATGTGAATCATCTAGAAGCGAACAAGTATATCAACGTGTATCATCACTCTAGATATGACAGTTTCTAAATCAAAACTATTGTCGCAAAGTTTGTTTCGCTACAGATTTTACTTCATTAAACATCTGTGACGATGGAAACTGAAAAGCCAGTGAACTAGTCATGAATTGGAAGTGCGGGTAAGCATGCAACTTTTATGACAGTAGCGAGTGGAAAAGACCATGATTGGATCTGAGCGCCACCCTTAGGACTTGAGTGAATCAATTGGATTTGATTGTGGCAGTACGATGGAGACTACAGTGCATTGCGTGTTTAGAATGTCCCGAGGCATTTCAAACTTATAATATAATCACCGAGGAAATTGTCATCAAGTAAGGAAAGGTTATCAGTTTTGAAAATATATAGTTGCGGTACAGAAGAACGGGCGCATTATAAAAGATTGACTGTGCAGTGGTTGGGAAATATAGACATATATGTTGCGTGGACACATGCAATGGCTGACTCAATCATAGAATTTAAAATGTTAACCTTAAGAATGCTAAACACATGAATTTAGAGGCGGCAACCACCGATGCATTGTACTTGTTCAAACTTAAAGCAGCATTGCGGACTAAGTTAATTCTTCTCTATGTACATACACCTGACCCATTGGTGCTAGTAATTTGAGGTATACATTCCCCAGACAGTAGTGACAAGTCTAAACTCTATAAAGGTGGGCGAGAGTCAGGGGAAATGGGTGCATGGGAATAGTTCCTGATGGCGAATGTGGATTTTAATGTACACAAATCATTCAATAGACATATATACTTGCATGAGAACTGCAAGAAAAAGCTAGCTACATCAATTAATTTGTTTTGGCCAGATGACACTCAGATTAGTTGCTTAAGAATGGGCCCCAACGCACGACATCTTTTCAGAAATTTATCACAATTAGCTGAGAACGTTGCTTTAATCACGATCTTCATAATCGTTAAGGGTAATCGCTTGGATTTCTACAGAAATTTTATAACTATTGATTCCTACCATTCCGTAGCAAAATCCCTAGGCTGAAACGATTTGAGTCTTCTTGGTTTCCTTGTGATTCACTAAAATCATGATTTCATTTTCTAGTTAGTTTTGTGAAATAACTGTATGGGTCGTCAGGAGTCAATATCATCTATTTTTAAATTAGTATTATCATCACAGTCTCTTTAGATAACAGTGTTTTGTTGATTAAGTTTAAGGCTGGCTTTTGTTCCACTGATTTGCTTTCCACATTTGCAATGGTACGAGAAGGCTTAATAGAACTGTTCTATACAAATAAGACATGACTTAATTTCAGATCACCCTGTAAAATTTGCATATCAGGTCATCCTGTATAATTTGCATATTTAGAATACTGAGAAGTGATTGGAGCGCCCATCTGTCTACTCATTAGTATAGACAGGACAGGACAGAGTGTTTCTAATTTCTCCCATGGGATTATGAAGGAATGACAGTGTTGCTTCCTCTCCCATGCAATTCATTCATTACCAACAAGAAATGCCAATGCACTCGACAGTATTGATTCTCACTAGGAGCAAACATATGCATCCTTTTTTATTATGATAAAGCTGACCGATAAATTTCGGGCAATGTGTTGTAATTAGCCAAAGAGGGAAGAGACACTTACATACACAGAGTGCGTTCTAACTTAAGAATCTTACCAATTTTACAGTCTAGGCTCAGAGCCGGCAGAAATCCCTTCAAACTCAGGGAAAGGCATTAGATAACTCTGTCTCCTGACCAAAAAGCTCCCAATAAACATTAGGATGGTAGTGGTTAGTCTACTTCTGGGCCGGGAAAGCCATAAGTGCAGGAGGAATACCAATGTGGCATATCTCATTAGTACAGGCATTTTAGGTACTTTTTAGGCCAAACCCGGAATAAAATAATGTAAAGCTGATTTTTGGATATATGATGCGGGACACATGGGGGATCATTCCCTGAAAAGTCCCCACCTGGGGACTGTGTGCTTTTTGAGATTTTGACGTTTTTGCGTCATTTTCCACAAAATAGCATTGCATGGTCTCTATGGGAAAAAGCACCTGGCTCAGGCCATTATTGCCAACATTAAGAATATTTACCATTGCTATTTGCATGGAATATAACATATATAAAATATACTGTACAGGTTGGGGTACCATAGTAAACAAGTACATATGGAGATTCCAAAAATATATATTTCAACAAAATATCTTTTTTTTTTAACTTTGTTGCCATGGCAACGGTCAGATTTTGGTGAAACAAGCATTTTTTCAGATCAGGTCATAATATTTGGGGACCTAATTGTTTAAATTATGCATGTTGTGACACGTTTTTGAAATTTGGCATGGTGTTAAATAAGGCCTGAAATTTTCGAAAAGCACCAGCTACAAGTTGGTAGACACCCCTGGTGGCCAGTAGCTGCAAAATACAAGATGGCCGCCCAAAACAGTAAATATGGCATATCTTGGCTTCTATTTGGTAGATCTTCAATTATAATACCATTTTATTGATGTTTTTAAGTATGAGGAATTCATTTCTGAAGGTCATTTTATGTTCCAAGGTCATTTTCAAGGTCAAACTCCAATATGGCCACTATGGAGTAACAAGAATGTTATCTCAGCACTCGTTGTAGGCCTATTATGCATTCAATTGGTGTACATATTGATGAATAAGAACAATTTTTTGGGGATCAAGGGTGTGAGGAATCTGTTTTTTATGTCACTTTTTGCTTTGTAGGTCATTTTGAAGGTCATGATTCAATCTGACTTGTCAGGAATCAGAATGTCATAGTTTTTTGGCTGCCGTTACCAATAAATCAATGTATAGTACCAGTTTTTCTATGTTTTAAGCTGTGAGGGATCTATCTCCAAGTCATTTCTTAACAAAGGCTGAAATCTTACTCAGCAACAACTGATCTGGAAGCCATATTAAATTTCGACCTTGAAAAGGATCTATAATGACCTTGAAGCAGAAAATGATTCCAGAAATAGATTTATTACACCTACAAACATAGAATAACTGCTCTTATACATCGATTTAGAGCTTCATTACACCTCAAAACATAGAAAAAAAGGTAATTTACTTGGATCTAGCAATAACGGCAGTTAAGATATATGATATTCTGGTTCCTAGCACCAGCATACAATTAGGTCCCCAAATATTATGACCTGATCTGAAAAAATGCTTATTTCACCAAAATCTGACCGTTGCCATGGCAACAAAATTTTAAAAAAAAGATATTTTGTTGAAATATATATTTTTGGAATCTCCATACGTACTTGTTTACTATGGTACCCCAACCTGTACAGTATATTTTATATATGTTATATTCCATGCAAATAGCAATGGTAAATATTCTTAATGTTGGCAATAATGGCCTGAGCCAGGTGCTTTTTCCCATAGAGACCAATGCTATTTTGTGGAAAATGACGCAAAAACGTCAAAATCTCAAAAAGCACACAGTCCCCAGGTGGGGACTTTTCAGGGAATGATCCCCCATGTGTCCCGCATCATATATCCAAAAATCAGCTTTACATTATTTTATTCCGGGTTCCATGCTAAAATGCCTGTACTACATGTGGTATATAGCCAAGACTGTTTACTCATTGTTTGAACTATAGTAGTCCTATTGAAGAACTCTATTAATATTTTGTAGGTAATATATGTTCCTGGAAACATTTGAAGTCAAATCAGCTGAAAGAAAACGAGCGATAATAAGTGAAAGCATCACAGCAAAAGTATTTTGGCGGGCCACCCACATATAATATATGTATACATGGATTTTGTTTTATCACGGCAGCAAAAACAACAGGGCAAATTTTTAAATGGGTAGGTAAAGAAGGGAACAAAATGTAGGAAATCTTTAGTTGTTGATCTATGTAAACTAGATAACTGCATCTAATTATTTGTCCGGGAAAAGAATGTCTGTTACCTCCGAATATTATATTCATTATAATATTATCCATACATCATAATAGGATCTTTCCGCCAAACATCAACTTATTGAATGAAGTCAATTGCTAATTATGAAATTATTCCACTCAGAACAAAGTCATTCCTCATCGATCCAAAAATGTCCACAGAGAAATATTTATCGTTGTTGTTAATAACTTAATGTTGCCATTAAGCGTTTACAGCTTGTAGCAAATGACGCCGTATACAAGCTGGATATTTATGTCTAGTGTTGAGGTCGATATTTAACATTAGCATCACTGGGACCTGTTGTATAAGCTTCGAAAAAAATGTTTATGGGAATTCCTTTACCTGTAGGAAATAAAAGAATCCCTGCCGCCATGGTGAACTTGTGCCATAAAAAGACAACAAACTGCCACCACGGAAAACTGCCACCACAGCAAATTGCCAACATTGCGAACTGCCACCACAACAAACTGCTGCCACGGCAAAAGTTCTATAGGTATAGCAGGTGCAGACATTTACTGTACTGTGGGTCGACCTTGATTTATATATATATAAAAAGACCTAATGATGATAATACAACATTCAATGTTGAACTGAAAAATGGCGGCAGTTCACCTAGGTGGCAAATGGCCGTAGTGGGAATCGCCTATACACAGAAAGGTAGGTATGAATTTATATTCCTGTCCACCGAAGGAACGGAAAAAAAGAGGCGATGTCCCACGACGATCGTCGACCACAGCGACGGAAGTAGCGAGCCAATCATATCACTCCTCCGGCCGTCACCTTGCCGACGTTGACCAGCTCGTATATAAAGGGAGCGACTACATTCCAATGGCCAGTACGCGGAGAGCCTCAGACCGGAGCAGATCGACCATAGATTTTGAAATTCTTTTCGTCTAATATTCAAGTTAATATTTTAAATATTTAATATTTTCTCAACTCAACATGGGCGGACGAAAGAGCAGATATTGTTCAACGTGCAAATCTGTGCATGGGGCGCCTACTGGACTCAAGTGCATGAAGAAGAGTAAATCAACCGAGTCGATCGTTCAAATTTCGGAGGCTTCTGCTGCTCATATGACACCTGTCGAGTCGCTCGTTTCAGAGGCTGAGCAAGCTGGAGGAGAAATGTCTTCGCGCATGAGTAACTTGGAGAGGATGATGATGGATCTTCATGTTACTTTGGCCAAAGGCAAGAAATCACCCAAGGTTGAAGTGGTGGACAGTTCCAGCTCATCGAGCAGGTCATCATCTTCTGATTCGAGTTCATCCTCGTCAGTGTCAAGTTCTACTGGCAATAGGAAGAAAAGGACCGGACGTAGGAGGACCAAAAAATTCTCTCATCGTGCCCATCTCGACAAAGGTGATGTAGTAGACAATTTTGAGATTCTTATGGTTGTTACCTTGAAAACAATACGCGATTGCTATGTTCAGGGTAAAGATATTTCTGGTTTGTTACAACATGCACTGGTTATGGGGGAGAAAGAAGCTTCGCATATGTATTCTCATCGTGCCTCCATCGCTTACGACAAATGTGTAAGTGCTAGAGCTGCTAATAAGGGGATATCTGCTTTTTCCATGATAAATCAGGAAGAAATCCTAAAATGTTATTGCTACACTCTGTCCAGCCTCTGAAGAGCTGGGACTTCAAAGAGACTTCAAGGAGGGACACATACCCCAGTACGCGGGTGCCGCGCTCTACAGAGGCTGGACAGAGTGTATGAGAATTCCCGGAAGGCCCAGGGTCCCAGTAACCGTAAGAGTAATGCGACAGACAAGAAGGAATTACCTTGCTTCCGACACAACTCAGCTCAAGGTTGTCATGCTAAAGCCTGTAATTTTGCCCACAAGTGTTCAAAATGTAATTCTACCGATCACATCGCCAAATCCTGTACATCTGTTTCTAAAAACAACAAATAGGATAAAGTTAATCGTGTTTTCGAACGTAAACAACCGGAAGTGGGTTCTTTTGTTGTGGGTATCCCCGGCGACCGCATAACTAATGACGACGGATTCTCGCGAGAAGGGGGGGGTCCCCACGAGATTCAAGATGGCGGCGCCCGCAACAAGACCCAAGATGTCAAAGTTTTACATAACGAAATCACGATTATTGATGAATTTAATGACTCTGAAGTTAATCAGACGATGGGAATCGATAGCCTTATAGATTGTTCAGGTAACCACCGTGAAATACCTATTTTTCAAGCTCCAGCTACGCCCGAGGGCTCGATAGTTGACGTTTTTCAAGCTTGTGTCGAAGGAAATTGTGGCTGTATACATAAATTGCACGGCATTCGTTCCCAACTCAAACCATGTCGGTTCGCTGCGATTATATTTAATCTGATTAGAAAATTATCTGACGACGACTGGCTTATATTTTGTGGCATCACCGATGGTTTCCGAATAGTGGACAGTGATGTGCCTAGTTATGACTGTCCTAACTACAACTCCATTCTAGAACTCGACAGTAAAGTTAAAATGAACAAGATAGTGGAAGCTGAACTTGCGGAAGGTATGGTGATGATGACTGACACTCCCCCTACATGTTTTCATGCCCTAGGGGCTGTTCCCAAGTCAGACGGTGGGATTAGACCGATTACCGACTGCTCCAGACCCGTAAATATATCAGTAAATCATCACTGCTCTTCCCTCTTGAAGGAATTTTCTTATAAAAGTGTAACGGATGTCGTGGAAATTTTAAATCGTAACGATTTCATGTCCGTCATAGACATAAAGTCAGCCTATAGATCAGTCCCCATCTTCCCTCCGCATAGACAATACATGGGTTTCCATTAGGAGGTGGATGGTGAACAACATACATTGGTAGATAATCGCTTGTGCTTCGGGTCCAGACTGGGACCTTACTACTTCGATTTAATCTCGAATTTTATCACAGAATATATTGCTGAACACTACAAGGTCAGGATAGTAAATTACCTGGATGATTTTATAACAATTTCCCCAAGCCTTACAGGTTGTCAATCTAGCCAGGCCAAGGTGATAGGTTTCCTATGTTACCTAATGATCCTAATGATGATAATACAACATTCAATGTTGAACTGAAAAATGGCGGCAGTTCACCTAGGTGGCAGATGGCCGTGGTGGGAATCGCCTATACACAGAAAGGTAGGTATGAATTTATATTCCTGTCCACCGAAGGAACGGAAAAAAATTGTATAAGTATTCCCACACCCGATTTACCTTTCCTTAGCTTATACAACAGGCCCCTGGTCCCACTCTTGCTGTATTCTCAATTACGGGGTCCGTTAGAAACCTTCATCATTCACAATCAAAATTAATGAGTATTTCCTATCGGGCTTGTTAATGGTGTCTGAACTCGCAAACGCATGAACAATTTGTTTGATGAGCATTTTCTTAGAGCAATCAATTTCCAAAATGATGTGTTTAAAACACGGGCAAATTTATGACTCAAATGAATCGCTCATGAAAGAAGTACCCGGTCGGGGAAATTTCGTTAAATGCCACTTAAATGCTAGATAAATGAATAATTTGCAGGCGAGGAGAATCTCAATGGAGTTCCATTTTAGAATTCCTTCAATCCGACCCATAAGTAGGATTCAAATTCTGTTATACACACTCCAAGGGGGGCATGTAAAGGAAAAGGCATGGCCTTCCTAAAAACACGACCGTATTTTGTATTTTGTTTCTTTGCGTTCCCTGCATCTCATCTTTATGGTATTTTGACGAGTGTATCGAAGAAGAACTGCACTCGATTGGATTGTTACATTCGGATTCTTGATAAAAGAATGAAGATTGATCGTTTTCTTTTCTGACCTTGATGAAGTCCATTGTTCATGAAGGTTATTTCTTTTCTATAGTCGTACTCAGGAGTTAGCTCATCCGTCATCCCTTTCCTATATACATAGTAAGCTTTTTCCCTACTCCTTCTCCCACGTTTATGATCCTGTTTTTATCTCCTGGCATCCAGAACTGTAGTTGGTAATTTATGGCCGTAAAGACTATGTCACAAACTAAATCTCCTATTTGAAGTTGAGTTAGATTTAGGAGAATGGGAAAATGTCCCTCATACTGCCTGGGGGCCCTACTAAATTCTCTTTCCGATATTCATTTGGTCAAGCTTTAAAGAGGCCCTCGGCCCTAAAGATGGTTTATCGGTGTCGTAATAGAAATATATCTCCTCTTTTCGCCTTGTTTATACATGTTTACAAACGTTTTGCATGCAAAAATGCAGGAAACTTATGATTTATGATGATAAAGATTATCGTTCTCATCACTTCAATATAAGCGGTACAAGCATTCTAAAACTTTCATTATATTCGTGCATTTTACATTTCCACCAAAGCTGTTTACTCTATAACGTTACACTACGGCTTCCCCATAATATGAATTGCAGCTCTTTTCATAATAGAATTGTTTGATATGTATCACAGGCATTCTAACCTTGGACTTATTGTAGTCGATATTCATCTTGTGTCGCAATGAATAATAAAAACCATTAGAGAAAAGACTTTAGAGTGATGAAGGACATGAAGGAATGATCGAATTCCGTCTAGGAATGAGAAAAAAGGACAATATAATCTACACTTGGATTTATTCCTGCCTTTTTGTTAATAGACGGTTGCGCTCAGATCGATTACAGAGATAATAACTCAGTAATTCAGTGACAGGAATTGTCAGTAGTTATCACCAGCTCTACTGCATGAGATTAAATGTCAGATTGCATCATTTCACCAACCACATCATTGATGTACCGTTTGAGAAAACTTCCCTTCATAAATTCACCAGATTACATTTATTACATAATAAAAGATTCAAAAAGCATAAAATGACATATGAGAAGAGGAATGGGAGATCAATTACTATTCAACACGGTGCAGACTATGGAAAGTGAGACGCCTCGAGTTATAGAATGATAGCAGCTAACGTTTTATAGGTGAAGCATTCACAAATGGGAAAGATTGAAGGTTTAAAAAATAAAGCTATTTCATAGGCATTCAGGTCAGTAGTCAGAGATTCAGCTGCGGTGCTCTATCGCAATCACTTCATCCATTATCCTCTGCCAGGTTGGGGAATCCGTTATTGAACTGTGAAAAGCAAGTGCAGCAACTGTTAACTCTTTCCCATCGATTTTCCATTCAAAGAGTTGCCAGGGAAACCGAATCTTTTGTTGTGCTCTTGATATCGATTTTGAGATTTATTCTGAAGTTATTATTCATGCAGAAAATAGGAAATATGAAGGTCTCTGCTAGAAACTTGTTATGACGCGCCAAGGGAATATTTCCTATCTCCCCAGGCCAAACCCACCCTCTTTATATCCAAGTTACATGTGCGTTTCAAACTTTTAATTTTCCTCTCGACAATCATGCACTTAAATCCCTACACATCCTAATGGAAGTTTCGCATAAAATTTCCCAAAGAAAATTACACACTTTTTTTTATTGAAAGCTCCCGAAGTTGTAAAGCAGCGCTGTTTGTTTCAGCAATTTCTTCAACGAAAAAATATAAATGGTTTCCCCCTGGGATGAGTTGATTATTGGCATGTAATGGGGGAGGCGGGGCGCGACTGAAGAGGAGATGGTGGGAGTCGGTGGCGGGGGAATGGTCCTCGGGACGCCTGTCCATTTGCATTAGGACACTAGGCATCTTGTTCCTGTCGAATCCCAGGGTGATAATTTCGGGACTGGGTGTTGATACCTCAGGCCCCATTGCACAAACTCAGTCTGACAGGCCTTTGCTAATTGTGCTGGAAATAGGTTCAGAGCATGCAAAACTGAAAACAAACTGCTTCAGATTGCACATGGAAATATTATATTACTTTGCCAAGCCTTTATTATTATACCTGAGTTCTCTATATAATTTCCTAAATGAATTGGTTCGCTTGATAAGAATGTATATAGCTACAAGTAATAAAGGTTTACGAAAAGGAATTCTGCACAGCAACTGCTTTAATGGATGATAAAAACTTTAGGCCATTCAATCCATTCCCCCCATTAAACCTGACCATTATGAGTATGTCTAGCCATTCATCCCACCATCCCTTTCCTGCCTTAAACAAGGAAAAACATCATCTATGGAGCCTGGGGTTGAAGCCTGAGTAGTTTGCTCGCCAGAACACTTTACTTATTGCTTGTACCGCCCAAAAGTTACTATACATCAGTAAACTTTATCTCTTTATCCCTCGGAGACAGCGCTGAATTTACAAGTATAGCGGAGGTGACAATAATTTCATGGAGGCACTAAATCGAGCCTGACATTAATATCTAAAGTGAAGCTTAGTTAGGATGGCATTGATTGTGTCATGCTCGGGCGATGACAGCCTACCAGGGCCCATATGGTAATGAAGGATTAGCGTACATCAAGTCATTTGCCATATATGGGTCAGATTTTCAGAAAATGCACAATGTACAGTTCTACACATCTATCAAATTCTGCTAAATTAGAGTGAAAAATGATGAATACTAGGTTATCTGAGTTTATTATGCATTGTATTCATTCAATAAATCTGTCTGGTTATGTTGAACTGCATTTTGAACCTGATTTTCATGTTATATTTGGGTTATTTGAGTGGCTTCGTAAAGGCCAATTGTACATTTTCTGGCGACTTGACCCATATAATGAGTTCACTATGCTCCTGCTTGATTGTGTCTTGGACAATTGCACCTATAGAACATTTAGGGAAAAAACAAAACAAAAAAAACATTTAGGAAGAGAGAGTATATAGAGAAAGGAAGAGATGTACGTACGGCAAAGGGCTGCAGAAGTCACACAATGGTTAACGCTTTTTATTTTGAAGGCAATATTCTTAGCTATTACAACAATTAGTCTTACCAAATTTCCTCATAATATGACTTATAGTAATTAATGTATCAATATTATGCAGTTGTTATATGTTTATACAAGAATTTGAAGTCGAATCGGCCGGGTGAAAAACGGCGGCCAGTGAGCGATAATAAGTGAAGCCACCACAGGAAATGATTATGCTGTTTGTTGCTTACCGTATATAAGTAGCAAAATGACACTGAACAATCATCAGGATACAAATTTCCTGTTCTACCATGCTACTATACGAAGTTTGAAATTTGAAAGTTCTACAGCCCATAGAATAGGCCTACTTTGTAATAACTTGAATGTCTCTCAATCAAAACAGAGGGTATATTCTGCAGAGTGTTACCCCCTACAATTTCACAATCGTTAGTTAGATAAGTTCTAAAAATGACAGTATTGAGATGTTCTTGTTCTTGAGGCAAGGGAAAATTAAAAAAAGAGTTCTAATCGATACACATTATATAGTGTTATTTGTTCTAAACATAATCAGCTTAGGCATTCATATTAGATAAGAACCCATGAAAAATTATCTAAATGCAAAACCTCACTACAGGATATGGTATCTATTCAGCTCTATATTAAAAAAGCAATGGGAATTCACGGCCATGATACAATGGGACCTGTTGCATAAGAAACCTTTACTAAAAATTGTTCCTCGCCAAGCTATTTTTCCTTGCTCAGCTAGGAAATTCCTACTGTAGCAGGGAAAATTAGCATTGTCAGTATAGCAAATTCCTTCTCTAATCGTCCATTACCAGTTATTGCTTAACAAGGAAAACTAGCTAAAGAAGGACAATGTTAGGTAAGGATTTATTATGCAACTGGCCCCTGCATGTGTCTGTTTATCCTCTCCCTTTCCATTTGCTCTGTTGTGAAGCTGTATTCGTCATTGTCTGAGAGACTAGAGTATCGACGGGTTGAGGATCATGGTACAGAGCTAGCTTAAGTGATGAACATGCGAGATCTGGATCAATTACACGCGCAACAAGCGCTCCCCAATTACTTTCCCTGTCAATATACCTTATACTGCCTAAGTTTCCATGACGGGCAAACCAGAATAGGAATTGGGGCCTGTGGATCTTCATGGATTAGAATGCCTTACCCGTATAATATATGCTTAGTGTTAGTACACTGCTGCAGTGTTTTCGCTATAGGCCTATTTAAAATTAAAGCTGTACTAATGTTAGCACCGGTTTTATCGGTTTTATTTCTTTGCGCCTTTTCCACATTTTTGGAGGAGTTTGTCCAATTGCTTCTGCTACAGGATTTATTTAAAGTCCACATTATTTTTCGGAAACCATTTCCTACAATGGCTTCACTTATTATCGCTCACGGGCGGCCGTTTTCTCTCAGCCGATTCCACTTCAAATTCTTGTATAAACATAATACTATAACGGCTGCAGAATATGGATGAATTCATTCCTGTAAGTTATAATATATGTATAGGTAAATCTATTTGGTAAGATTTGTTTTTGTCGTATTAGCTGAGAATGCTGCTTTAAATGACTCACTTTTTATTGAGCCGCCTCATACATAGGCTACATATTATATTCCAGTCAGACATGATTGAAATTCACATGGTATGTTTTCCCATGGGTAATAGAATAACAATTATGCTAAAACGCTCACACTGGTGACATTTTAATGTCCTGGTAAAACTTAACTTCGACTTACTGAACTTAATCGTCTGTCTGGTGATGTATTACGGTCAGTCTCACTTAAGTCTTGCATTTGGGGATGAAACAAATCGAAAAAATGAAAATAAATCTTGGCTTTCATTAATTACATTTCCTGAAAGTACATATTTTTCTCTACAATATGGCACTCGGGGATAATTATTTACTGAAATATCATAGAAATCAGATCTTGTTATTTTACATAGAATCATATAGCTCATTTGAGTAGAATCTTATGTCATCATATATAGAAATTTGTAAATTTAGAATACTATGGAAACTCAATTTTATTAAAACCTAGCCTGAGAAACTTAAATAAGGGAGGATAGTCACTTATGACACCATATTTTGGCACGAAGGTGACCTATAAAATGGTGACCTAAAACGTGACGTGAGGGACACCGTGACGTGGGGGACCTTTAAGGTTTTTTGTGGGATAAACCATATGAAATAAATGAATGGCCAGATATTTCGTCAGTTATCCTTTGTAAGAATCCTATGGCGAATATAAAAATATTATTTTCAATATCTCATGATGACCACATACTCATAGGAGGAGCGTGACGTTGGGGTCATCCTTAAATAATTTGTACCCTATTTCCACATTTAGCTGATGACCAAACAAAAACTGTTGCATATATTGGCATTTTTATTAATATCTTTATAAATATCCTCAATATACTTGGCTGTACCAGCCTCTCAAAACACTGTGACTTTGGGGACAGAAAAAGAGGGCACATCTTTGAAAGCACAATTTCAATTGCATTTTGATCTTTTTCTCTTTTACTTTCAATATCTTTTTGCCATAAATCATATGTTTAAGCAATTTCATTATTTTTCCTTGCTTTTTCTAAATTAATTTTATGCGGTCAAAAATTTTAAAAATCCAGGTAGGACAGGGTGTTCGGCATATTTTCCCTAAAAAATGGGCTGAAATATTTATCAGAACTAGCAAAAACCATATACCATAAAAAAGGTCTTGAATAAACAAATTAAGAAGATAAATAAGATGTCAAAACTCAGATATTTTGGCTAGAGCATCAGAAATGATGGAGACACCAAATGCAAGACTTATCAGAGACTGGCCCAAAGCTGCATTCTCAACTATTACGGCAATAAAAACCTTACCAAATTTACTCATATTATGACTTATAAGACGGAATGTATCAATATTATGCTACTGTTATACATGTTTATGCAATAATTTGAAGGTGAATCCAAAATTCTAAATCTAAAAGTCGGTGAGCGATAATAAGAGAAGTCCTCGCAGGAAAGGATACCGGCGGGTCCTCCAAATACTAATGAGGACGTTGAGAAGCCCTGTAGCAAAAAGAAACAAAGTCCTCCAAAATTTTAGGAGATATTTCTTCACAGTATAGAGATCAATATACCTGCCATTTTAGTAATAAAACTATTACTTGTGCACATTTAGAACTGCATAAAAAGTGGTAAAGGGTCAGGTCGTCAACAAATGTACAATCGGCAGCTCTACACATTTTAGAAAATTCAGTTAAATTAGGCTGAAACATGATAACTCTAGGGCTAATCTGAATATATTTGGTATTACCTTGATTTTTAAAAATTTCAGTTGTTTGAAAGGATTGGTGAAGGCAAGTTGTACATTGTCTAACGACTTCAACCACATAATATAACGAGGTAAAGTCTAAATCGCTAGGGAGGCTGTTTAGTCTCAGTGCTGTAAAGGACTCTCAAGAGAGCTTGCATCTAAATTGTATTTTTCCTAGACACTAACACACCTTAGCGACCTCTGTTTAGGATGTAATGAAATAAGTATTGGCGTTCAAGGAAATTTCCGCGAGTCGTATCACCCTATTGGCCATTAGACACATCTCTGTTTGGGTGGGCATTGAGCCACCCATTCTTCGTGTCGTATTTTAACAGATTTCATTAACGCTGCATTCTAGGTTAAAGTCAGTCAAAAACTAAAGATTTTCTACATAACACAGTTTAGAAAGGAAACATGGGGAGAAGCATGCAGGGAAATTGTACATTATTTTAATTTTTATAATAACGTGTACACTTCAGGCAACTCCGAAATAAGTCGCCTATAGTGCTTCTAATACATTGTAGTCATATATTTTCAATACACAACATTCTAGGAGATAGACCACATTATTTTATCACTTTTACTAAACTTTGTTAGGGACACAATTGCCGAACTCCCATTAAGGATTAAGGGGACATAATTTGCCAAGTGCAGCTTTCTGAAGAATATTGTTCAAATCCGTCGGCATGAAATTTGCATGGGATTGAGAAGTTGGTCTATGAGTGATGATATTAGGATTAGTTCTGTAGACAGTTGAGCGTCTCCCAAGATTGGGTCTCAACGTCGGAGCTAGGATATACTTTTGGTTTATTGATCTGGGGAGAATGAAATCGCATTCAGTCTCCGATCATTGCCATCGCTCAGATGAGGACCGTGTTTTGTATGCCGGAGTGGCTGGGATGTTGATAGATTATTTTCTATAACGACATATTATATTACAGCCACTGAAATAGACTCCACCTAGTGTGATAGATGATGGTATGCAGCTGATGCGTTATATATGTTATATATTATACATACCCCACCGCTTCAGGTGAATCATATATATCATATACATATCAATAAAATGGTATATGTGGTATATATTATGTGATGTATTACAGAAAAATAAGTCATAAGTCGCAAGAAATGGAGTTTGAGATATCATCATATTTAATTATATATATACGATGGGATCAAGCGGATGGTAAACATTGTGCCATTTATAGTTTTATTACTTCTTATACATGAACAGCACTTAACAAAATGAAAACATTCTGAGCTAGGGTTTTTGTGGGAAAATATTTTTAAAATATCATTTTTGGCACTTTTTCATTAACATTTTTGAAAAATATCATTTATCGTGTATATACAAATCTAATCCGTAGCTCAACACATTTAGTAAATTCTTCTAAATAAGACTGGAACAGTACCTATCAGATTATGTTTTCTGTAAATCGAAAAAAATTATAAGCTAGTACCAGTATTTTACCATGCAAAACGTGTTATTCATATACCTGCATGTGTAACAAAAAATGTGCATGTACAATGTTCAAATTATTTGAATGCTATTATCATAAGATTTTATTTCCACCAATGATACATCAGAAATGAGGACTTGGCTGTTATCCGAGGTTGTTTACAGTGATGCTTTGGTTTTATTCTATAAAATGTTAACAGTGCGTTGTTAAAGGTAACCTTTACAGATCCCGAAGAGAACGAGTTCCCTTAAAGGAGATATCCCGGTTTATAGGTATGGGTCACGTTAGGATTACATATCTTTGACCTGAGGGCTCGCCCACACATAAATCAGGTCTCCACCCCGACACCATCTTAGGAAATAAGAAATAGCTTGACTGCGGAAAAAGGAGAAAGACATTAAGCAAGGCCCATAGCCCCAGTAAATGATGTGGTGGGCGGAGTGCGCAGGCAACATGGGCCTTTATTTCCTGAATCCAAACACTCCTGGTGTTGTGCAGCGGAGATTCCAGCAAGTCAATCCCTAAATAGCCTGCATTGCGACCGCCGAGAAAAAGCGATAGAATAGAATATTAAATACAGTCCCCTTAATGCTTTGCCAGTGTGAAGAAGACCATTTAAGGGGCGCCTAGTCGTAATGACAGAGCAATTGTTCCCCCTGGCCCACCCGTCCTGGTCAGCTTTAAAAAGCAAGGGAAGCATATATGTCCCACTGGGAAGCTCTAAGGGCCCCGCGCGATAATAGCCCCGATTCTTTGCGCTCCAAATGCATAGAAAGCGCATCAATTTGGGTGGACCAACTCTTTCATTCAAAGGGGGAGTGGAGATGTTCACAAAGACCATTCAAATAGGATGGCATAAGACCATGAATGAGCGCTTTCACGGAGGTTTTTTTCTCCGACAAAGGTCTTTTCGCGCACGTGCAGCCATTAAAGTAATTGCAGGTCGACGGGTATAGATCCAACTCCCAGCGGAGAATAATTATTGAAACGCTAGACTGAACCCAATGCCTCTCAACGTTAAACCATTGACTGGAATAGGTGTGTACTGACATACTCTTACTTCATTTTCAATTGCGTCAACTTTCAAATAAATACAACGGTCGAATCAATTCAATATCAGCATACACATAAGCCATTATTCCTTTTGTAACACTTCCTATGTACAAAAGTGAGATGCTCCTTCATTATCCGCCAGGGATATTCATTGAAAAGCGAGGAGTAAAGTTGTATTTCATTACACAAATTGTATTAGCTCACAAAGACATGAAACATAACATGCTCCACTATTTATGGGGCCTGTTGCATAACAAATCCTTACTTAAAATGTTCCTTGCTAAGAATTTGCATCTTGCTTAGGTAGTCAATCCCTTCTGTTGACATACATAGATAGCATTGTCTGTAGAGCAAATTCCGTCCCGAAATGTTCCTTACAAGCTGCAAGGAAAGGTATCTAAGGAAGGAAAATCTGAAGTAAGTAAGTAAGTAAGTAAGTAAGTAAGCAAGCAAGTAAGTAAGCAACGAGCCCCTGCAGAACAGTGGTCAATGATGATCATATATAACTGCCACGACAAAAAGCCATTACATTAATTGAATCCATCTAATCTATCTTACAGATGGATCCAATTAATGCGATGTGTTTTTAATTGAATTGCAACAATTAAATCCCCTTGGTACCACCCCCGGGCTGGTATCTGGGCGTTGACATTTGGCGGGCAATAACTGAAATATACCTGATCAATACAAGTTGATCTACTTTGCGGTTAATCAATATAATTTTACTACGACAGATCGGTGTGAAATGATGGGCCTATTCCAAATATAGACCAACACTGGCTGAAAATGCATTATTCCTCGGGCATTCACGCCAAAAATATACTCATTGTAGAATGCAGTGTTAGGAGAGCCATTTCCGAGTCGGTTGGTTGACCTTGACATTGAAGCTGTTGGCTCGCCTTCACTTTGTACCTCCACGAGTATTGCTCATGTTGATCAAATACCTAGATCTGGGGCCCGTTGCATAATAATAGTTCAAATCCTTACTTAATATTATGGTGAGCAACAGGGATTTGCTATACAGACAATGCTAATTTGTATACAATAGGAATTTCCGACCTAAAGAAGGAACATTTTAAGTAAGGATTTCTTATGCAACAGGCCCCTAAACTCTTTAATACAATACACAAAGAGAAGTCCTTAGGGGGTTTCCACTTCCAGAGGTATCTGAAATATAACTGAATCATTTAAAAGTCGAACCTAGATTGAGCCTAGTATTTTTTCGTAGGCGCACTCTGTCTATTTGGCAAGTAAACAACCTATTCTGTTACTGAAACCTCCCTTCCTGCAGTCACATATGCGCTGTGTCACAGAGAAATGAATCAGAAGTCGCAACAAATGTTTCGAGATACCATCATCTTTGCAAAGATGGGATCAAGCCGATTCCAATGATGCTAAACATTAGGACGTCGTATAAAGAACCTCTATATTTTGTTATGAATAAAATATTTCTTGATGGTCACTCCCAATAGTAGATTATTTAGATACACTCCTTAGGATAACATCAGATATGCATAGATATATTCAGCACACAGTCTTGAAATTTGATACAGGTATTCATGCTACTAGCAGTGATAAACACCCTAAACATGAATACGACACATTGAGAAATATCATGTCATTTTGCTGTGACATATCACATTATATAATCAACTACATTGATGGCCCCATAACAACTGTCTACGTCATGCATGTAGTTGAGGGGCATAAACAAGGTGTCTGCGAAATGGATTCGGCGATTACACTAACGATAATGTATTTCGGTAAATATAATATCTTGTTCGCCATAAATCATTATCCAGGATAGAGGTATCGCCTCTCATCCCTCTGGTCATTCGCCAGTTAATGTGAACGCCAATGGTAGTTCCTGCTATCGATAACACCCAGAAATCGCGGCACATTCCCAAACGTTGGTTTCTATCCAAAAGTCAAACATTTTAACATTTCTGAGGATGAGAAACTAGAATTACATTTATACAGGAGCCTGTCAACGGACAAGAAGATGAAGGTCCCCCATCCAAATAACGAAATTTATATATATGAAAAAAAAATCATACTTGTTTAATATGCCAAAACTATGGAATGGTTTGCCAGCTAGAGTCCAAATGATGAAGACCCGGAAAGAATTCAGAGGTTACTTGAATAAAGAATTTTATTAGGCTTTAGACCAATACTTTCGGGTAGATGACAACAACAATACAATGTAAATATCATGTTTATAAATGCATACTCCTCGTGAGTACATGCTTTTGTCTGAATAAAAACTCTTATATATAAACAAAACTTGTTATTACTGCTGTAGAAATCATCCTCGGGAGGGTCTACTTTTTGTAAAAACGTATACATGTAGTATATATAATAGATCTATACACTATAATACATAGGTGACTAAAACATAAGAGATAAGTAAGTACTGCAAACGGAAGGATTAGCTCTATATACCTATTCTAGGAAACCAGTAACCATATATTGTGAGAGATTATAACCTTTATAATAACAAAAGGGTGACATAACTACATATCACATAATAACTACATATCATATAAAGATACTATTTAAGGGTGAAATTGCCAGAAAATGTACGATTCGCCTTCACCAATCCTCTCAAATAACCCGCATTTGATACAGAAATGTGGCTCAAAACACAGTTTACCGTAACAAAACTGGTCTTTTGAATCAAGGCGATACCAAATATATTCAGATAAACCCTAGCTTTATCATTTACAGCCTAATTTAACGGAACTTACTAAATGTATAAAGCTGTCGCTTGTGCCTTTTCAGACAAACCCATAAACATGTACAAAGAAAAACGAATGGAATAAATAACTAATTTAGATTGCCCATGGCCTCGCAGACAATTAAGAATCAACTTTGTTCTATTATGTCGATGCTTTGAATCTCAAATCAGAAACTGCATGTCAGCTGCACAATGCTTTTCTCAGCATATCCCGATTTGAGTTGGAGATCTATATGGCTATTTCAATAGCAGAGCAATGAGATTGTGATGGCTCTTCTACTTGCATCCTGATGCTCAATATACGGAACAGCTACCAGCGGGGAGCCACAGCCCAAAAGATTGGCCATTTCCTAATTTGGCTTGCCTTCCCATATTGGCCAATAACTCAGTAGGGTAGCTCTTGATATTGACATTTTGTTGCCTCAGCAGTGCAGTGATAGAAGGGGCCGACTAAGCAACCCCATGACTTTCATTCTAATGATCCCAATTGTCA
The DNA here is from genome assembly GCA_942159475.1 of Sthenelais limicola. Taxonomy (NCBI): domain Eukaryota; kingdom Metazoa; phylum Annelida; class Polychaeta; order Phyllodocida; family Sigalionidae; genus Sthenelais; species Sthenelais limicola. The sequence goes on from OW804099.1 coordinate 31,644,722, forward strand.
TGATCAATCGCGGTTCGGGTGCAAGGGAGGTCCTACTGATTTTGGGAATGAGCAGAAGTTGTCTTGAAGAGATGATTATGATGGTTATTCATGGAAAGGTACTTTGTAGTCCACCTGGTAGGAATAAATAGATCGAATATTGTAATCATAGTTGTTTCAGAGTTTTTCTTTATTTGGAAAGGTGGTTTGACCATAGGTCAATGAACTTGGTCCATGTCTGACGCATGAAAACGTGCATAAATAGTTATCAGGGACCCCATGTGAAGATTTTGAAGATAGATGGCTGAAATTAAGAAGATCTGGTAGATGGTAGCTCTAGGGCATCCTGTTCGGGACCCTAGATTTAAATTTGCTTAAGCGTTGCTGGTTACAGAAAAGAGATTAAGGCTAATAAGTCTACTCAATTCTTAACCGAATATCATCCGTGAGCCCATATCGCTGAAGCAGACCTGTTTTACAAAACAGACATTGTACCGGTTACATGATTAATTGTAAGCATTATTGTATTTGTTGGTGCGCTGTATAAATATTCTAAATACAAAAAAAGAGATAGGGAGAGAGATGTTACATTTATAAAAAGAAAAAGTCTCAATAGCTCATATATATATGGCAGTTGAGGGTAAGGTGTAAATAGTGAGGCGAACAATTAAGCAGTTCAGAATAATATTGTGGATAGAAAAGACCACGCTGTATTCCTCATTTCTAGGTGCTATTATATAATAGCACCTAGAAATAAATATTCTTCCTAGTCTTTGCAGATACGGCCAATTTAGACAAACCCTAAGAAACCCGTACTCTTTCTTTGGTAATGCACTTTTACTTGTCACCATTCCGGTCAGCTTTGGCCAATATAAAAGTAATGATTCATGAAACAAAACAAATGTTTTGCTTAGCCTTCGGGAACGGCATCGGAGGCTTCCCTCCTCCTCCACTTTGATGATTCCATCTTTTTACCGCCGCGCTACAGACCATGATTGCGCAACGCCTGTCCCCTGGAGAACTCGGTGATTGATGAGTACCCTGTTTAGCCACCAGGGTCATCCGGGGCTTTGGAACGGCAGGTCCGAGCTTGCAACTCCCAGGTCTTATCACAGAGACCTTCAATGGGGAAGATTTATGACTCGAAACCTTTTCTCTTCTCAGGTTACGTTAGTAAACCATGCCCCCTGGCGAAGGTCTACGTAACTGAAAGTATCCACACAGGCCTATAACGGATGCTTGGTGTAAGGGCCAATTGTGGTTCAAATGGCTTTAACTGGGGTTAGAGAAATGTCCGGGACCGTAGCCTTATCCCTATACATACCTGGTCAGAACCTAGTTTGCATGCCCTCGGATATTCGCCTCACTTTCCCTCAATTCCTTTGGGAAGCGAGCATAATTTCTCCAGTCAGAAAAGTGTCAGCCAATCAATTTTAATAGGTGTATTAAGACATAATCCCTGAAGGTTTTATCAAAACAGAGGTCAATCTTTTCTCATTCAACACTGTATACTTTGAAAACCAAATAAGAGCATTTCCAATATCCGACGGTAGCATGTACATGTATGTATGTATGTATACTCTAAATTTTACAAGCAGGTTTTCATGTTAGTGGTGATTCTCCTAGCTTCTTCCCTCTAATTAGAGGTTCAATAACTTATTGACATGTTATAAATTAATGATCTTACTACAATATATATATTTCTCACTGTACACTACTGTACAATGTGCGGGAATGAGAAGATAATATTTCGAAAGAGCAACCAAGTTCTGGTTAATAGAAAGCAATCAATGACATTAAATTACGAATTGAAAATAACCAACAGGAAGCAAATCAGTCTGTGATAGGAATATTCATTGTTATGACTACAAAAGGAATCATCAATAATTGTAAAAACAACTACAGGAAAGTCGAATTAAAGCAACAAGACGAAATCAACAAATCTTGATTACTATTGGGAAAGGACATTGAATTTCTTACTATTGTCACTTTGTTGGTGTATTTTTGCATTATTACCGTTGCCACTTTCTGCCCCAACATAAAATATGTGCTGCAGTTCAAGAAAAACACTTCCATGAATGATTGCCAAAGGCTTATGCCCCTGATGGCGAAAAACGAGCGCATAAACTTGTCCCGCTTATTTTTCTCTAGAAGTTTGCAGAAGCTGCACTTGCTCTAGGACCCAGAAATATTCATGAAGTGTTTGTAAAAGCGGTGACCTTTGGCCTTTTAGAGATATTCTACCCTCATTAATGCATTCAAAGCTTTTATCGCGAATAACCCCAAGGGTCTCTCCTCTTTCTCCCATTCTGCCTTAATGCCTTACACCAATTTCATGGATATTGAATGGCAAGGTCCTGAAAAGGCATGCAAACAGCACGTGTCCTCATGAATCTGCTTTTCTATACGATGTTTTTATCCTGTCTTTCTTGATTTGTGTAGATGTCTCTTTATACGAGACTACATTTGCTTATAATGCACCACAGACATCCAAATGGATAGAATTTCTAAGGCCGGGCCGGAGGCTCTAACTGAGTTAGAAGATCGCTCGATGTGTAATCTGCAAAAGATTAAGCTGCAATTAGAATCAACCGCTAGAGACATCTCTTCAATTTGTCCACCAGCACCTGCCGATCTGCCAGGCGTTGTTTCTCTATGAGGTTCTGCCTCCTCCATTGATATGGCGGATGGATGGCTACAAGGATGCTGGCTTACAGTGCTTATTTTACCATTTCCTTGTAAAGAATAAACTGTACAATAACTGGAACAATAAGTTAGGAAATGGTGTGCGATTGTGAGAGTACATTCAGTTGTCGCGTTGAAGAACTAAGTAATAATTATTTAGTTAGTTAGTACATGTTTTAAAATGGAAATCAGATTGGTGTGTGTAAAGCTAAAAACTGATTTTATTCAAGAGCTGAATCACTGTATTGATGTTTTAATTTTCTATGACCCAAAATGCCAAAGAAAGTAGGGTTAATCTAAGTTGCGTATGGTAGGAAATATACCAATTGGTAAAAGAAAAGAGTACTGTAGAAATAATCTCAAAGTTTAGATCATAAGATAAATAAGGTGAACCATATCTCAATAATATGAACTTTATTATTAATGGAATGGTATTTGATCAAAGGGGCTACAATGACAAATGAAACGTATCACTCATGTAAAATATTGAAAAACAAAGATGAAAAGAGATATTTGTGCAATTATGTTTGATAATCTATTTTTCTTTCAGGAGCCACAGGTATATATTCACAAGCTATACATTCTTATTAGGAAACTCAAAAATTACCAGATTAGTATGTTACGAAGTGGAATATGTGTAAAATGCACGGCGGTTTCTTGTATGTCACCACTAGGTATCACTGTATCATCTTTTATTCTCACTGATAAATACCAAAAATATCTTAATGTTAATATTGTCTCAACAGTTAGCCCTTTGGAATAGTAGTCTAATATTGGTGTTATTATTTGTTCTTGTATTATTTTCCATGTAATTTATAATTATAAGCTGAGAATAGCAATGTAAATTGTGAGCTTACTGAAATAAAAGAAAAACAAAACAAACAAGCACAAATAAACAAAACTTTGACTGAATGGTGGAAGTGAAATAATTACAAACAGACACCGTAAAGCGCAAGGCAATTTTACTAAGATGAAAGGCAACCACCATCTTCACCATATTCGATTGATTGTAAGGAAACTGCATCCTGCATGGAAATACAGGAGACAGCGTTGCCATGGATAGCAATGCAGTATCCATGCATCGGTTAATGGATGTGCCAGATAGCAACAGATCCCCGCATACTAAGCTTGGCAGTGTGACAGATGGCAAGAGGTAAGATTGAAATACTGGCGCAGGAGAAAAGCTTGTCAATCAACTTTTGTTATAGAGTAGAAAATTGCATTCTTCCATGTGAGTCCCCCGTCAAATGAGGGCCCATCTATCATGAACCTGATACATATCTTGTAATGACTTCCAGACATTCACTCAATGTGTGATCATCGTTGATTGATGTGACTGGTTATAAACTTTAATGTTCTGCAGAATATTACTTCGACATGGTATACATCCTCACAATAATTGCAAGAACAAAACGTCGATATTGAAGTGAAAAGTTTTATATTGTTTCGGTTTGAACATGCACATCATTTCCGTAGAACTTGCATGTTCAAACACCCAGAATAGTCAAATTGCCCTAAATGTTCAAGAGACGCTTAAACAAAATTAATGAAAATGAGGTGTAGTAATAGAAGTAGACTTTAGTATAGTAGTATTAGTTGTAATATTTCTATATAATGTGATACCTTACACAATGTCCACTTTACTTATACTACTCACGATATCGTATAGGTAGATCTATGCTCATAATAATGGTACGTATACGAGACCTCTTTCTTACATGTTTCACGCACATTATCTTTAGAATCTTTAGAATATTAGAGTTTTCGTTGTTCTCCTCCTCATATACCTAGGGTCATTACACATATATATGTAGTGGGCCCAAAGTTAAGCTTGTTTCAGAATATAGGAAATGATAACAAATATGCGGATATATACAGTTGCAATGTTTTTTCCATAGTCCTTGACGGCCCAAGATATTCTGAGAGTGTTCGTCTACAAAGGGAAAGAGAGAAAGAGAGAGAGACAACCCCTTGCTGTACTGCAAGGGGGTTAACTGGTAGCGGCTGGGTCATGAGAGTCTTGAACAGGAACCAGCAGTGGACAAGACCAGTCGTTGTCTTTTCCCTTCATCTTGAGAGTCCAGAACTGGTCCAGGTGTCCGTGGGTCCACTCCTGGTCCTGTGGAGCAGTGGAGCAGTGTCCTTCTCCAGATACGTGAAGTCCCAGTGGGGCCTGCCCCCTGGAGGACTGCAGTGGTGCTGCCTCACAGCAACTGCTGGTACTACAGGGTCCTCTAGGTCATGGGATTCCACAGCTGGGTCATGTGTGGATGCATTGCTGCTGTACACACACTATACTATATATAAGCACCCATAGAGGGCACACACCATATATTACACTTACAATTGACATCAGGAATTGGTACAATCCTTCAGATCAGATTTACAGATCTTCCAGGAGACACAAAAACGATACAAAAACTAAGACAATAATGTAGAGGGAATAAACAGTATCTGTGTTATAGTATGCTTAAATCATGCTCCTTGACTAACGACAACAAACATTGCCTCCATCCTAACGACAATTCTTTAACATAATTCTATTCAAGAAATAGTATATATCTATACACCCTGACTCGTTTAGAGTGTTTTCGAAGTGTCCTGTGTTGCTTAATATCTACGTTGGGGTACATTTATGATGTGTCACTGAAAAATGAGTCATGGAAAGAGAAAAATGGATTTTGTTATACCATAAAATTTTATGCATGAAAAAAAGGTTAGCAATATTTCTTAACATTTGGTCAATCACTAGTAAATTAGCTAAATATAATGCTGAGGATCACCTCAGAAACCCATGGATATATATAGCAGTCTTCGGTACATGTATTGCTAGTGAACACTAAACTGTCAAAAAGTGTAAAGATTCCTATAAAGAGTTCTTGCGATAGAGACATTTGAAAAATGCAGTAAAAGCGACTTGTGACTCTTTTCTTCTGTAACAAGCTGTTAATAGATTGAAAATTAATTTTACCGGTCTTTTCGTTTTACATGTTTGGATATAAGCAGTGAGAATATATACCGTATATATATGGTTCCTTTAACTTTCTTTACGGTCAGGCATTCCTGTGATGAATATCACTTATCTATTAGAAATGGAATCAGATTTATCACAATATTCGTTTCATATGACACATGATTTGTTACCTTCTGTCATTCTTTATTCTTCGGAAGTGACATTCTGTTTCGTGGACGCGCAGGTGTCAAGTAGGCTGAAGATTGAAATGGGCAAAAGAGACAAATTCTGGGAGAAAGTGACAGGATCTAAGCCGTTACAACCTCGACCAGACGCGCCAGATTGCATCCGGGTAACTGAAGATGTCGATTGGTGTATGCAAATTAGGTCTTGATCCTAACGCGTATCTGTCTGGATTAGTGTGGCTGAGCCTTGCAGCTCTTCATGGATACCAACTACTGTAGATTAGGTATTAATTCTACTTTAGACGACACTGGGCGTTAAAAGGGGGTATTTCAGGAGGGAGCAGCATGAATATTTTACATAGAAAGTCCAGACTATGATACGTTGCAGTTAACGCCCCTATTTCAACATATAGAAGGCATTCTAAGCATAAACAAATTACATTTTCTTGAATACACTCTCACTGTGCCTCTTTGTAATGTGGTTGTAGTTATATGTCGTAAAAGGCTGCACATGTGGTTCATAGAGAATATTCTGGGGCGAGGACGGAAAGCAGTCAAGATCTTGTATCTCGGTATTTGTTTTTTTAATTTTTAATCTGTGACTATGGAAAACTGCATGTACATCAAAGACAATGAAACACACTTTATTTGTAGGCGCTATGAATAATTATCTAGATCTGACTAGAACAATAACCTCTAAGAGTTTCAAGAACTAATTATCATAATGTTACCTATCTAATGTGAATAAACGAGTTTCGGCCTCTACAATTGAGAAAGGAATATACTAGGGAGACCTGGAATTCCTTTCAGACGTATGGCTCCTTGTGTACCTCATCCTTTAGGTACAAATAAATAATACCCTGAAAATGTAATTACATATATATATATAACTAGATTTTATTTCCTTGTGGACAAGTACATCGAAACAAAGCTCACAGAGTGCACAACCTGCAGGTCTTCCTACTGGACTTATACAATGTGGTAATATGTGGTAATTATGAAGGGTAAATAACTTTGCAAATGATTCCCAACTTTTGAGTCAAAACACTTGGCGATTTGCCAAGAAAACATCTGCGTAGAAGGGCTGTTTACAAAAATGACAGCAGATATACTCTGTAGAAGACCTTTGCTAGAAAATCCCTGAACCTTGATAAGTAATACCAAGCATATTCCTCTACACTTTCTTCTGCTTCCGATGTACGTCCACATACCAACTGTGGGCCTTTTGAGTTGATTGACGACCCTCGTGATATTCCATTGGCAATTGATAGACAGCTTTTACATACACTGAATCTGCTTACACGTCTCTGATATTTGGACTACCTTATCTTATGGAGGAGAGAAAAAAGCAACATCAAGATGTCATTATGTAATTGGCCTTTAATACAATAAAAAAAATAATGCTGAAGAGGCCTGATGACTGCACTTTCCAAAGTTTATATTATTACAAAACCTTCCTGGCTTGGAGAGAAAGGGACGCTCCGAAGATCGTTTTATATCATATTTGATGGCGACCATTATTGGCTTTTGTGCATAACGGCCACCGAGGGGTGGAAGGGAGAGGGGGCGGCTACCCCAGTTTTTCTGCGGTGGTAAACATTATGTTCATACTTAACTCCATGTCAAGTTGCAAAATCCACAAAGTGCGCAATTTTCACAAACGTTGGCATAAATTATCCCACTAGAGATATTTTACTTTACGACCACCAATTATGACTATTTATTATAAGTGAGTTGATTTAATATTAGATGATATCAAAGAATCCAAATTCAATCCATGATTCTACTGTAACTGCAAAAGGAAACTGCGCAGTTTAAACCAGATGCAAGCAAAATCAACATTTAAAGTCTCGATTATGTAGCCATTTTCCCTTTTCCATGAGAAAAATTGTCTGACGGAAAGATAAATGAGTCAATATCGTGTTTCTCTCAAATCCATCTTTTGCCGAGACAGCTTGATTCAGGTGTCCAACTGTCTATACTATCATGCGGAAGGTAGGAACCCTGTAATTATTACTGAAATATCTCATGACATCGTGAGAGTCGAAGGACTTGGGCATTTTCGGATGTGGAACAAATGACATGCAGCTCCAACTAAAATTCCCAAGGGAAAATCGATTCTTTATAAGGGGTGGCTCTCGTGCTGTCGTGTTAAACATCATATTCTACCTTTGCTTGTGCTTGTTATGAGAGGAATTATAGTATACAGTATGACGAAACTTCCTCCCAGCTAACTATCGTGTAGCAAGTCTATATAATTTAGCATAATCCTTCTGTAGGTTGTACCCTACGACTCTCCACTGCCGATATGATGGATTCAACAGCAACAGAAATTGTAATAATTTCTAGTGGAATGAATGCCCTCTCCTTATTCCTCGCATCTATTGTATTCATACTTTTGCTGTTAATCTTTATTTTATATGTTTTTTTAAAATGTCAAGGAAATGGGTCAACCACTGTAGCAATAGTTATCTTGTGATTATGGCTACGCATGAGGTGAAGGTGAATGACTCAAAGTCTGACCAACTATCTTTCTTGGTTCTTTTTTCGTTTTTTCGTTTTGTTGGATCCTCGAATACGAGGATGTTTCCAGGAAATTTACATAATTTCTGTATTTTGGATGAAAAGGATCAAGTGCACTGTGTTGCCCCCTTGATATACTTTAATAAATATCGAGGCAGTGGTATCATAATACTTTCATTAATTTCATCAAGGATTTTCTACTTTTAGGAAGATGAAAATGTTAACATGAAAAAGTTTGATTCTGCTGTACACCGAAAGGAATAATTTGAAAAATGAGTCGGTTTTATACCAAGAAGGACTGCATGGCCAACCCGTAATCTGTGTGACGTGCCCCTTGGTTGGGAATGAAAGGACTACAAAATAAAAAATTATTATGGAAATTAGCTGGACATGCAGCTTTAATACAGCTTCTGTTTTCAGGTTCCCCACCAGTGTTATAAAGATTTGTGATGTTGTATTGAACATCATAGAGAAACTATTGTAGAGGAAAAGAACGAATCTGACAAGTGGGATCCCAAGATCCAGACTGAAGGTTTATTGATCTTTCATCATATGCATATTAGTGATTGATCTTTTGTGGTGATTGCTGTTTGGTTGATGGTTATTTTGGGGAGCTCCTGTGCCACTTGACCCGCCATATGCATATTAGTTATCGCAATAATTTAATACAATGGGTACGTATTAATAATAATAATTTGTAATATTAATAATAAGCATGTGGTTACTCATTGTTATGTAACAATTGTGTAACATGATTTAGACCACAACTTAGCTTGTTATCAACCCCACAACTAACTGATCTGCACTATGCGTTTTGTTTTGGAAAACCACATGTGGATTTCTGCAGACTGACTTGCTCCATGGAGCCGTGAAGGCATTGCTAAGTTCGTAGTTCTTTGTAAACAAGTAAACAATGTCAGCTAGGGGAAACCATTTAAACTGCATTTAAACATGGTAGTTTATAGATAATGTGAACGAAGCTTGTGGCTGTTCTAAAATAGTATACTTATTCGTCACTCTCAATGATATATACGTGTACATTTTCACTTCTTGTGTGTCTGATACACTATTTTACATCAGACATGAGATGCATTCCATCTAAATAACACTTTTGGCAGGATTCTCTGGTGTGCTAATTTTACATTTATAACCACCCTCCCTTTTCCAAAATGGCTTCACTGATGATAGGCTTCAGTGAGAATCGTTCCAAATTTGTCCTAAAAGCTTATTAAAAGCATTAGACAACTCGGTGCTGCTCGGGAAACCCAAGGAATGCCGAGCCGACTAATCGTCTAATATTTCATCTGATAGAAGTATCACTTAGGATTAGAATTTGCTGAGGACGCGAAATAGAACCTTCCACATATATGTCTTCCTAATCGGGCAAGTAGATCTCTATACACCATCTAGCGGAGACGCCAGTGTCACTTTCCCTGCGGTGGCCTGTATTCATGACCCAAGTTGGGAGGGTTTAGTGGCACTAAACGGGTGCAACCGCTTCTTGTGATGTGAATAAATGGCTAAAACATGAGGAGGCTTTAGCAGCCCGTATGGGTCCGGGTATTAGAGGCGCAGGACAAGGGTGTTGATCATTATGGTAAGAAATGATTAGAGTGGATTTATACTGCCACATGCTAGCCCGCTCATATGCTAGACATGTGCATTGTACATTGGATATAAGCTCGGTAGGAAATATGGGACACCTGTGTGGCTCCTCTCTTACATGCTCTTATTTGTTTTTAAAGAAATTGTGTTGAGCTGGTTTCGATGTTTTTACATGTTTATACTGTAATAAAGATTTGTAGGCAATGCTGTTTTGAAGACGAGGGAAAGGAGGCAGATGGATTACCTCTTCAGGAAACAAAACATCATTTGAATCTTGAGGGTCTAAGAAAAAGTATAAACAGACAAACATTTACGTAACTTGTGTATACTTCTTGTTTTATTCTTACATAATATTCTATTTATTTCTGAGTTTAAAAATGAATCTTCCGTAAGCCAGATTTACATCGAAATGTACTGTTATATTATAGTTCGTATTTAGGTTTCAGAGTGATGCAGAGATGACAGGTAGACAAGAGGTAAATTGATTATATTTCTTTTTTTTTATTTCATTCAGGCCGATATAATGACAGTACAGGGGCTTGATAACTGACCATGCATTGATTTTAAGATAATAGAAGGAAGAACCAATGTAAAAGAAAGTTAAGATGCATAATGATTAGTCAAACTATAGAAAAAGAAATAACCTGGATGATCAAGGAAATCTCCCGTTTTTTTAAAATCTTTTGCATCACTTTTTCTATTTCGCCTCCCCTCATTGTTGGTAGTGTGTACATACCTTTTGGTTAAATACAAAATATCGATTTGTTTTGGTACGTATACCATTACAAATCAGTTATTGCACCCCCGTTAATATTAAAAACACCCCTCTCTCCTATTGTATATGATAGTGTAGGGTATCAAAAACATAAAGGTGTAACTGTCACATAGACCAAGCAGTCGCTGACTAGACTACAAAGGTTTATGGCTAGATGAACATCCAGTGTAAATCCTTCTATAGTTTGGCTAATAGGCATGAGATGCTATACACTGGTATTATAAGATATATATATTCTTGTTTGAACTTCACGAAGCACGGAAGCTGCAGGAGCAACACCTTGGATAATCACCATCGTAATAAGGAAAGTAAAAACCTCCCTGTATCCGTTAGTGGGCTTGATCATTTAACCAATTACGTTCACGTTTTTGTCCTTCAGCCATATGAAGGAACATTATAAATGGGGTGTTGAAGCACGGTCACTACGCACCTCTTGAGTTATTTATAGCAGTGCTTGGTTCTTTGGTATTAAGGACTCAGTAATTAAGATTAAACGGAGCTTACTTGTGTTAAATAGGCACGAAATCACGTCAGCAGACGACAATTAGGTACTTTGCACAGGTTTTGCATTCTTCGATCGCGACAGGCGTCAATGATAATTAAGAAGAACATTGTCACACTGTTGGTAAAACCAAGATACATGTTAATAAGCGCTCCCCATCCCCTCAACATGTATGTGATGCGTTACAGAAAAATGAGTCATTAATTAAATTAGTCGCAAAATTTATATATTTCAGTGCATTTATTCACAAGACTGTATACACTACGTTTCTAAAGTCTTTCTATACTGGAGCATGTTTAGCTACTTTACTAGTATTTAAATTGTCATTCCAAAAGTATTGCAAGTCGAGTTCTGTTTGCAGCAAATGAACTATCAAATAAGTGCCATACATGTAGTCGGTGTAAGGGACGAACTTAATAAAGGAAGTCCCTGTAAGAACAAGATATACATGTATATGTATGTATATAATATATGGTTCTGGGGAGTTCAATAGTTTTCATCACAAAGTTTCAAACCATGTACGCGCCTCAATAAGCCTGGTAATTATTATTATAAGTTTGTTTGTATCTATTTACCTCATTGTCTTCCAGTTACCCCTTGCTAGGAATCTATAATGACATGCATGATATTAATACAAGGGGATACAGTTGTGACCAACTGTATCCCCTTAAAAAACCTTTAATGCAAGTACTAAATAATATATCTTATAACTACTAATTAACAAATCATAATGAGCATTCACAGACATGTCCATCCTAGCACTGTAGGCTTGTATTTAAGTATTAAGTAGTTTTCAAAAGTATCAGTTTATAACTGTAGAAGTGTCTAGATAATAATAATAATTTACATATCAGGCAAATTATCTGCTTGGTACAAGATGTACTCAAATGTTTAATTAAATGGTTTTTAAAATTACATAAGAAAATACACATTCCATAATGTGACAACGCATCAGGTGCAGCTTTATCATAGAACGTTTTTGTTTTAAATGTTTTATTCGTCACGACATTATATATGCACAGTTACATTTTTTTTCTGCTCATGATGATGATCATTAATACATAGAGAAATAATATATCAACAGTTAATGTAAGCCATAAGCATTCCAAAATAATAAAAAAAAACATAAAACAACCTCAACCTGCGCCGTGTCACACAAATTCATGATAAGCAAATTATCCAACGTCATGTTTAATAATATAAATCCTTTTTACGTTTTCTATTTCGAAAAAAGAATCTGCTGATCAATAAAATATTACATGGCAACGCTGATAGAATGTCTCTAATGTACTATCCATTCAAATCAGTTAGGGCAACAGAACATAATGAGCCATGAAGGCTGTAAAAACCAGATTGATTTTTGTATAAGACTTTCACAAATCCTGATAACACCGAGTCCCTTGCCTGCATGCTATCTCCTGTGAGACATATATATGGAAAACTGCGCTTCGATCCATCAAATACACTTGTCGATAACACAGCATAAAAAGCCATACATTAGGATCTATCCTCCATTATATCCTTCTGCTTCATCTGCCTGATTTGATTAAGCCGCACATATGGTTAGTTTTACTAGCCGTTCTGATATGGTACGCTCCATTTGTTCGTCTAAATGAAGTGGTTTTTATCACTCGCACTATAGCTTATATTCCCTCAGCTTCAATATCGATGCGTTTGCCTGCTTGTCCTTGCAAGCTTATAGGCGCTTGCGTTAAAAAACAAATAATTATATGGTCTTTCACTCCAAGGTTAGGAAATATATATATATATATATATATATAACGATGAAAAATATTGTTTATCCCCCTGGCTATGGAATTTGCTTTTTAAAGATGCATTCTCAGTTAACATCGCTGCGAAATATAGAACTTTGTGGACATTCATGAATCCCTGCAGAAAAGCAGTCCTAAATTGTGTTCAAATGACTTTCAGGTGGGTAGGAAAGGACCCGAACAAAAAGCAGAAATCTTTAGTTTGTGACCGATGTTTAACTAAGAATGAAGCTTTCATATTCTCAAGTTTGAATACAGAATCAAAGTGTTTTGGTGCTAGCTTGATAGATGCGTATACCTAAAGCCCTATATCCATTACCACGGCCGCCTGAACTACTCTTGGTGTAGGCTATGTCTTCGTCCTGCTCCGTCGGGATATTTGCGTTTTCTACCACTTCTGGTAAAGAAAAGTGATGTTACACCCATAGGATTAGCACTGCTCTCTCTCCATAGCCCCAGCAAAGGCTGACAGTTTTTGGTGGTCATAATTGGACAGTTTGGGCACTATATATGGACATCGAGTGGTCAGAAAATTTCCGGACTTTTGTGGGGATCAAATAATTTTCTTTTTTTAATTTTTTATACGACAGTACATCATAATTCATGGTCTCGCGGTTAGGCGATTTTATGACCACCTGTAAGGCACTGTACAATTGTGAGCAGGTACTAGGTAGAATAAATACAATTGAGTCACATTATTTATACATTCAATATAAACGTTATACTTTTGCAATAAAGTTGATTAGTCAATCAGTCATGTCTCTGTTGTTTGTCGAGGGGGCGGGTGTTTTTTTACCGATACGTGGTTTTAATTATTTATTTCCGATTATTCAAAATTGTCATTTTCTCTTTGTCGTAGGAGTAACGTGTATTTCATATGATATTTTAATTCTGTTCCTTCCATATTTCTAATGTTGCTATGCAATACGTTCCAAGTGTTCGATATCTGGTATCCCAAGGACTATCTATCGTATTCTGTCTTGGGTATGTACTGTTTTAATACACCACCGTCACGCCATAATAGTGAAAACACTTTCTTTAAATGCTAACCTATTATATATACATGTGATTTTTATGTGTGATTATATATTATGGCCGTATCGTCACTTCCTGTCCTGGAAGTGGTAGAGGTGCGTGCACATTCAGCACGGCAGCCATGACACTTACAAGTTACACGCCCTAGATGCTAAGCTATAGTTTGGCCGGCCGTAGCAATGGACAAGGGCCTTTATAATTGTGGAACCTTTTCCCATAACACATTCTTCAATACAAAATGAAACAGTAACAGAATGTAAGATCATCATATTTGGAATGTTCAGTATCTCAGCTTTCATTTGATATCAAAAAAACTTTGTTGTACTACTTTTCACCAAAAACCCCCTTTTCAAAACCCGCCCCAGGACTAAGTTGATGAAGCTCTATATATATTGCATTATTTTGTTAAAGTATGACACAGTAAACCATGTACGCTGTATGTGCTCGTATACAAGTATTAGAAAGGATTGATCAATGTCTAGCATTACCTTCCATAACGCGTACTGCCTGGGCTTCATAGGGCCTTGGCCTGCACTTTCTCATTATCTTCGTTTGATCTTTTGCCACACAAGAGTTGACAGCCTGGCTTACCCTGAGAAGGCGTGACCTTCAGGTCCTGTCACCTTTGTGGTCCTGCCGGGATACCATAGTATATCCACTTTGACCATTTCCATGTAGGCACTAGAAGCCACCCATAATCGACAGGACGAAGGGAATGCACTTTTATATAAGAACCTGTCTAGGAATTGAATCCCAGGAATTGACCAGATAATGTGATTTGGGCAATATCCATATTTTGCATTTGGCGATTGACCATTGCCTCTGTAATCCCAATCTTCCTCTGGGAAATCATAGTGGCAGAGAAGGCAAAGAAGATTCCGAGTGGTCAATACACACTAGGGACGATTTAGCACAGGGAGGGAGGGATGAAATGTCAACTAACTTCAATATGTTAAGGATTGTACCAATGACGCTATAAAAGGGTTTTTTCCCCCAGTTTCATTAGAATTATTCTTTGTAATCGTCAAGGAGTGTTTCGGAATGTGATTATGCGATATTTGTTAAAGCTAGATAATAGAAAAAAGATTGGATAAAGAAAAGAAAAGAATTTTTAATACCAAGTTTCCCACCTTTCCAAAACACTCTGATAAGGCATAAAAGTGGTTATAGCTCAAAAAAGTTCCACAGAAAGCCTAGGGCTGTGAGGGGGGAAATTGCCATATCCTCCATGTCTATGCTATACTAAACCATTAATATTTCTAAAATTGATTGATTGTTCTTATTTTCACCCTGTATATAACATAATAATAACAGTAATAATCACTCATATATGATAATCATTGGCCTTCTACAGAGTCCATAATAGAAAATCATATTAAAATAATACAAAGTTAGTAAGGTGAAATCAGATATTTATAAACATTTATTTACGATGTGTAATATTCAAGTACCAACTCGGGTGATATCTGTGATGTGGGAATAAGGGCGTTTAACCAATGATGCAAATATATTTTAAATTTCCTGTGATGTGATGTTCTTTTGGTTACATTATATCACATTGATATCACATCGGACTAAGAATAATTATTCATTTTTCAAATGATGAAAAATCTTAGATAATCGATTTGCTGAATGCAAGATGAATTATGATTGATATCAAACAGCAATCCATTTCAGAACATAAATTCTGGTGATGGATAAGTCTTCTTAGGTTACCTACCGCCGGTTCCCCTTTTCATCATTATAGAAGTGATTTCAGCAGAATAGCTAAGAAAGCTACATGTGTGATGTGTTACAGGAAAATGAGTCATACGTCGAAAAAGACATTGAGGTACCATCATAATAGTATTTGGAGAGATGAGATTAAATGGAGTCTATAAAGTATTGCTATATATTTTGATTGATTTGTTTACGTTTGAAAACAAAGTTTGCAATATTTCTGGGTGGAAAATCACTAGTAAAGTAGCTAAATGAACCCCATAGGATGACCTTAGAAACACAAGAATATATTTGATACACTCGTATGGATTAAAAACACGGGAGAAATATAAATGTTGCGACTTATGACTGATTTTTCTGTAAATCATCTCATATTTATTAGGGCATTTGGGGTATATATGCTTCCTTACCACACGACGTGATGATCAATGTATGCTATAAATAAGACAAGATGTAGGGAGGGGCATCTTTCTTGCCACAACAGGCCTCCAGTGAAGTTACACACGCCGTACCAACATCATTGCAGAGCTCCAGGGGTGAAGGTCCTTGTCGCAGAAATGTTATAAAGCAGAGTGAGGCCTGAACCTTATTAGCGCCTGCCTGGGTATGAAAAATCAAAGGCCTCACCTTCCTCTCATGAAACTTCGACCTTTTGCCATCCATCTATTGTAGGTGGCACAGAGAGGGGTGAATGACCAGCGCGGTAGATCCGGCAAGCTTCAGGCTGAGGGGAATTAAGGGGCTGACAGAAGGATGTTATTTGTTACAGAAAAATGAGTCACAAGTCGCAGAAAAATGATATGTTTAGATACCATTGTATTCTAACAGATGGAATTAGGCGGATTCTAAAGTTATTAACATGTAGCAGATCTATTTTAGTCATTGTATTTCTTAGTATGTATGTTTGAAAGTTTAATACCGATATTTCTGGATAAACAGTTACTAGTAAAGTAGTTAAATATACTTCTTTAGGATAATCTAAGAAAACCAAAGACATATTAAACATGTCTAGATTTGCAATTTGAACCGATATGACTAGAGCACTTAACGCCCTAAACATCAAAACATTCCTCCAAGAGTTCTTGTGGACGAATCATTTGAAAATATCATTTTTGCGACTTTGCGACTCATTTTCCTCTGACACAATAACAGATGATGGTACGGGGCTCGTGTGCATGGCTGTTCATAATTTGTGGGTGGCAAAGTGAGCATAATTATCTGCAATATGTATCGTTACATGTAGACTTACGGCACATGTTAGTCTTTTATATATAAGATAATATGAGAGACGATAACATAAGATAAGATAAGGATTCTATATTTTGTGTCTCTAAGAACAAAAGTTGCAGGACACCTCTGATAAAGTAGGCCATAATTGCGGCTCATGCCTGACTCCAAGCCTGACGGACTAGACAGACATCAAATACTAACTACAAAGTTAGTGCATAATGTTAACATTGCTGTGTTAGCATCCTGGCGCCTATAGTATCTAGTCGCTTCCTAACTACAAGTACAAACAAGAAAAGCCAGTAAGAAAAATTATGCCAATTAAAAAAGTGGTACACAACGTACGACTTGAAAGCTTCATATGATGTGTATAGTTGATATAATTATATATTCATAATTATGATGACCCCTTTCTGGAAGTGCCTGGTTAAAAATGCTATCTGGAATCACGGATGTTGGTCAATGCACCCTGTCCGTTTGTGTTCTCCTACTTTTGAAAAGTGAGACTAAATCACTTTGTCTAGGGTGGTAAACAGGATATGCCTCCACTGCACTGCAGATACCACATATAACTCAAGAGACTACTGCATGATTGAAAAACATAAAATAAAACATTCGACCTCTTTGAAATATCAAGATTCCACCTCCTGCCCATGCAGACCCATTACTTATGATCATTAAGGGCCGGTTTATAATCAATTATACCCAGTAAAGATGATTTTTATGTCTCATAACTCGGTGGTGGGAGTATCAGTAGCCACACCCATTCTTCTTGTACCGAGACACCCACTCATAAATTCCTAACACCACGCCAACACAGACAACCATGCACACTGCCATCACCACTGCCAAATCCTATTATCTTCATCTCATCTATTATCCGCCATGCCTTGTGGGGAGAACAATAAATTTGATTACCAAATCTTCTCCTTGTACCGCTGCAGAGGAATGTTGTGAAGCTGGTGTGGCGATCCCGTGCTAATTGAGATGGGAGTTGGCAGTAGTCGGTGCTAGATCTATGTAAAGCAAGGCAATCGCCGCGCTGTGATATATTTGCATTGCATATGCAATTGAGGGAAGAACAATAGATCAAAATTGGTTGGATATGATAGCATGCTATCAAACCGATTTATGGGGGAAATCTCCAGAGAATGTACAATTCACCTTCACCAATCCTTTCAATTAACCCAAAATTAAGACAAAAATCAGGTTCAAATCTCAGTTCAACACAACCAAACAGATTGTTGGAATTGAGTCAATACCAAATATGTTCAGATATACCTAGTATTGACCATTTGTCAGTGTAATTTTACAGAATTTACTAAATGTATAGATTTGCTGATTGTCCATTTTCTGAAGATGTGATCCTTATGGACGTCTTCATTCTCCATTCTCAGCTGTTACAACAGAAACATCTTACCAAATTTATTGATTGACCTGTACGACTGAAGTTCCTGGAGGGAAAATGTGCATGCCTTTTCTCGTGGCTTTGCCATTCATGATGATATGCACATTTTTACTCCAAGTGTGACCGATCAGCAGTTTCAGACCAACCACACGTTTGTATACCACCTTATTACCCATACGTTTAGGAAAAGGACCCATGGCCAGCCAGCCTATTATCACATTTTAATTGATGAGATTGCTACAAGTTCCTAGTGCGAATCTGACAATCAATTATGTTCTGTTTCCCAAAGCTTCATGACTCCACTGGGCTATATTAAACTGTTTACTCTCCTTGTAGAGGATTAGTGGCTCCCTGAACTTTAGAGAACAGAGCAATCATTGTAAAATTGGTCTTGTTCGCATTCAAAAAATGTCAGCAATCGCCGCAAATAGTTTCATGATAACTGGTTTCATACATATAGTTGCATATCTTTATCCGTATAATATGTATAAAATTGACTCTGACAATGAATCCAATACAATACGAATAAGTCTGTCAAGAAAATAGACCGACGATATTTTTAAATGAGAGTGAACCATTTCTTACCCAGGAGTTTCTAATACCCCTTTCACACTACACAACCGAAGCGAAGCGTAGCGAATCGTTGCGAACTGGTTTATATGATGCGCACCATTCATACTGCAGCAGAGAAGCGCTTCAAGGCGCCTTCACTACGTCAGTTCTATTCAGACTACAGGCCCCGACGCTGTACTCTTTCCTCACAACGCAGCTGATTGATGACGTCAGAAACCACTTCGCTTCCATTCACACTACCAGAATTAGCATTGAGAAAGCGAAGCGAAGCGAAGCGAAGCGAAGTGGTTTATATAATTCACCTCAAGTAGGTGGATTGTGTAAACCACTTCACTTCACTTTGGATTCGGTTTGGAAGCGCTTTAGATTGCAGTGTGAATAGAACCGACCTCAAGGAAGTGCTTCAAGGCGACTCGAAAGCGCTTTGAAAGGTGTAGTGTGAAAGGGGTATTACAGATTATCCACTAGTAATGGTATGTCAAAGGTATATGCGGGTGTTCAATGGGAAAAAAATTGGTCGGTGACTTTTTTATGAAACGTTCAGGGATCATTCCTGACTACATGAGAAAGCAAGAAATGAAAAAAAAAGTACATCTCATCGACTTATATTTTTTTTTACAGCCACTTGAAAATAACAGTGCTTTAGCATTGAAGTCTATGGAAAAATGTGTTTTTTTTTCACATTTCATTATATAAAAAAATAATGATCGGTGACTTTTCATCCAAATTTAGGACTCAAGCAGCATAATCAATGCAAATGAATCCTAAAAAACATGACTCAAAATTACTCAAATTACTCAAAACCCTGTAGATCATATCTATATTGTAAAATCGTGCACAAATACATCTCAACTTATGATAATAACAAAATATTTCAAAGAAAAATAGGAGCCGCTAGGTGGCGTGTGTGTTGACACCCGCATATATCTTTAATCTCATACATGTGGTATATCATCGTCAGTGCTTACGCCATTCTTTCGAAGGTGATAAGATCCTGTGGAATATCTTCCGCCTATGTGTGATGTGTCACACAGAAAGATGAATCATAAGTTGAAAAATAAAGAATTTGAAAGACCATTATGTCTAAAGATGGTATCAAGTTGATTCCAATGATATTAGACTTTAGATAACCTAATAAGGACATTCGGTTGTATGTTTGAAATAGGTTTAGCTACATTTCTAGATGGGAAATCACTATAGTCAAATAGTTAGATATACCCTTGAAGATGACCTTAGAAACGCAAAGATATATTCAATACACATGTACACAGTTTTGAAATTTGATACATGTATAAAGACGGGACAAATCGCAAAACACACCAAAAATAAAAACATTCCTATGAACGAATCTTGTTGAAAAAGCATTTGGACTTTAGACTCATTCTTCTTTGACACATCACATTTTTACAACTATGTTACTATATAAGTAGGCTACCTGTTCAATATTCCAATCATGGGTACCGCCAGCTGTATGGGACTGTCCTTGAGCTGAGGGGTCACTTAAGGAATACTAACATCGCTACTTCTTAAAGGGCAGCAACCCAGAACCGCAAAAGAATTACCCTCAAAAACATGCTCAGGCACTGAAGTACACCGACTTGGTCATAAAATGAAAATGACAAAAACAGCAAGGCTGTTCATAGTCTGAGTGTAGACCATTAGCCTTGAAATCATTTGGGATTTTATTTAGGGATATAGAAAGAGTACAGTTGAGTAAAAATAAAAGTTAAGTAAATTGTGGAACCAGCGATAGCAGACATGGTTTCAGGACTCTGTTAGGTAAATGCGGGATAACTGAGGCCTTAGAGATCTTTGATTTTTTAATGATTTTAGTTATATCATCAACATTTAGGTTGGAATCTGGAATTTTCCCCTTCTCAATCTCAGTGAGGGGAGGTATATTAATTGGAAGTCATTCTTTTGTAATTTAGAGTTTATTTCTAAGCATTTTCGTTTCATTCCAGCTTTCAAAACTGTTTGATGTTCGAGACCTTTTGAATGCGTTTGCGTCTCTTTTCGTAGATAATTCAACTAGTTGTAGAGTATACCATTTTGGTCTCATCCTGACGTTTTAACAAGATTTTAAGGACACATGGGGTCCAGAAAAAAATATTTTTGTTTTTAGCATTAGACTTATAATTTCTATATAAATATAGGCTTATAACAACAGCAGGATATAGATAAATTCAGTAGTATGTGTCCTAATATGAGTAGATTTGGTAAGATATTTTTTGTTGTAATGACTCTGAGAATGCAGCTTTAAATTGACGGAAATGAGCAAATAATTACTAGATAATTGAAGAATATTGTCAGAGGTCCAATAGATAAGTAATTTATGTAGCCTTTGAAATACTGCTATAAACCCTTGTACGATTATATTGCTAAGGAGATAAGCGGAAAACAGTCACAAAACAGGGCCATGCCGTCTGAGAAAAAGTAAATACATTTACAAACTTCGAGGTACGTTATCGGAGACAAGTACTTTTCAACAATTATGGAATGTTTGTGTTAGATATCCATCTCGGAGGAAATGATGGAAACATAGCAAGGACTCTCCGGCCCCGATTGATGAATGCACTCAAGTGTGAAATGACATTCTCGTCGCTGATAAAAGTTATTTTCCTAATATTTATATCATGTCCATGACGAGATTATTAAGGGGAAATCAAATCGGATTTTCACAAATGCTTACGAGAAGACAAGGATCGAATTTATTTGATTTTTTTTCTGGCAATTCTCTTTATTCAAATTCCTCAACATCAATTTCATTGCTGAGATTAAATTTGGCTCAGGGACAAGGATAATGTTTGCATCATCTCCCAATTACGGTGAACGATATTAAAACCAAACCGTGCATGAGGACAGATTTTCATTTGTAAACACCTCCTAAATCAGTTCAAATATTTCGGCAAGGATCTCTCGGTCCCGGAAATGAGAAACTTCCCGAAATTTTGTTTTCAGGAAATGCAAAATCAACTTGAAAAAAAGACCTTGTTCTCAACTCCGCTCGCCTACACAGTACACATTTGTTTCTTCTTGTATAACAGATGATAAGACGAAATATTCAAAACTAAATCCAGTGTCGATTATTTCCATTTATATGGTATCAAACCAATGGCGTCTGTCTCTCAGTTCGTATCAAATATGGACAAATTGATGGTGATGGGCGTCTGACACAGTGATAGATTGAAAGCTGTCAGGCTAAAACATAGCTCAGGCTATGCCTTCCCCCGCCAGGCTCCTCATGCAGTTACACCGATACTGAGATGTTAGGGCTGATGAATTATTTCCTCCCACGGTATGAGAGAGTGCGAAGGAAAACACATTGCCGGCTTGAATTTAACACAAGAGCTTAAAGCTGCGTTCTCAGCAATGACGACAAAACAATCTTACTAAATTTACTCATTTTATTATTCATGGGACTGAGTTAATCAATATTCTGCTGCTTTTATATGTTTAGGGCACTATACAAGAATTTGAAGTCGAATAAGCTGAAAAGGTGGGCGATATTAAGTGAAACCACAACAGGAAAGGGTTTTGGCAAAATATAATTGTAGACTTTCATGTAAGCTCTCTGGCGAAAACAACCAACCGGGCAAAACTCTCCAAAGTTTTGGTCAAATAACTTTTGGACCGGTTCGAAAAGAACTGAACAAAAATAAGAAAATCTCTATAGTTTTTGACCGATGGTAACCGGGAGTGCAGCTTTAAAATCCATTAATAATATAGTTTCCCAACGCCAGACGAGTGTCACTGGCTTGCCCTGTCTCCTTATTGTGAACAATAGGACGATTACCACCTCATAGATGTTACAACGCCGCAGACACAAAGCCCAAGTAAAAGGATCTATTTCTACAGCCAAGGGATATTATCTTGTACTAGCTAGCCTAGTATATCAGCAAGTTAACCCCCCTTTATGGCCCTCTCTCGTAGCAGTGCATGTAAAGTACTGGCTCCAAACGCCCAAGCTAGCAAAGGTAGTTGAACATGAGTATTATCACTAGGAGCTCCTCAATGGTCCAACTTTCACTGTGATGGTGGAATTGCGGTGGCTGACATTCGCGACCTGCTACAGGGTATATTGCATTAGGCAAAGCGAATAAGAGGGATAGAAACTTTTCTGCGCAGTAGTTACACATTTCCATCTGTGCAGGCGAGAACTCTTCAGAACGTTAGCCCCGTGTAATGACCATTATGTATGTTTTGTTCGGTTTTATTTGGTTAAGTAGCTGTAAATTCTCTCTTGTAATGTGGAAACAGCGTGAGGCGACTCGGTTAAACTCAGTTTCAAGTCTTTTTCGGAATTGGCATTTAAAAGTACAGACATCAGACAAAGGGCCACGTTATTTGTTGATATATATACAACTTCAATTCGAATATATATGTGTTCTTACATTGCTAACGACGACGTATCACGTATATAATGAGAAATTTGTCAATGAAAATGTTTTTTTAAAACACAAAAGAAAACAGTGTATTGTATATAGCGAACCAGCTGTAAAGGGCGTGCCCTGTTCATAGACTATAGAGTTGAGCAGAAAAATGTGTACTAACATATCATGCTACTCGTGTTCTCCTCACGAGCATTTCTTTTCTAAATATGTATGCACGCATGCATTCCAGTAAATTAAATCTGTTATTGTGTATGTTATATATGCAACATTCCAGATGAAAATCGTCTAGACATATTAATTATTGAAAGAAGCTGCTTTCTGACGAATGATTATTTTAAACAGAGCATTTGGCATTGGAGCATTTCGAAGTAAGGGAAGGGGAATATATATGCAGTAGGTGTGATGCTTTCCTATACATCTATGTATAGTCATTCCAAAAAACCTGTGCCATGTAAGTGTCAAACGTGCTTCCATTTTGGGTTAGCAGCAAGATTACTGTCGGACTAACTAGGAGCAACAAGTACGCCGGCAAACATGGCGGCAGTAGCAAGTATTGTGTTACCATGACAACACAACTAGCTTTCCATAGATAATGGAATTTTCCAGCGACCTGTTCTTTCATTACACTTTCCCACCGCACAATTATATCCCCTTCACGGCCAGGTTTCTTATAAATGAATCTGTTTTTGTTGTTAAAATGGTCGGGGTTATAAGATAAGGTGCTTTTGTATCGCTGTATCACTGGCGGTATTGAATACATGTGTCATAATTAACGATAAAGTTATTAATGTGAGGTTTTGTCAGAACCTTCCTGACGCCATGCAGCATGATATTACTTGCACCATTCGCCATTTTATTAAGAAGGATCACATGCTTCTAATGATTTCAATGTTAATTTTACTAGGTGTTAATTCCCGATACATCCGTGGAAAACTGAGCATTACGATGTTCTTGCATGCTATCACATGATGGAGCAAACGTCAATTTCTCACAAATGAACATATTCATGATGCACCTAGGCCCCATTTACATCTCGAAAGTGGTTTATGTACGAACTTCATGAATGATTTACAGTCGCAGTAAGTGACTGATGCAATTAAAAGGCTCGGAGTAACTCGATACATACTCTTCACTTTCATGTTTATATCTCTCCAGGGAGTAATCAAGAGTTCATAATTCTTCCCCTACGATTATGTTACGTGACTATACTTTGATAGAAATCCCCAGCTATCCGAATCAATTATTGTATTTATGCAGCAGGCTTTATATTTCTCTATCATTGGATGCTTAGGCAATATGATCTAGTCTTCTCATAGTGTGATATTTCCTAGTATTATTACCCACCTATATCAATTAGGGAAATGTTCTACTCGCATTGTTCATCACTTTATCCTGATCCTTGGGGATATCTATTCTTATAAAGTGCCTTTTCATCGATTGGTCGCCTGGTTTCTGGTCCAGTTGACGACGATACTCTTACTTAGGATCTTCGCTGATTCATATTGTTGCACCCTTCATAAAAGGTACTTCGAACCAAGATAGAAAATTCATTCGCGGCATGAAAGGTTTAATTCCCGATAGTGTTTATCACGCATACAAGTAATGCCGAGCCGACTGCCAAGACTAGCTGTAACTGAAGTATGAGTATAGAATCCCATGAATACTATATTCGCCGAGGTGATTCAGGCGAAACAGGGTCATATATCCAAAAATGTTCTTGCTTATTTCCCCGGACAATGCCTCTTGTGCATTACTAGCAACACTTAGCATGAATATATCATTATTCCCGTCCATTTTTCCTTTGTGGTATCCCGTGAGGAAGACTAGATTTAGAAGAAAAGATTGCATGCGCACCTGCATTAAATATATCACATTATATATAATATAACATTATATATATTATAATATATTATAAATGTAGCACGTATCTAACGTGAACAGTCCTACGCCGATGTCTCACTGCAAGTCTGCACAAATGGGGATGGTTCTAGGACATCATTCCAGCCATCATTCCCCCCACCGACAATCTCCCAGACCCGTTCTCCCCGCTGCATTTTCCCCGATATACATTTTCCCCGCCGGCCAAATGACCTCCCATCCATCATTTTCCCCGCCTACTTTTTCCACGCCAATACATTTTCCTTCAAATTAAAGTAAAATTGCTTGAATCTATATTCTACGACACAATATGGATCTCTAAATCCTGAAAATATTGTATCCATGAGCAATATCTTTTGAGACAAGGCTTTTACAATGATTTAACCATAAACATGGTTTCTGTGGTTGAAATGAGCAATGGGTACCACCATTAAAAGGCCATTAAAATTATGTTTTTAAGATATCCGTATTTAATAAAAAAAAAACAATTAGAAGCATGTTTAGGGCCTTACATTTCACATTAGTATTACTTTGAATTGATAAAGATAACTGTCAATTTTGATATGCTGTTATGGGGGTCTGTAGGAAAGCAAAAACTGCCATATGTTGAGCTTTACCTACATATAAATTATGTTAGAGTTGTAAGTGATTGCTATTATCATATCCACTGGGTCAGTTTTAATAAACAATGCACCAAATGATCGGCGGGGAGAATGGAGGAAGGGCAAATTAACCTTGCCGTGCAGAATGTAAAAAAGAGGGCGGGGAGAATGCAGGTGTGGGGGGGGGGAGGGGAGTAACTTTGCAAAGCATCCTGTAGAAAACAGAAATAGGCGGGGAAAATGTAGGCGGGGCCATTGATGGATGGGAGGTCATTTGGCGGGGAGAATGTCGGGTGGGGAAAATGTATATCGGTGAAAATGTGGCAGGGAGAATGGAGGAAGGGTAAATTAACCTTGCCGTGCAGAATGTAAAAAAGAGGGCGGGGAAAATGCAGGTGGGGGGGGGGGGGGGGGAGGGGAGTAACTTTGCAAAGCATCCTGTAGAAAACAGAAATAGGCGGGGAAAATGTAGGCGGGGCCATTGATGGATGGGAGGTCATTTGGCGGGGAGAATGTCGGGTGGGGAAAATGTATATCGGTGAAAATGTGGCAGGGAGAATGGGTCTGGGAGAATGTTCGCGGGGAGAATGATAGTGGGGGGAACGACGAACACCATGGGGAAAATCTATCTAACAGTCAGGGACCATTTTCATGCAGTGGTACTGAACCCCATAGCAAAAGCCAATAATATATCTTTAGATATATATCAAAAGAACCAATGCTGTTTTATATAGTATTTAAGCGTCAATTAGGACCGGAGATTTGTGGAAGGCAGTCATATTTTCTATTTGGGTCCTTTCCTTAAAAGGTTTATGCAAGAACTTAATGTTGCTGGGAACCACTGCATGAAAATAGGCCTGACTGTCCGGTTCGTTGTCCCCACCTGTGCAGAGAGGCATGGGAGGAAAGACCTGGCATGTATAGTATATGTCTCCGCTTCTTTATGTGCATGTACACAAAGATCGGATATCCAATTAGTCTGTAAGTAGTATGAAACTTACTTTGGATAAGTTCCTCTCGGGTAAATAACATTTAGACGCGGTATATAGTAAGTTTGGGGGTTATTCAACTGTAATAATTTAGAACTTCTTATATGTTCCAACCGACGGGGTACTCGGAAGAGCTGTGAATAGCACAGACAGTATTCCACTTCCATTATTCTTTTGATTTAATATATATGTAACTGTGAAATGGAAATAAAATCTATTATTATTATTATTATTATTACTGTCAATAGGGGAAAGTAGGTAATTCCCACCCGGCTTAGCTTAGGAAAACACAACTGCACTCATAAGAGGCATAAAAGATTCCAACATTAGGTACACTAATAGAAGTGCTGCAATGAAAGTATTGTATTTTAATATTTTTATTCGGCGTTTCAACATTATGTAACAAGTACACTGTTCTCAGAAGTCGCTGAGAAGAAGAAATGTATTAATTACATCAACAGAAAGACTATATATCCAGTTTATACACGAGTAATAAAAGGAAGTTACCAACTCACAAAATAATACAAATATATTCGTACTAAGAGTAATCATACTTTCGGGCCTTTCTCTTTTCAGCTAATTTCCTCGCATGTGATGTCCTTCCCGCTTTTAACGACAGCATGGGAAAATGTACAGGTTTTCATACTGATCATATATCATGCATATCATATCATATCATATTCCCAGGCTTAAGCAACCTTGAAATTGAAAATGTTAGGTCATCACTAGCTAAATAGGTATATCAAGAGGCCAAAAATTCCACAATTGATCCTTTTTGCCCCAAATTGTCACTATAGAGCAACAAAAACGTAATTATAAAAGGCATGAATTCATGGCAAAACTTAGGAATTCAATGAGATTCCAATATTCTTCAGTTTCTTCGCATGAAACTTCAATTCTACTGCCGCCAGGATCAAAAAGAGAAAAAGAATATTTGCTCGATTTAGGTGGGAATACAGCTTTAATGATCTTGTCGCAATTAGAATAATAACAATTAAACACAACCCAAATGTTCATTGATGAAAAGGCCTAGGTTATAAGAAGGATGAGTAAGAATGCATTATTCATTACCAGTAAACAACACTTTTAAGTCTAGATACGCTTACGCTGAAGATGCGTCTATAAGCTAACTACCCTGCACACGGGTGGACACATTAAAAAGGCGTCTTTTCTTCGTCGGAGCGTCGTTTGGTGTTCTTGATACGGCAGAAAGTACACCAGTCTGGCCATGTGCACATCCAGCTGGCTGCATATTGACAGGGACGGGTTCAAAGGTTGGTGATATATCAGACGAGCGTTAGAAAAGCCACTGTCATGCCCCATTAGATGTTCCTGGAGCAAATCAAGGGACTTGAGCCGGCCACCATTGTGCTGGCGCGATCCTATCGGACAGCAAGCCCTAACAGGATTTGCCTCCCCTGTAGTAATGTGACCAATGTAGGGGCAACCTCCTCTAACCTTCAAATCTCTTCGCAGACTTTAAAATCGATGTGGTCAATGGGAAAGAAAACAGCCGGGATGGTAAACTCATTTCGTTGACGACATAAGCGGCCCGTACGAGGGCCACTACTACCCCGGGTACTCAGGCGTGTGGTATATACCCATGTCCATTTCACATCACATGATTTGATCAGGACGCTGACAAGAATTGACCCTTGCATAGATATTCTCATGGGTCCCGGAGAAGAAACATAAGTCAGTATGGGAATAGGAAGACACAAAGGGCAGCTCTAGTATATTGTGTATCTAATACATATTTTAAATAATGGCTGTATAATGGTTGAATACTATATATATATAGTATTCAACCATTATACAGCCATTATGTACATGTTCACACACGTTGGCTATGATTATTCTGCCAATACATCTATAGTATACTTTACATGTATTGACAGCGGAAACTTACTTTGGATAAGTTCCTCTCGGGTAAATAATATGGAGACATTGTATATGTGAGTAGAAGAGACCTATGGAGATTGGATACTGGGGAATGTGTGACAAATAATATGATCAGGAAGAAGGATTCCAACCTCAGCTATTCAATACCACAAGTCGGCCAGAAGATCACCACCAATGTCAAGGTTCACGTTCTGCCTTACATTAATTCCTTGTAACCAGCAGGTGGGCTGTGGGCGGTTCATAACAGAAAAGTCGTAACATAACATAACATAACATCAACAACAATCATAATCTACATTTAAAAATACAACTCAGATAGACCCTTCTTGAGATATAACCTTCAGCTAAAACTTTTTAAAAACTAGCTGAAACACCCATTTTTCTAAAGAGGTTTTGCCATTTTCAATCTAGTTGGTATGTACAACATAAAATGTCAGGATTAGTATTATGTGTTTGGATTATTATCATCATAGTCATCTAGGAGTCATCTAGGGTCAGAATCAAATATTTGGTTAAAATGTGTTTGTGCGATGCCATCTTCAAATACAAACATTGCTAAATCACATACTGGCAAAACTGTTTCAGCCAGAAGGGAATGACCAAAGCGATGTCAGGGAAGTTTTTTGCATTCATTGCCTGGCCACGACATTCAATTTTAAAATCATTTCTACATATGGATTTTTGAATGAAACTTTGACATTTTGAAGCATTTTTATTGAGGTTATTGCCATACATTTTCTAATTGCAACCGAATACTGTTCTGCCTCCTTCTGACTGACTTATGTTGCTGCCGCGATACATCATCGGGGCAGCAACATAAAGCCGTTTATCCATTACCACAGTCGCCTGAAGTAGTCTTGGTGCAGCCTACTTGCGACGCACGGCGGCGACGCACGGCGGCGACGCACGGCGGCGACGCACGGCGACGCACGGCGACGCACGGCACATGGGTATGAGCAATTAGCCCTATATATTATCAGTTAGCAGAACCGCCTGAAGTACTCTTGGTGTACATGCAATGCACAGCCAACAGCCGGCGAGCTGGTCATGGCAATGCGTCTTAAGCCTATGGATATCATAAACAGTCGTATTCTCTGTATGTGGGAAATAACTTTAAAGAAAAGAGCATGTGGAGAAATATAGTGGAACTCCTCCGGTGCCGGCCCACAACAATCTGGGAGTAGCCAATTCGGATGCTCTGGTATTTCGAATAAATCCACGCGTCGAATAACACGAACCCTGGGCCCATCAGTGAATGACGGACAATGAGGCAAAAAAGTGTTCATTAAGATGAAAAATGGCCCGATTATGCCTTGCTCGTGAGGTGAATTTGTCTTTAAAACCCCAATACATGGGCGTTTGTAGTCTTTGAGGGAGGATATTTGTCGGGAGGAAGGTACCAAATTAACCTTTTCTTAAATTGTTCAGTTTGTCACGAATGCCATAGGAGCAAATATCATTAAAACATACCTCAGTAGTGTAAAAACCGAGAACGCTCTGAGTATCTGACATCATTTCATGTATAGATATTCCGTCATCTTAAATCTTGATTCGCATGGAATCATGGGAGTTGTCTGTCAGTGTAAAATCTATAGAAATCATGACATGTACAGTGGTATACTGAGCGCTGTAAAATACTGTTTTCTTGGCGGCCTGGAAAAACTTAAATGTAGAGGCCTCAGTCCGACACTGTACTTTTATTACAACGGAATCAAAATTCAATATAATTATGGCAATAAAAATGGTTAAACAATTTGGAGGTCAAAGTAAGAGAATGTGCACTGTGTTGTGGATTTTCACAAATAAGAAGACTCCTTTCACATTTGACAAGTTGTCCCTTTTTTGTGGGATTCGACCATATATATTTTGATAGCAAAAGCTTCCATCTTTTCCATCATGCATTTGGATTTTATACATCATATACACAAGCTATATGATATTAGGGGAAGGTTCTTTGCATTTCATGCTAAATATTAGTTTGTCAGATTTGAACTGAATCCATCCCAACATACACTGTAATAGACAATAGTTTGTCAGATTTGAACTGAATCCATCCCAACATACACTGTAATAGACAGGGAGTGAGACATGCAAACCCCCCATTGACGCTATACTGCTGTCAAGAAGAATTGAGATCCTTGAGATTCGATATTGTTATGTGTTGGAGTACCATTACCCGTTAGCATGGCAACCAACACCTGTATGTGGGGACAGCAGCAAAACTTTGTTAACTTCAGTCCTTAAGGTAAAAAAAAAATGATAAGTATTCTTGTCGTAATTAACTACAGATTTGAATTCCGTTTTGTTTGGCCATAATATACGCCCTTTCAATGAATGAATAGGCCTAAATCGGTCTCTGGATAATACCTCAAGATCACTCTCTCTATGGATGTGAAATCATTTCCCTGAGTGATCTTAGCCCTAGCCATACGAATAGGAGCTCAAATAAAAAGGGCATAAATGACATAAGAACTGATTGGACATTAACAATAGCAGTCAATTTAGCAATGAGTCAATGAAGCAACTATGTGAAGAAAGAGACCAACTCTATATCTACTCAAAGCCTTCCCACCGCGACTTTCTTAGTATTATGGATATTGGATTCCTATTAGGCAGAATGAAGATTATTCTTCATTTTCGTATCCCTTTCCTGATAGCAATCTAACAATATCAACGAATGCTATCCACATAGGCTAATCTCGTCATTAGATTTAGATCCCCTGTCTGTCAGGTAGAGTTACCGCACGAGGATCGAGTCTAGATATATCCAACCATTTTTGTATTCCATGCGGATCTTCGCTGGTCCATAATATTATCAGATGGAAAAGGCCCAACTGATATTAAAGCCTCTAATGGGCCCCTGCTTGGCTTGCCTTTTAAATCCAGCCTGTGCCGGCAGGGTGGGTGGTCTGTACAGAATAGTTAAAAGGGAAAGATCAAATAAAAACTTCTATAAGAGGTATATGTCAGAGACGTTGGATAATAACTTTGACAGTGTGATTAATAAGAGCTATAGCCGGTGCTCCCGAGCGTTGGCATGAGCTCTTCTGGAAACACAGGACCCAGGCATGGTTTAGTATTTTATTACTTTGATTACAATTTTTTTTAATATGATGCCAAACTGTACAGATTACGGAATACATTATAGCTTAAAGTTTCATACTCAGTTAACACCGATCGCAAAGTAAAGATTTCACAGTGCAGCTTTTGCTCTAAAGAGGATGACCCAGTACATTTTTTTTTGGTTCTCTGTCCGAAGACTAAAAGGTTATGGGTAAGTCTCTACACATGGATTGTTAATACAGGATAGCTCAATATAGGTGCCAACAATGGTGAGATTATTAGTAAGAAGAAGAATAGAGTAGTGATAAGCCAATAGAAATTCGAAATTGTCAATGAAAACGCGAAACTGATTAATTGGTTATGTATACACACCAAATCCTTTATACATAGGCAAAAGCTTTTTCATAAGGGAGAAGTGTCGTTTAGTCTCCTTCTACATGATCTAAAATATAGATGTGACATTGCCATTAAATCTGCTCAACTTAATTCTATCAAAAGGGTCAGCTCCCTCCCCTGGAGGAGGCTTAAAGAGTTCATACTAGAGCATATTCAGACCCTATAGTGGCCCCCCTTGGGTATCACCTTTTGAGATTGGTATGTTTTCCGAAATAGGCATTATTCCTGTAAAATGGCATGAAGCCATATCGAACTTGGAGTCAACTATAATAAATGTTTTTTATTTTAGAAGGTACACATAGATGAGGAGTGATAAAAGAACGGGTGTATTTTAGATGTTAACCGTTCAGTTAAATGGATTTGTTGACAGACTGAATAAAAGTTGTAAAACAGTGATCACTAAAATCCTACGCTGCAGTGCTTTCACTTTTTATCGCTATCCCCCCCCCCCCCCGATTGCACTGCAAATTGTATGTATACATGTATACATATATGATCGCACGCCTGGTAGTTAACGTATATAGATGACACAAGAGAGGAGATGGCCTTGAAACCTGCTTCAGGAGGTTTTATTTCCCATAATCACACAGATACATACCAATAAAGAAAAAAATTGTACGTGCAGCAAGAGCGGAGGAGCGTTAAGGAGTGGAAGAAATAGGTGGGCGTGGAACGGAGGATATTATGGCATCATATGTAAACACTGGGCGACGTCATAACCGGGACCAAGGGGGGGGGGGCGTGGTTACCTGGGTGGCGTCGTTAAGGCGATGTCTCTCAATATACGGTGATGGTTCACCTGCACATATCTATTTCTAACCACACGTTTTCTTGGAAATGCACCACCTCAGTGGGTTTTCCTTTGAAATTATGAAACACATATCACAGCAGCAGAATATTGATGACTTCAGTCCTATATGTCAAACAATATGTAAATTTGGTAGAGAATTGGTCATTATTATCATTATTAACATTTGTTTTGTCGTAATACGTGTGCCTGCCGCTATAAAAGGTCATATAGCAGAGCCATTTGATATGTTGGTGCCGAAGTCCATGCACAAGTGAGAACGTCAGAATATCACAGCAATATCACAGCAATATAACAACTCCGCGCTACTTCATATAGCACCTTACCTGGTGATTTGATAAGATACACAGAACACGGTCATAATATATTATTATAAAAATAAAAGTATGTGTTCCAATGTATAGGTCGGATGGGTGATCTTTCGTATTAGTATGACTATCTTCCAGACGAGATTTGAAGAAAATTATAAGTAGATTCATCGATGACATCAAACATTAACGATTTGAAAGATAAAAGTTTCCGAAGGTGATGGTTCATGATGTATAGTAATCGTATGAAAACCGTAGGTAATGATTCACGATTTATGTCTCTTTTCCAATCATTTCAAATTGCTTCTGCACTTTTGGTTTTGTCTACCATTTCATGCCTATTTTTGTCTACCATTTCTGACGACAAGTTTGTGTTTTCATATAGGATTGATATTTGGCCTTTATCTGAAGTGATTAAGTGACTAAACTATTATTGATTAATATATAAGAAATCACTTTCCATTTAAACCAGAGCTTGTGATTCTGGAACGGTGGATCAAAGTGAGTGATATCAAACCTGTTAAGATTTAAGAAACATTTTATTTCAATCAAAGATTGCTGATAAGATGGCATCTCTCCGACATATGGGACGTTTTCAGGCCTTCTTATTTAACTTCCATTTTTGCAATTTTTGCTCTTGGTAGTAGACAATGTCGCCTTCGTCAGATTATCGCTCTTTTTTCCGGCCTATTATTATATCATTTCAACCGGTACTTTTACCACGCTTACAATACGTGATGGTGTTCTGTTTGCAGTAGGCCTAAAACAATTGCCAATGTGAGGAAGATGCTCAAGTCTAGAAAGCATTATATAAATACTGCTTTTAAAGTTATACAGACTAGGCTCAGAGCCTACCAGATACCTACCGGGAAACTGACCGCAGAATCCCATTAGGACGGTGGGGGTTAGCCTAGTCCAGAGCCGGGAAAGCTATTAGCATACCGGCCGCTCTTATCACATCTGATAGGCTCCGAATCTGGAATGTCTAATCCATCTCGAAAGTATCAGTATCAGTAATGGAATCATGTAGAATATACATTCGGCGCACTATATAGATTTACAGTTAAGTGTAGTTCGAACTGAGACAATAACCTGGTGATAGAGCAATTCTTGTATAGTCCTGCGGTATAACCTAGGAACAGGTGTTTCAATAATTGATCCAAACAACTGCAGTTCGCTTTGAAGATAATAATAATAAGAGTGGAAACACGAACGTATATTATATGTATAAGTGTGTCGTTCGATTGATTGATTTTTATTTCACCCTGACCCTGACCCATTTTTGCCGCCCATGATCTAATTCCTTAGTGTCCCCAGGCTGGAAAAGAGTTCAATGACAAGCTATAAATTCCCCTCTTGAAGTTGTGTAGTTAAATAAGAAACGGGATTCAATCTATATAGCCTTTTAATGTACCATTCTGAACGAATTCTGATTGCATGTCGTCGGCGCACTACAACCGATATAGGAGGGCACTGATGAATTTACTATCAAAGCTGCTTAAATTATAAAAAAAATGATTCTTTCCCTCCCAAGTAATCTCGCTTGCTTTATAAATAGGACTGTTTAATAAAAACTAGAGTCCTTCATACGATGAATTGAAGTCCACTCCATCAAAGAGGATGAGATCGTTTTCATTTTGAATCAAATAGTCCATTACATTGCCAACCCCCATTGGAGGAATCAAATTGCAGCGTCTCTCCCCGTATTTATCTTACGAAAAA
Organism: Sthenelais limicola; assembly: GCA_942159475.1. Taxonomy (NCBI): domain Eukaryota; kingdom Metazoa; phylum Annelida; class Polychaeta; order Phyllodocida; family Sigalionidae; genus Sthenelais; species Sthenelais limicola. The sequence continues at coordinate 31,679,725 of OW804099.1, forward strand.
GAGCAGAGCTTATTTCAAAGAATCTAATTGATATGCTGCTCCAGTTTTGCTTTTTCTGTACTTGGCATTATCCAGGCTAGAGCTATTTTGTGCCATATCCAGCGTAGATACCGGTTAATTATTCCATGGTTCTAACTACAGCTGCGTTATGTAAAAAGTTCGCACCGGGAGATATGATGATGATAAATTCGCCAATCAGACTGGAGTTTGAGATGTACGTATTCTTAAAGGATATCGAAGCGGGGATATGCCACAGGGCCAGGTCTGCAGTAAGCATGGTTTTGCAGATTTCCCTCGGAGAATATTAAATGAACGCAGATATATATAATGGACAAATAACTATATGAGATAAGGAATTAAATAGTTTCTCGAATTTCGTTAGCATCGGCACATAAAATCTAACCCTATCCTTTTAAAAGAGGGGCCCTTTCTGTCGTACTCAAATTTGAATTTTGAAATCCTTAAAGAAATGGAACGTTTTATGTTAGATATTAGTAATGAAATGACTCAAAGCTTGTCAGATCAGATAAGAATAGTATGTCAGTGATTGGACACCTACCGCGCGAAATATTGCTTCCCTCAGTTTGAAGGGATTTCCCTCAGTTTGAAGGGACTTTCTCATCTTTGAGCCTCGACTGTACACGTACGCCTTTAATTATCTGTCTATTCCCTTGGAAATATCATCATAATGTTTAAGATGAGATCATACAGAAGAGGCGCCATGTGACTTTGCCCTACGTCTCTAATGTGTGACAACGTTTTACCAGGCTATTTCTTATCACAGAACTTTCCCATAAATCAGTTGACAATACAAAGCGCCCATTGTGCCAGGCATATTAATTAATCATTATTAGTACGCAGTATCGGCGCGATAAATAGAGCGCAGAGTCCATCAATTTCCCTCAGTTCCCATGCGCTTCCCATGGCATGGATCATGTTTTCATTCTCGGGACATAGCCATGTCTTGCATGGTAATTAATTCATGAATCCGGCCCCATGTGGTGGCTGGCTTTGAAATTGCCCTCCGAGAGCTACCCTATTGATAACCCTGTGAATTGAAATCACCTTATTCTCCAGACTCCATGAAAATAAAGGTCCATCAAATCGGTGAAAGGGGGCTGGCATTAATAATGGAATAAGCGGCAAACGCTATACGATACACGTACTGAACCATTGGTGTACTGCTCTATATATAAGTCCTTAAAGTCCAGTACTTGGTATAGGTGAGGAATCAATTTGCATCATTTGCATTTGATTTATGTTATGATAGGTTCTTTAATTACCCCTCCTTGGTGCTTATAGTGTTTATCTCTCTAATGTTACTGTGCTTGGTTTCTATAATTTTCTAACAAATTTCTTTTTATCTCTTTATTGTGCTGTGTTTTATACTTTGTATTGCGTTTATGGATATAATATTTATATTATATTATATATATATTTTTTGTTTATAGAAAAGATTCCTTACCACTGCTGCGTTATTTATAAATGTAATACGCCTTATACATCCATGTATCTAGAATATAGTTCTAAGTTGCCCTCTTCCTCCCCTGTTTATTCTTTTCTCTTTCCTCTTAGTTAGCAATTGGTACATGCGGGAAAACGCATTTTTCAGAAACATGTTTACAACCATTTTGAGCAGTATCTGAAATAAAGAATTCCTTCCTTCATTACAGTAACAAAGCATACCGCACGTTATACATATTCACCCTTAAAACTGACCCACATTGTCTCTCTTTCATGTGCCACCCATATTTATGCATGGCCCTAGCTGTCCCATGACAGAATATATCAATTGAACATGATTACAGACCATAACCAAAGCCTGTGTACAAGCGAATATAAACCTGTTTTTATTGAAGTTACCATTACTCACACTAGATGGGGTATGTGGGCTTTATGGCAAGATAAAGAGCCGCTCAGGTTATGATTGCTTTATGTTCTGCACACAAGGGAGCGCCACCAATATACGACCAACAAGCATGGCTCCTTCTTGGATTTATGAGGAATTCACAGATTTTATTGTCTCCACTCCGTCAAACATGAAGGCAGTGGTATTTCACACCGAATGTTGCTCTTGTAACCACGTACAATAGATGCCACTCTTTATATAGAAATGGAATGTCTCTTTGCAATGACTTCGTATAAGACCATGCATATCAAAGCTAGCTATATACTGATAATATGATCCAGGTCGCGAAAGAAATGTACAATTAACCGGACAATTAATCGTTCTACGCATGTGGTAAATTCTGCTAAATTAGGTTGACAAAATGATAAATACTATGAATATCTAACTATATTTGACATTGCATTGATTTAAAAAAGTGTTCGGTTATATAAATGTTGAACTGTATTTTGAACGGATTTTGAACCTTGAATTCAAGATATTTAAGAGGATTGGTGGAGGGGCATTGCACATTTTCAGGCGACTTCACCCATACAAGTGATGATTTTGTTAGGACATCTCTTACACTGGTTAACAAAATTCAATGTCGAAAAATAGTCGAAAAAAGTGGAATAAGCAGCATAGTTCTCCAATTAGCAAGAGTGGAACCATAATTAAATTCCTATTTTTACATACTACTTATACAAAAACAGTTCTTTGCTGTATATTATAGCTTTTTCTAAACATTATTCTTAAGAATTGACCATTTAAATGGTAAATCATAGAGCTAAGTCTCACATACTATATCATAGATCATAATAAAGAATACAGAATGCAGAACACAATAATTAATTATGTAGGATATGTCAGAGGAGATTAATAATACCAATATTGTACCAATTTTACCATATTTAATGTGTACAGATATTGACAGCATTACGAGTTGATTACTCTGTTTACATGTATGGTCCTCACTGAACATCTCAATAGGATTACCTTCTATGCAATCCAAACGTCACATTCCCCCGAAACAAGACATACATGGGTCAGATTTTCAGAAAATGTACAATTGGCAGCTCTACACATTTAGAAAATCCTGCTAAATGTGGCTGAAAAATGATGAATATCGGGAATATCTGAGTATATTTAGGATCGCTTTGGTCTAAAGTATCAGTTCTGTTAGGTTAAACTGCATTTTGAAGCTCATTTTTGTCTTAAATTTGGTTTATTTGAGAGGATTGGTGAAGGCGAATTGTACATTTTCTGAAAATCTAACCCACAACCTGTCGCTACAAAATGCAGCACTATAAGGACTGTGCCTCGATTCAAGTTCCCTCTGGTGGATGGCGCTGTGTATCGTACTAAAGTTGTTTGTTGTTACTGCCCTCTGTGGTAACAGAGCTATCTCTGTGGTACTGATAACAGTGGGTATATGTATATGGGTCAAGTCTTCAGAAAATGTACAATTGGCTTTCACCAATCCCCTCAAATAACCCGATTTTCAGACAAAAATCAGGTTCAAAATACAGTTCAACATAGCCAGACAGATTTATTGAATGAATACAATAGAGAATACATTCAGATATACTCAGTATTTATCATTTTTCACACTAATGTAGCAGAATTTGAGAGATGTGTAGAAATGTAGATTGTGCATTTTCTGAAAATCTGACCCATATATCGTCTCCTGTTATTCTTAGACGTTTATTTATTGCCGCTACATTACTCCTAAGCTAGCGCGGATGATGAAGGAGAGGCAGGCGTTGGGAATTAAAATTTTATTTTGATTATAATATTTTAAAATAGATATATATATATTGAGATAAATAAAATTTCAAGGAACGTTTGGATGAAATGTATACAAATTTTGTTATGTTTTTAAAGTTGAATATAAAATATGATATGAATAAATAAATGCTTTGAATTTAATTTGAATCATTAGAGTATTATCATTCCTATTTTGCCTTTTCGTCCAAACTCTGTGACAGTGCTAAACTATAGCTAAACTATATGTATCTAATCGTCCTATCTTTAATCTCCACTTCTTTCATGAACACTATACCTAATAGATATAATTCGGAAGAGTCTCTCGAGTCTCAAATATATATGTATACAGTTAAAGATAATTAATTTTGAATGCACGTAAATGACGTAATATCCCAATTCGTGCTTGTTTACCATAGAAAAATATAAGTTTTTATGAGAACAGGTTAGAAAAAGCAATGAGAACAATTTGACATGAACTTTAACAAGCAAACCGTTAAACATCACGAGGGGCAGTTGGCTTATATCGATCGGTTTGATTTGGTTAAAAGGACCGCGTACATAAACGATACTGAATCCAAAGCTGATCTGATGATAAATCCAGCTAGATAGCAGAATGGTATGCTTATATAATACTCACAGGTCGTCCCCCTACAGCATGCCCAACACGGTCTCTATTTTTTAGATAGGTCTAATAGAATGTATATCCGCCCAGATTTTCTCTTGGACGCAGTATTCTTGCATAGTGCTAATTCAACTTAACTGTGTTAAATGGGTCAGATTTTCAGAAAATGTACAATTGGCAGCTCTACACATTTAGGAAATTCTCCTAAATTAGGCTGAAAAATGAAGAATACTGGGTATATCCGAGTATATTTGGTATCCCATTGATTTAAACTATAAGTTCTGTTATGTTAAAATGCATTTTGAAGCTCATTTTTGTCTTAAATGTGGACTATTTGAGAGGATTGGTGAAGACGAATTGTACATTTTCTGAAAATCTGACCCAAATGCGAAACTGTTATTATAGATATTACGTGTGTCAATACTTTTTAAAAATATCAATGAATGCTTTACCTCACATTGTAAATACTTATAAAGTAATGGAACTCACTTGACAGCAATGCAAACCCAATTCAAGAAAATTGATCAAGAATCCAATCAAGCAAAATTTAAATCCTTTGATATTGGACCATAGGAAATTAAAATACAAGTCCAAGGTTTCGTCCACTGTAACTTAATGGTGATCTAGTCATCATTAAGTGTAGGTGTACTTGAGGCACATTACGTATCAAAACACTGCCCTAAAAGAAGATTCGTTAAAAGGGACTTATCTGAGGTCATAGATCTATTAAATTAGATCTAGATATTGACCCTAGCACAAACAATGCCCCGTTTCGCCCCTTGTGTACACAATTTCATGTGGCAACCACTAGGGGCTTTGAACTTATTCCAAAGCATCGCTGACCCTATCGTTGACAAAATATTTTTTTTTAGGATATTTTGACTGTTCATCGGGCTACAACTAGAAAGGTTTATTATCTACGTTCATCGCCCTATCAACTTGAGACAACATCAACGTAGTTAGAATACACAGTGTATAAAGCATCGTATACATAGAATTATTGCAAGGATATAACAGTCACTTTTTGGAATATTTATTGCAAAATACCAAGATATAGCACTAAGTAAAAATGGAGCGCAGAATTCAGGCAGATGATGACAAAACGGAGCTCGTCCATGACGATGAAGACGATGAAACAGACCAGCCTCTACCTAAGTTCCAAAAGTTATGGGGATGCACTTATTACATGGAACCTCTCCTATTCTTCGCTTGCCTCATGAAATTTCCATTTGTAATTTTGATTCCCCAATATGTGCTTAGCAGAGAGCTGAAAATGCTGACGGGAACTGACAATGTTACATCAAGAGCAAACGCCTGCGCAGAATCGACAAACATGCTTAACAACATGTCACATTCGGACAGCAACTATACAATGGCTGAAAGTGCAGCGTCTCTCTCCACTTTGCAAATTTCTTTAGCGGAAAGCATTCCTGCAATGGTGTTTGTCATGTTCATTGGCCCATACAGCGACAAAAAGGGAAGGAAATTCGTAATGATTCTATCCCTCTTGGGTGCGGCAATACAGGCCCTCGTCTTTGCCCTCAATGCATACTTTGAATGGCCATTGGAGATCCTTGTAATTGGAGCTTTTGTGTATGGTCTTTCTGGAGGATGGGTTTCCCTATTCATGGCATGCATTTCGTACGTCTCAGATGTTACCACTAGGGTATATATATGTAATATTGGTTGATTTTCAAAACATAAAACAAAGTATGATGCTCAACAAAATGTTCGCTTTCTAACATTGAAAAATAACTTGACTCGGGTGGAGTTCCTTTAAAAAATAAATTATATCTTCGATAAATTGGCTTGCCTGACATTTTCAATATAAACATGACCCTTTACTCGATTGCATTTCTCTCTAAACTGTTGTTTTTAATCATTCTACCAGAAACAGAGACATTATCGAATAGTAATGCTTGAGATTGTGGCCATCGTTCCTGGTATGTTGTCCACAGCTGCCAGTGGGTTTCTAAAGCATGCCGTTGGGTTTCCTACTGTTTTCCTATTAGTGTCCATAGTCACCTTCCTGGTAATGCTCTACGTCATATTGATTGTACCCGAGTCAATTACACCTCATCCTGGCGCTCGTTTCTTTTCAACCGAATATGTCAGGAAGTCGGTCACGGTAGGTATCATAATATTATCAATAATTATAGGGAATTTGCATGTCCGCCATCTTGAAACTTGCTTCGTACGGAATTATGGAAGTTGTTAGTCAGTGTAAAAGCTCTAGAAAACGTCACATGTTATATTCAGCAGGGAATATGATATTTAACAAATATCACATGTAAATATCCATGTGTGCTAAATGGTTCCATAAAACAAGACTTGGGTTTCCCTTGGGTTAGATCTTTCCCATCATGCATTTGAATTTTATGGACCATTCCCATAAGCTATGATTAGTACAAACATCCATCCATACTGTTTTCGATAAAAATGTTGAAATATATAATATACCTTTCAATATACCTTTCTGAGAGTAGAACATATATATATATATATATATATATATATATATATATATATATATACTTAAACTTGCCAGCTTATCGGGTCTGTCTTTTAATACCTAACTATTGGGTCCACATTGAAAAATAATATATATAACATTTTGTTTGTGTCAAACATATTCTCCGTCATGAGCTCATGCTATATATATCTAGGGGTTTCCTATATATATGATTTATTCGCAGCAAAATGAGTTCCAAAATTTTCTCTCTCATACAGTGATACTGGGGCAGACCCAATAAGTATATTGGGTCATTCTTGACCTAATTCTTGACCTAATTATGTAGACCCAATAACATATATATATGTATATATCATTCTATTGGGTCTATAGACCCAATAGTATGTATATATATATACTATATTATTGGGTCCATAGACCCAATAGTATATATACAAAATGTTGATACATTATTTTAATCGTTTGCTTGAGCTGAAGGTCACAATATAATCACAAGGTCATAACAATTTGTTTTTTCCCTCAGTTTTTTTGAGAAGAAAGATTATGTGACAAGATCGAATTATGCAGACCCAATAATGTATATTATATTGGGTCTATATGTAATATACTGTTTTGCATATGAAGTACATCGTTTCTATGATCAAATTCATAATTATGATAGTTAATCAAGTGTCATTCATGCAATTCCGTCATATAATCAAATCATAATGACTATTCTGATGGGAATATGTCAATTATTACCAGACGATGGTGATTCAAATAGACCCAATAATAAAAATATATAGACCCAATAATATAGCAAAAACATATTTGTTCCTCATCTTTGAAATTATTGACTGGATGCACAGAAAACTACTACTTTAATATTCATCATAATAATGACTAATACACTGTACTCCCTGTCATTGGAAATCTCAATATTGAAAAATCAATGCAATAATGTATCACAACATTATATAGATATTATTGGGTCTATATACACAGGTGAACGAAACTTTTCTACTGATTCATCCTTCAAATGCTTTTGTATAATTATAACAACAGAATATTGTTAAGTTCAGCCCACTAAATCATAAGACCAGTTATTTATTTGCAATGGAACCAACCATTTTAGGCAGATATTACATTTAAAGAAAACTCTTGACAGGGACCCAATAAGTATACTAATTCCGATACTGGTTTGATCAAACATGTATGACATGAATCTAGTCTTGTGCAACTGTTTTTGAAAGAATGAGAACATTGCAGAATATTCTATAAGCAGGAATAAATTGCTCTCTAAATAGTAATAACAATTTCTGAAACATTTCCCAAATTGTCATTGAATTGTCAACAAAAACGGTCATATATATATATTATTGGGTCTATATATTCATTATTGGGTCTATATGTTTTTATCATTAAATGATGTCTATATGGTTGTATTATTAAATGATATGTTCCCAACTGTTCCCATGTGGCCAATGAAAACATTTAAAAAAAAAAACTAATATAGCAAACAAAATGATGTCAAATCTACAGTAAACTTAATTTGTAGAACTGAATTTATAAATATTCTGCTATTGGTATATATTTATACAAGAAGTGTCGTTAAATCAGTACATATTGGCCTTGGATCTGTAATATAAGGGTCCAATAATGATTTTAAACTGATTTATCACATTTAGAAATGTTAGGGATGTGAATTAGGTTTAATTATTACAGGTCAAATTGTAATTTTGACTATTTGGAGTGAAAATGGCATTTCTTTTTGATTTTTTGATAGATTTCTGCCTTGAAACTGGTCTAAGAGTGGCCCAATATATATTTTTGGCTTCTTTTGTGGGGTTAGATTGAGTGTGCATTAAATATGGTTCTTTTTTAAATGATTCAAAGCAAGGTGATGCTTTTTTTATTTCATGAAAGCTGTTCAACAGATGTAGTATTGTGTGTGTTTCAATGTGGAAACATGAAATGCCTTCAATGATCATCACAAATTGGCCTTTGAGCATCCAAAAATGATTTTAAACTGATTTATCACATTTAGAATTATTAGGGATACTAATAAGGGTCTTATTCTTGCAGGTCAAAATTATAATTTTGGATATTTGTTGTGAAAATGACATTATTTCTTGATTTTTTAATACATTACTGCATTGAAAATGATCTAAGAGTGGCCCAATATATATTTTTGGCTTCTTTCGGTGGGTTAGAGTGTGTATACATTAATCATTGGTCTTTATGAAATGATTCAAAGCAAGGGGATGTTTTTTTTATTTCATGAAAGTTGTTCAACAGATGTATTATTGTGGGTGGTTTAATGTTCACACATGAAATGCTGTCAATAACCATCACAAATTGGCCTTTGAGCATGTACATAAGGGTCCAAAAATGATTTATCACATTTAGAATTATTAGGGATACGAATAAGGGTCTTATTCTTGCAGGTCAAAATTATAATTTTGACCTTGTTGTGAAAATGACATTATTTCTTGATTTTTTAATAAATTTCTGCCTTGAAAATGATCTAAGAGTGGCCCAATATATATTTTTGGCTTCTTTTGGTGGGTTAGAGTGTGTATACATTAATCATGGGTCTTTATAAAATGATTCAAAGCAAGGAGATGGTTTTTTATTCCATGAAAGTTGTTCAACAGATGTATTATTGTGTGTGTTTTGATGCTGACACATGAAATGCCTTCAATAATCATCACATGTTGGCCTTTGAGCATGTATATAAGGGTCCAATAATGATTTTAAACTGATTAATCACATTTAGAAATATAAGTGATGTGAATTAGGGTCTTATTCTTGCAGGTCAAAATTATAATTTTGATATTTGTTGTGAAAATGACATTATTTATTGATTTTCTAATACATTTCTGCCTTGAAAATGATTTAGGAGTGGCCCAACATATATTTTTGGCTCCTTTTGTGGGGATAGAGCGAATATACATCAATTTTGGTTCTTTTTTAAATGATTCAAAGCAAGATGATCGTATTTCTATTTCATAAAAGTTGTTCAACAGATGTTATTATTGTGTGTGTTTCAATGAGGAAAAATGAAATGCCTTAAATGATCATCACAAATTGGCCTTTGAGCATCCAAAAATGATTTGAAACTGATTTATCACATTTAGAATTATTAGGGATACAAATAAGGGTCTTATTCTTGGAGGTCAAAATTATGATTTTGGATATTTGTTGTGAAAATGACATTATTTCTTGATTTTTTAATACATTTCTGCCTTGAAAATGATCTAAGAGTGGCCCAATATATATTTTTGGCTTCTTTTGGTGGGTTAGAGTGTGTATACATTAATCATGGGTCTTTATAAAATGATTCAAAGCAAGGAGATGGTTTTTTATTTCATGAAAGTTGTTCAACAGATGTATTATTGTGTGTGTTTTGATGCTGACACATGAAATGCCTTCAATAATCATCACATGTTGGCCTTTGAGAATGTATATAAGGGGTCAGTAATGATGTTAAACTGATTTATCACATTTAGGAATATAAGTGATGTGAATTAGGGTCTTATTCTTGCAGGTCAAAATTATAATTTTGATATTTGTTGTGAAAATGGCATTAAATTTATTGATTTTCTAATACATTTCTGCCTTGAAAATGATCTAAGAGTGGCCCAACATATATTTTCGGCTTCTTTTGTGGGGATAGAGCGAATATGCATCAATTTTGGTTCTTTTTTAAATGATTCAAAGCAAGGTGATGCTTTTTTTATTTCATGAAAGTTGTTCAACAGATGTATTATTGTGTGTGTTTCAATGTGGAAAAATGAAATGCCTTCAATGATCATCACAAATTGGCGTTTCAGCATCCAAAAATGATTTGAAACTGATTTATCACTTTTAGAATTATTAGGGATACAAATAAGGGTCTTATTCTTGCAGGTCAAAATTATAATTTTGGATATTTGTTGTGAAAATGACATTATTTCTTGATTTTTTAATACATTTCTGCATTGAAAATGATCTAAGAGTGGCCCAATATATATTTTTGGCTTCTTTTGGGGATTAGAGTGTGTAAACATTAATTATGGTTCTTTATTTAAATGATTCAAAACAAGGGGATGCTTTTTTTATTTCATAAAAGTTGTTCAACAGATGTTATTATTGTGTTTGTTTTGATGCTGGCACATGAAATGCCTTCGATAATCATCAAATATTGGCATTTGAGGATGTAAATAAGGGTCCAATTATGATCTCAAATTTATTCATTGCATTTAGAAATGTTTGTTATGTGATTGGGGCTCTTATTCTTGCAAACCGAAAATATATCTTTTGATACTTGATGTTGAACAAATTTTTGTTCTTGACTTTTTTCATGGATTTTCATATTGGAAAGGGTCCAAGGGTTGATTAATATATATTTATAGCTGTTTTGGGGGTTGAAAGTGATTATGAATTAGTTGTGATTGCATTTGAATGATTGAAACTAAATTATAGGCAATTTTTTATTTCATTAAAGTTGTTCAACTGATATATTATTGTGGGTGGTTTGATGTTCACACATGAAATCGCTTCAATGGACAACCCATATTGGCCTTGGAGCATGTAAATAAGGGTCCAATTATGACTAACAACTGATTTATCACATTTAGAAATATTTTTCATGTGAATGTGGCTCATTTTCTTGCAGGTAAAAATACAATTTTGGATATTTGGAGTGAAAATGTCATTTTCTCTTGATTTTTGTATATACATTTTTGCCTTAAAAATGATCTAAGACTGGCCCAATATCTATTTTTGGCTTCTTTTGAGGGTTAGAGTGGGTATACATTAGTTGTGGTTCTTTTTTAAATGATTCGAAGCAAGGTGATGCTTGTTTTATTTTATAAAAGTTGTTCAACTGATGAATGAGTGTGTGTTTCGACACTCACACATGAATCCCTTCAATGGTCATTTATACATATTGGCCTTAGAGCATGTAAATAAGGGTCCAATTATGATCTCAAATTATATATTTCATCTAGAAATGTTAATGATATGCTTTGATATGCTCTTATTCTTGCAGACCGAAAATATATTTTTTGATACTTGAGGTTGAACAAATATTTCTTCTTCATTTTTTTCATGAATTTTTATCGGGGAAGGGTCCAAGGGTTGATTAAAATATATTAACAGCTGTTTTGGGGGGTTTTCCTTGATTTTTTAATAAATTTCTGCCTTGAAAATTATCTAAGAGTGGCCCAATATTATATTTTCGGCTTCTTTTGTATAGATTAACTATGGTTCTGTTTGAAATCATTAAACTGGGGTATCATTGTGTGTGTTTCGACATTCACACATGAAATCCCTTCAATGATTACCACTTGAGCCTTTAAGCATGTACATAGAAGTAAAAAAGAAATTCATTTATTACACTGAAATGTTTAATCGAGAATGTGGCTCTTATTCTTGCAGACCAAAACTATATTTTTTTGATTATTTGAAAAAAATGCAATTTGTTATTGTTTCTTTTTATCAATTTCTGCCCTAAAAATTGTTTAAGTGTGACCCAATATATATTATCCACTGTGCTTTGGGGTTGAAAGTGATTATAAATTAATTTTTTGATGTATTAGTGGGGGTGTTTTGACACTCATGTGTGTAATCCCTTCAATGATCCTTACATATTAGCCTTGGAACTAGTAAATGGAAGTCAAAGTTTGAGTTCAAATGGATTTTTCACATTTATGAATGTTAGTGATGGTATTTAGGCTATTCTTCTTGTGAACCCAAAAGAATTTTGTCTTATTTGGGGATAAAAAGTTATTTTTTTCTAGATTTTTCCATAAATTCCCGTGTTGAAAAGCATTCAAGGGTTGCCAAGTATATATTTTTGAATGTCATTTTGGGTTGAAAGTGATTGTAAATGAGTTGTGATTCCATTTGAATTGATTCGAAGCAAGATGATGCTATTTTGATGTCATGAAGATTGTTCAACTGGATTATTATTGTGTTGTTTACATGCTCAAGTGTGAAATCCCTTTTTAAAAAGGGAAAAATCCATTTGAACTCAAACTTTGACTTCCATTTACTAGTTCCAAGGCCAATATGTAAGGATCATTGAAGGGATTACACAAATAAAAAAGAAAATGGGAAAGAAAAATAAACAAAAAAATAAAAATGTAAGCTCAATGAACCTTGGAATAAAAAAAACACTAACTGCCTCCATTTCGTCAGAATTGACCATATAAGCTTTTTTTTTTACATTTTGAAGACTTGTAAAGTACTTAATTTTTAAGAAGAATATGGTTTAACCCAGGGGGTATAGCAATTTAATTCAGAAGGATGCTAAAGTCATTTTAATTGTTTTTACATCATAAAGAGAGCACTTGATGGCAAATCTAAATGTTTGTATTACCAAATGTAAATGATTGGGATTGACTCACATGTAGACTAAAGTTTGATATATAAATTATATAAATTATTGGGTCTATTGATCTTGATATCATTCAATATAGGCCTATAGCATAGGGTCTGTCTCTGAATTCTCTGCCTTACTGTTAGGCTGAGTAAAGAAAATGTTGTGTAGGCTTATGTTCTGACCCCACTCTCCACGAACTAAATTAAACTAAGTATCACAAACTATATATAAATATTATTGGGTCTATATACACATGTGGACCACCTCTCTCTGCTGAATCGTCCTTCAAATGCTCCTGTATATACTGGAAGAAGGTGATTCAAATAGACCCAATGATAAAAATATATAGACCCAATAATATAAAAACAGATATTTGTTCCTCAAACTATTGAAATTATTGACTGGATCTGCAGAAGACTGTACTACTTTGATATTCTTCATATCCCTATCATTAGAAATCGCAATATTGAATCATCATGTAACCATAAATGTTTTTATATATAATATTGGGTCTGTATATCTTGACTAGATCTATCACTATAATTCGAAATCCAGTATAGGGTCTGTCCCAGAATTCAGCACTGTCCCCCTCATTGTCAATCAAAGAGAGGAAAACAATATTGCATATGTTCTGATCCCACTTTCCATAACAACATTGTGAATAAAGATGGTCATATGTTTTATTGGGTCTATATATTCATTATTGGGTCTATATGTTTTTATTATTAAACAATACTTTCTTAACTAATATAGCAAACAAACCATGTCTATTCTACAATAAACTTCTCTCTAAATAACCAAAATTTTGTAAACAGTTCCAAACTAAATGCAATAATGTATCACGATTTTAGAAAATTACTATTCGGTCTATGTATACACATGTGGACCGACCTTTCTACTGATTCGTCCTTCAAATGCATCTATAGTATATAGATACTATTGGGTCTAAATAAACATGTGGACCAGCATTTCCTACTGATTCATCCATCAAATACTTTTGTATAGTTAAAACAACAGAATATTATTAAGTTTAGCCCTCTAAATCCAGTTAGACCAGTTATTTCTTTTCAATGGATCAAGCCATTTCAGGCAGATATTGTATTTAAAGTAAACTCGTGATAGGGACCCAATAAGTATAATAACTCTGATACTGGCTTGTTGAAACATGACTCTAGTCATGTGCAACTGTTTTTCTAAATAATAAGAACATTGTGGAACATTTTATGAGAGGGAATACATTTCTCTCTAAATAATGATTTCAAATTGTCATTGAATCGTCAACAAGAATGGTCATATGTATTATTGGGTCTATATATTCTTTATTGGGTCTATATGTTTTTATTATTAAATGATATGTTCTTAACTAATATAGCAAACAAAATCATGTCTAATGAACAATATAAAATGATTTGTAGAACTGAATAAATGTTCTGCTATTGGTATGTATTTATACAAGAAATGTTGGTTGATTCGGAATTATAGACCCAATAACTAAATATATAGACCCAATAATATATATATAAACAATATTAGGTCTGTATCCTTGCCCATTCAGTTGTGCTAATGACATAAATTCTATGTGTTTGTAATATGCAATGACTATAATACATTTCTTTATACAGATGCATAGACACATGTATGATATTGAAAATTAAGTTATAATTCCTAGTGAAGTGTTACTGAAGTTGTCACTCATATAGGTGATGCTACATGAATCACTTTCATAAGGGACTATTGGGTCCACAGACATCGGCCACTGTTTTATCTCTGAAATTCATAGTTTCCATAACAACATTGTCAACAAAAATGGTCATATGTATTATTGGGTCTATATATTCATTATTGGATCTATATGTTTTCAGTATTAAATGATATGTTCTAACATAGCAAACTAATATAGCAAACAAAATCATTCCTAATCTACAGTAAAAAAAGATTTGTAGTACTGAATTAATTAATGTTCTGCTATTGGTATGTACTTATAAAAGAATTGCTGGTTGATTCGGAATTATAGACCCAATAACCAAATGTATAGACCCAATAATATATATATATATGAACCATATTGGGTCCTTATCCTTGCCCATTCAGTTCATGTTAATATGCAATGACTATAATACATTTCTTTATACAGATGCATAGACACATGTATGATATTGAAAATTAAGTTATAATTCCTAGTGAAGTGTTACTGAAGTTGTCACACATATAAGTGATGCTACATGAATCACTTTCATAAGGGACTATTGGGTCCACAGACATCGGCCACTGTCATCTCTGAAATTCATAGTTTCTAAGAATATGCATATGTCTATGTGCACATTCATCAGAATATTTTCTTAATCAGAATATTTTCTTAATAGATATATGAAGACATATGATGTTAAAGAAGAATTTACAGTCTCAAGTAGAATGATACTAAGTTGTCAGTATATATATATATTTGCATTTCATAAGTGATTATTGGGTCTACATTCATAACTTTCTGACAGCAAATATTGGGTCCTTGAGAAATAGGTCAAATTGTCACCTGATATTTTCAAAGCAGATGATTGGCAATGGCATTTATATATATATAGTAATTTCCTCTGGTCTCTCTAGGTGTCACTAGCTGACAGGGGGTAGTAATGGGGAGGACCCAATAAACATGTTTTAGAAAGTTAGGCTAAAAATGCATAAAACTAAAAAAGGAATTGAAATAAAGCAACATTGTTATTGGGTCCACCAAGTTATTGGGTCATGACCCGATAAGCGGATCGAAGGACCCGATAAGCCTATCACGACCCAATAGCATGAGTCTAAAACTGACAAAAAAACCCAAAAGACCCAATAAATGGGTGTTTTTAAAACTATATATATATATATATATATATGTGACCTGGACTTAATTATGTATTTACGTATTTATGTATTTGTTTATGTACAAGTATAACCCACATATTATAACTATCCACAGTATCCTTTTCTAAGCAGTTGTCGATTCATCTTGAATGAAATAAAGATTTGAATATTAAACAACAACAACAACAATGATAATAATATGAAATTGAAGTCAAGGCTTTTCACAAAAACCAAACTCTTCATTTCTTGTAGTTTTAATAGAGTTTTTGTTATAAAAGCTTCAAAGTTTCAGAAGTGATTCGACGTCTCGAAGCAATTGCTTTCGTCTTCGGGGAATGTTCATGAATGAGAATTTCTAGGGATATATTAAACGTATATTTAATATATTTAACGTATATATTTAACGTATATTAAATGTATAATACATTATATACCAAATATAATAAGTAGACTATAATATCAAATGTCACTTTTAATATCTACATGTCGGGCCCAATCACAAAATTGGAAATCTCAATACCAATGGCCTGTGGGTGTGGCCTGTATTTGCATAAATTTACATGACAATAACATGACAGGACATTTTATTGTAGGTGTACATCGAAAGTAATTATAACAACAGGCGTTGGAAGTTATTGCTCCTATTGGGATCCATGCTCTTCTGTCTGATCACTTCTACTGGCGGGAGTTCGGTCATGACCCTCTTCCTGATGAACCGTCCGCTGTGTTGGGGGTCCGATCTCATTGGTTTGCGTACCGCAATAGAAGGTTCTGTGGCGATTGTGGGATCTATCATTAGTGCCAAGGCCCTAGGGTATTGTGTTAGTGATGCATGGATTGCAGTCATATCAGGAGTCGTCAATATCTCTGGAACAATTTACATGATCTTTGTTACAACTACTGTAATGGTGTTCACAGGTACAGTTCTAGATTTGGGTCAGATTTTCAGAAAATGCTCAATCTATTATATAGTTCTACACATCTGTCAAATTCTGGTTAATTAGAGTGAAAAATGATAAATACTAGTATATCTGAGTGTATTGTGTATTGTATCCATACAATAAATCTGTCTGGTCATGTTGAACTGTATAGTTTGAACCTGATTTTCGTCTTAAATTTGGGTTACTGGAGAGGTTTGGTGAAGGCCAATTGTACATTTTCTGGAGACTTGACCCGTTATGAACTAACCCCTTTTAAAAACTTTTATTTGGTGAAGTTGCCTTAAGATGTACCATCCTTTCAAATAGCGCAACTTCAAGACAGGAATTAGATTCAAAATACAATGCAAGATATCCGGACAGGTTTTCTGACTCAGTGCAATACCAAATATTATGTACACCTAGTACATTTTTCAGCCTAATTTAGCTAAATTTCATAAATATGTACAACCGCCAATTCTACTTTTTCTGACGTTCTGACCATTTTAGTGGCCCAAGCATTACAATGTCCAAATGTAAATATACATAGTCTTATTTAAACTGCTTTCATGCATTGCCATATGATCCAATGTTATGACCAAATATAGGCCTACGAAAGTCTAGTTCCCTCTACATACATTAATATATTAATTGCCATTTTCAAATCATGTTAATTAATGTTCTCGAATTTCATCCCACTCTAATTCCTCTCCTAATATTTCTTTCATATTCTTCTACTCTAAATCATGTATTTTTTACTTTCTTAAATGTCAGTTGTATGCTTATTGCGTTAAACCCTCTTTTGCAGTCGCTATCTTTAGAATAATGTTTGTTGTCTACATACCAACTGTTCGCGCCATGCTGTCAAAAATCGTGGAACCTCATGAAGTTGGTAGGTTATATATATACTAATATAGTGATACCCACTTAATGGCATTACATTATAGTAATAATATATGGGTATTCTGCTAAATTAGACTGAACAATGGTCAATAATAGTTATATCTGAGTATATTTGATATTGCCTTGATTCAAACAATCTGTTTGGTAATATTGAACTGAATTTTGAACTTCATTTTTGTCTTCATTTGGGGTTATTTCAGAGGATTGGTGAAGGCCAATTGTACATTTTCTGGCGACTTCACCCATATTCGCCCAATTCATTCCAAGGATATTCTAAAATGATATGATGACTGTTTACAGGGGCCGTTATGGCGGGAGTGGCCTTTGTTGAAGGATTGTGTCAGATTCTGGGTTCTGTCATATTCAACCCCATATACTCAGCCACACAAGCGGTGGGTTTGCCCAACCTGGTCTTCCTCGTCCAAGCTGCCATATATAGCATAGGACTTGGCATGGTTATGTGAGTAATGGTCACCCAAATTATTATGCCGAGCAATTCCTACAGTGTGTTGTCATACTTGATTGATTAAATTTATATCCATCGTCTTTTACTATCATAGCTTTGTAGGGTTTTAGCCATTGCCTGTACTTATTATATTATTTGTCTTCAGTGTGACATAATGTTCTGTCTGTTTCTAAAACACGTTGTATTATAAATAGTGACAAGTTTTATGTAGGAGTGTGTGTGAGTGTGTTGGGGGTGGGGGGTGGGGCGGCGGTATAGGATAAAAGAAGTAAAACTGAATGTTACATTCTAATTATTAATTTTTTATTTAGATCAAACTTGTCTGTATTCAAGTTATTAATTAACGTCAAACAAACACCGCTGTAAGGAGTGTGTTGAGAACATCATTGCTATCTGCTCTTGTGATTGTCCAGGTTTCTAAACCAGTTATTTTACAATTGCAGTGCATATGCCATCATGACGAGGAAGACGAGAAGTAAATGAATGGCTACACATTAGGGGGATTTAGCAACCACAACGCACCAACACAACACAAACGCATCCACTAACTATTGGTACATTATTACCGCTGTGGGGATATCTTAAGAGGCCTGCAATGCAGATGCCCTCAGCCTAGCGCCTCTCGAGATATCCCCACAGCGGTAATGTACACATAGTTAGTGGATGCGTTAGTGCGTTGTGGTTGCTAAATCTCCCTATTGTCTACATCAAGTTTGTAGCAGCTTTGGGAAATGTGCAATAAGCCAAGCCCCACCAGACCGCATGCTTATTGCTGCTAATATGCGGTTTGGTAGTTATCATCATTTATTAATCATTATTAAGAACCTATATTGTATAACCTAACAAGAATACCTCTGACCAGCTCCATTTGTTATTATATTCGGATTGAGAATGCACTGCAGAATGTAACCGCAACGACCAGAGGGAAAACACGTCAGTGGAGTCCATTCTTTAGGAAGGCAATTGACATAACTAAATTATAGGATTAAGTCCTCGTTAATCTCGGTTACAAACTGTGAAAACTGATTTGACTGAGAGATAAGATGTGAATAGGCTGTTTGGAAAGATGGGCCTCGAGTCGCGTTTCGAAATACAAGTCATAAAACTGAATACTGAGGCAAACTTTATTGATACATAAATATTATAATTATTTTCCTTTTCCAATGATTTGAAATCATGATTAACAAATTTACTACGAAAGGTATTTGATGCCATTTTCGACATACAGTTCCGCATTTATTGCGGTGAATAGAACTATGATAGAAAACTGTGATACTGCACTCAAAAACCAATTTGTAAAGGCACATTATTGAAGTTCCGATAAGTATAACAGAGACCGTAACACTGATATAAACATTTAAATGGCAATATTTAAGCAGCTCTATAATAAACACACATTTATACACTTATTGACCTTCGTTTTGATACATATCAATATCACAACATGTAACATTGTAATTCACAATATCCTGATTTCTAATGTTTATCCCATCACCATGGCGACCGAGATTTCATTCATTTGAAAATTAACTAAAAGATATAGCAATGGAAATGGAATAATAGGATCTCTGAAATTACTTGTCAGTCACCGTACAGAAATGAGGACGAGTCCTTGGTCCAGTAACCCATACAGAAATATGATTGTAACCTATGATTTGAGGAAGAGTTTGCAGTCATGATTGGAGATTATGGTTAAGCACTTTAAAACGATAGTCACACATTCTATGTATAGTACAGTGTCAACATCACTGACAGTGTACAGATGCAGAACAAGGAAGGGACTTCACAAACTAGGGGTAGAAATACTCTTACTAAGCAGCAACAACTACTGTCACATTCCCCGTTTCTCTTGTGTTTTAAACATCAGGTGTACAATCAAAATGATCGGGAATAGGGGACATATATGCATGTCCCACTGCGCATGTCCATTACAATGCATGCTGGGATGGATACAGTACAAATCTGACATACAAATATTTAGCAACATTTTTATCGGAAATTGCAAGGCTCTTTTCACCAATAACCAAATGCATGATCTTGTTTTATGGAATCATGTAAAACACATGGCTATTTACATGAGATCATTGTTAAATATTCCATGCTGAACATAACATGTTTTCTATAGCTATTATACTGACATTTAATGACCAAAATTCCATGAGAAATCGAGATTTAATATGGCGGACATGCAAATCCCCTATAAGCGATAGATCGGACCACAATGTTTGAATCTTGATAAATACTATTATATGGGTCAGATTTTCAGAAAATGTACAATTCAACTTCGCCAATCTTCTCAAATAACCCAAATTTCAGACGAAAATGAACTTCAAAAGACAGTTCAACCTAACCAAACAGATTGCTAGAATCACGTCAATGCCAAATATACTTGAATTTACTATACCTAGCATTGACAAAATTGCAGCCTAATTTAGCAGAATTTACTAAATGTATACATCTGCCAAGTGTACATTTTCTGAAAATCTGACCCATATATAATGGTGACCAGTAGGGTCCTCTTGAATCAGAAGAATCTTTATAATAATGGCACAATTAATGAAGACATGTTCTGAGAACGACACTCGGTATGAAAATCGTCTACACAGTGATATGTCAATTCTCTTCACACAAATCGCTGACTAAAGAGACTAGAACACTGCGATGTGGAAAAACAGAACAGAAAATGAAATAAATATTAAGCAAAATTATTCATCTAAAAGCTGCCTTGGTCCAAAATTAAGAACTTGTAAACGTCAACATGTTGGGAACCGTTTAGTAATATATCACAACCCGAGGGGAAATTAATAAACTGATAAGTTAGATAAGGCTACTTACAAAGTAAAGACTACTTGCAAAACAAAAGAGCAGTATGTTAAATTAGAGGAAGTTTAAGAACATGATCTGGGGACTCACACCTCAATAATCATGCAACTGACATTGAATACACAGAAAAAATGCAAAGCGAGGTATGTTCAATTTTACCGAAAATATTTTCTTATGGCAGAGGGCCTAACTTAATGGAGAGTACATAACGCTCTTTTTTAGGACATTACATCAACCCAATCCTATGGACTCCAAGCTTTCGTTCCATGAGTATATTGTACATTAATATTTGCTTACCAAGGAGGTACATTATATATCCCTGGTTACATAAATAAAAAGCTTTTTAACCAGTTATAAGAAATTACCACGAAAAAGAGCACAAGGTACGTACTAGATGAAAACCACCATATCTTAATATTCAGGCACACCGTAGAAAGTTGACGTTACTCTTTGGAAAACTAGTTTCTTTGTGTGCGAATCCTCATGAAAATATCGATGAACTGTACACATTTTCCAGGCCCAACACTATTAAGCTCTCTCAAAGCCGAAAGACATCCATACATGGAGTGGACGATAGTTGTTACCGAAATTTTGTCGATTGAAGAGAACGAGGTATCTTATTCTCTGGGATATGGTTTATTTCAATCCTACACTACTTCCATGGGGGAAAATAGATTATTATTTCTTTAAATACTTTTACATATTTCTCCGTATATTAAGGAATGTCATCTTCCCAATAATTGAATATCATCCATTCACTATCATTTACACATCGACGTGGGCGCTTATGATCTTACTTCAAAAATGATTAATGCCTGTCATCTTAAAGCTAATTTCCTAAATAATCATTGCACTAAAATATACATTGCAATTACACAGGATACCACAACAAACGGGAGTATCTGGACTATTAACAGATAGGAACTCAATCAACATATTGTAAACAGAAGTATAAACATTTGAAACAGAATACTCATTCCAGTTTTAAAGATAGAACTATTCTTTCACCAGTTGGGTGCGAATTTTCACTTTAAAAATGTACATTTCTGGTAAGGATGCTACTAATTCCAAACCCAGTCATGGCAATATAACTTGCAAGCAGACGTATTTTTACGCTCGTAGATTTAGTTGAAAAATTGAACTGTCACTGCCAAGGTGACAGGGGGGTAAATATAGATACTTCCATGATTATCAACATGGATTTAAGCATTAATTTTTTACAGAAAATTACATTTGAGAATTCACCTATTCACCAGTCAAGTAATATATAAGTCAAATTCCCTCATGCTGATCACTTTAACTGTGATTTTAATGTATAGAAAATACAATTGACGCAAAATCTATATGGAATAAAACGTGAACAAAATGATCTACCTAAACCCTTTACAAAGCTTTTGTCTGTATCCTAAGACAAAGTAGAAAGACAATATATAATGAGCAGACCTCACGCCACATTAGACTTGCACAGCACGAACACTGGCCTTAGTCATTCATTTGAAGACGCACTGGACATAAAGCAGCAACAACATACCGCCCCAGCTTCTACAGACCGGTGTAATATATTGAAGACAAAAAGCTAAAGGTGTTGATGAATGGCCAAATAAGAATGCAATACCACCACCATATGATATATAGCCAGAGATGCACGAACATGAGGCAAAATAAATAGTCGTTTCCAATTCACTCCCCCGCCCCCACACCTAATTTATCCCCTTTAAAAAATCGATCCCCAAAAAACAAGCTGATTAAAGCAGAAACAGAAGTCATCCTAACCAGAAAAACCTATATTCCTCTTGTCTTGTTTAAACCTACTATTATTACGAAATAAGATATTTGTTCGGTTCCTGAAAATTAAAAGAAAAAAGGATCATCCCCCACCTCCTAGTTTTCAGCTATCATAAATAGGAAACACACCTATTATTTTCTTTTTTTGGGGGGAGGGGGGACGCGGGTCGCTTAAGATAAAAAATGTGCTTCGGACTAATCACCATTGCATCCTGTTTTGCAGTTTAACGATCCAAATGACATATTTACCATAGCTTCCGCAGCTTTTTTCATGCAAAAACATAATCAATGACATGAACATCAAGCTTGTAATTCATAGGCTAATCGTTCAATCAGGGCATTCGGCTCACGAAAATCATACCAACCATAGCATAAATGCAATTAGTATTTTTTTTTGCAATGCATATCTAATCCCCTACCGAAAACATCGAGTGAATAAATTCGCAGTCATTCACAATACATTGCATCAATTTGTATACATTTTGACAAAATGGGACAGAAATCTGAACAAAAAAAAAGCAAATTTATGACACAGTCTAGGCCCAAAGTTGAGAGTCCCTTCAAACGAAGGGAAACCTCTTGCCTCAAACCGCAAAGTACCATTATAATTCCAATTAAGACCACACAATGTCATTATATTCCCATTAAAAGTTGAGTGCTAGGCCAGGAAACCGATTTGCGAAGTATAGGCGTCTAATCACTGACATACCATTCTTATCTGATCTGAGGGTTTGGACCTAGAGTGGACATTCATTTGTAGAAACCAGCTTAAGCACATCATCAACATCATCATACAACCAATGGAAGCACCCGTCTGTAGAAAGCAGGGGACATAGCAACTATTGCCTGAGCCAGCTCCAGTCTGTGGCAGAGCTAAGCACAGCAACAGCTACAGCGATGAGGGCCACAGTGATCGCCCACCAGCTCACGTGTATTCTCATTCTCAAAGCGGTATTCTCGTTCCTGGAGCGTGCAGGCTTTCTCCGGCTCCGGTCCCGTTCTCGCTCTGCTGCAGCAGCCTCTGCTTCACGAGCGAGCTTTTCTTTCAATGCAGCACTGTAAAAGAAATCCATTAGAATGTATATTTTATTTGTAATAACAAAAAATTTATATATAAGCAAAGGTACACATTGTTTGCCATGCAAATGTAAATGTAAAATTGACACCAAGAGAAGCAGTAACTTAGCCATTTTGAGAATAAACTACAACTTGGGAGAACATATTGATTTTTTCTATACAAAAAGTCTAAATGTTCAAAAATTAGATAAATTCTCTCTATGGCCCTTAATAATACAAATCTGTCCTTTCCCAACAACAAATGGAATCGACCACAAGGCTCATTTTATATTCTGATTTAACTAATTACAAATAATTATTCAAAATATAAACTAAAAATAAAATCAACATTTTTGTTGACAAAACACTGACAATGTCACCATGCAGACATTTAGCCTTGACAATGTTACCAGGTGAGATCCAATCGGATCACCGAATTCCCTTACAAGTTGATAAATACAGCAAAGTAATTCAACCAGGTAATACATTTGACTAAGACTAGGGAGGTAATTGTTTAAACCTCTTAGAATAAATATAATCGACCCATCGATGCCCATATTCGACAGGAGAGTCATCCTCCTCTGCCTACTATGACGTCACACATGGTTGCGACTGCCACGCCCACTCCCATGGCGACGTCTCAACAGACTAGACATTCCATGAACACTTTCTTCTCATCAGTCGCACTGAGCGGTTGTGTTACCATTGATTCAGAATTGTTTCTATTTTTTTTTATTATTATCAATGGTCTTGAAGTGATCGATAGTGAAATTAATCCATATTTGTGTGAAAATGATAAATCGATCCTTGACGTGATAGTATACCTACGCCTGGGATTATAAATTTTATATTTATAAAGAATTATCAAGCAGAGCATATGTGGCAGATGACCAGTTCTTCCAATGTGCAGACATATTCAAGGCTTTTCCAGACCGAGTTCAGTTATTTTTCAGAACCTCAAATGAAGGAACTAGCGGCTAGTTATTGCCAATGATGTATTCAGCAACTTTTTTCACCGTGTTTTCACTTTAACTTTGAGTCACTCAGTGTATGGTGGTAGTGGACCGTGTCTGGGGATAGTAAACTGAGAATTTTCAAACGTTTCAAGTCCATTTAATGATTCTAACAAGCCCATATTATATGCTTCGACCAAAAGCTTTTTCATGGCGTGAATCGATTTTTCCTAATACAATGCTTTCTCAGCTTTTCCAGGCCATGTAGTAAGATGGCTATACAAAGTTATGTTTACTGATGAGTATCAGGATAGAGGAATTCACTGTAAAAAGTTTTGACTTACTCAGCTTCTTTTTTTTTTTTTACTTACTCAGCTTCAGCCTGGAGATGGGCTTCTATTGCCAGCTCCTCTGGAGGGAACTGTATGAAGAGATCACCTGCATGGGTGGCCAACTCCTCCAGTGGGAGATCATCTGGGATCTTAGATAACAGGCTGTGTACATAACACATCTCACATTCGGTGGCAAGGATATCCTTCTCTCTGTAGAGTACAATCTGCAGCCAGGAAATAGTGTAGTTCTTCATTAGCAATGCAATAAATGTAGTTCGTCATTAGAAATAATATTATTATTTGATTATTCTATTCATCAGCAAAACAGTGGCAAAATAAGGTCATGCTCGTCAGAGTGGTACTCATGTATTCTGGGTGTTTGAAAAGATGGTTTAATAATGTATGACGATACAGTATATCCATACAGTATAAATTATCCTTTAAAATAATTAAGTTTATTGTTAAACCTGTCGTCAGTGACAAGATACATGTTTGAACAAATGGAAAATAATTATGTGAGCTCATTATGGCAGTACTGCATGCGAGGAGTTACACATTAAAAGTATGTTTTATTATTGTTTTTAAATGGACAAATAAAACTTAACTATTTGAAATTTCTGAATCGCAGTTTGCTGAAATTCAGTGTCTAAGATTGCAAACTGAAACTATGGCATCCTGAAATGTCATTAAATGGAAATGAACTTACAGCAGCTGCCAAGTATATAGGCATGAGTGGGTTGCAGGCGATGAAGTAATCGTAGAGTCGCACTATGTGTCTGAATTCTTTTAAAACATGTCCAAACCAGGTAATTAGCCAACTAAGTGCAAATATGCTTCCTACTTCTGACCTGGAAATAGGAGTACATCATATCAGAAGCTTGCAAAATAGGAAGAAATCAATCGAACAAATTGTAAGTATCCGACAGCAGTGGTTTTATTACACCCCTGTGCTGTTGCTTCCTATACCTTCAGCATTGTATGTCACACTTGGTCAAAGTGGTGCATAACATGTGAGTTATGTCACCCTGGGGACATACAACAAGTAGGTCCGCCCAAAACGTAAATTACTTCTTTTATTTTTAATTATTTATATTTTTATATTTATATTTTTTATTTATTAATGGGGTGTAATAAATATGGAACAAAGCTCGGGTGAAGTCTGTACACTTGTTAGTGACCTCGGGAGCACAGAAGATCTCGGGCTAACGCCCTCTAACTTCCCGCGCTCCCTCGGTCAATAACAAGTGTACAGACTTCCCCCTTGCTAGGTTCCATCTATATATCTGGGCTCCCATGTCAACTACCCTGGTTGCATAGGATGCTAGACCGTTGCCAGGTAGTGTCCAATGGGATTCCGCCTTACTGCTAGCCACACCTACTCGGATCCGGAACATTCAAGTGGCAGTTGTCGTCGCTGATTTTACCGAGCCAAAACATACATTCATTCCAACAATTTATCCTGGTATTCATTCGTATCGAGTAATGTTTATGCTTTAATAAGTGCCCTATTGTTGATGGACCAATATTTAGAATTTTTGTATGTCACACTTGGTCAAAGTGGTGCATAACATGTGAGTTATGTCACCCTGGGGACTTTGTGTTGTATCACTCCGACTCCAATTCGTTCGCCGGAAAACGAGTTCTACATTTCCCTTGCCCACGTAGAACGAGTACCATACGTTTATTAGTATAATGTGCCCTCTTCTTCCTTTAGATGTGACATCATAAAACAATTGCTGTCGATAAAGCACTAGTTCTATATTAGTTCACAGATATGGAACTCCCGGTTATAGAATGCGCATATACTGATACTAAATAATTATCTCAGACAATCCTGCTCATAGATGGTAGTGAAATAAATTTAAGCCTAAAAATAGGATAATTTCATTAACTGTGGTCTTCACATGCTTACAGTTACACGAATACATTGATCTTATTCCGAGGAAATCAATTGTCGAAACAATTTCTAGAAGAATACAAGGGTTAAACAAGAAATGTTAACTGCGAGATACATACTTTTCCATGAACTTCCTTAGTTCCGGATTTGCGCGGCCAACAATCGGGTAGAGATAGTTCAATATATGTTTTGTCCGCTCCATATTTGGATCCATGAAATCCCTGGGATGGTTAAAGGTAGATATAGAACGAATATAAGCACTCACTTACAGAGGAGAGAACGGGTGAATTGATTGTAGAGTTTTAAGAGACTTAACAATTTGTAAGTTGAAGGAAAAAAATATTTTTCATATATAAAAAAATAATTGTTATATTTAAAAAAAATAGTTTTGGAATGGGAGAGTGATAAGAAAGTTCAAAGCGAATTTCAATAAACACGTAATACAAACACATGCTTATTTTTATACATACCTAAGATGCTTGTTTGAGAGTCTGTCCAAAAGAGCAAATGTGATATCCTCTCCCACTACTAGCAGAAATGTAACAACGATATCATGATAACCCTGAAACGAGCACAAGGGGAAAACTCTATAATGGAGAGTCCATGGTACTTATTCATGAGAAGAAGGAATACAACATTTCAATTCACTTCAATATCAAAATAATTTTTTGACATGTGGCACATGTACGCATGTATACGAACTTATCATAATTTTATCATATCTTCTTGACGCTATTTAACATTCATTTAGATACTAGAGGACCAAATAAATGGGTAGTTAAAAATAGATTATCTCGATGTAAGTTAAAAACCGTTTCCAGTGGTTGGAACTAAAAATACCTGATAATAATGTAGTTCATCATTAGCAACAAGAACTCTCATGATAGTATCCACTAGTTGATCCTGCATCGCCATACGGACATCAGTGTCCATACCTGAATGAATTAAGTACAGTTGTATAAACGAAGTTCATTCATCAGAGATTTTGATTTGATAAACATTCATTTCGATCTCGAGATCACTCCAAGTCGACTTCTCCAGCAGAAGGGAGGTTTTTAAGTCGGTAACAATGTCACTTCCGAGATAAAGTGAGCCCATGGCAACAATTCTGAAATATTTGTGGCAAGGGGAAAAGCAGGGCGGAATAGAACAATTATTTTGATAATATTAATCTGTGAAAATTTCGGAGAAAAGATAACAACACTTTTAGGCTTAAAAATGATGAAATTTAGGTGAATTTTTATGTTTAAAAAATATTGAATTCGGTAGAAATACAGAAGACTTTCCTCCCTGGATACAAAATGTCAATGTTATACTAGGACTCTAATTAAGGAAGGTTAATTGTTCCACCCGGCGCTGAGGTGTGAACATATGACAAATATCTTAATGAATTAGATATAAAACATAGCTTTAGGTTATCATGAAAATATAGCCTACTTACCGGGCGGAAATCGTTTAAGTGACCGGTTAACATCGAGAACAACTTGGTTGTAGTCTCGATGTGCATGAAGTGTCTCCTGGTCTGGAAATGGGAGGATGGATTTGCAATTGATTATATATTGACATACATTTTAACATATCATGCTTCTTGTTCACAAACATATTCAATGTCTCCGCGCTTTTGATCAGAAGAAATTCAATGTTTTTCCAAGCTCATTACAGTGGTTTTCCGGGCCCATTCAATAGATTCCAAAAGGATTTGAAGCCCTTGTTATGAGTTTCCAGGCCCTTCGAATAAAATGCCAATTTTCCAGGCCTTGAATTTAATTTTGTTCAAATTCAAGACTTTTCCAGACCCCGCGTAGACCCTAGCTGATATTGGATACGGTACCATGAATAATATGATACATTGACAACATATAATTATAAATATACAATTTCACAGGGCGAAATTATTAGAATTGCATATAGGCCTAGGCCTACCGGTGTGGGTTTTTTTAAAAAAAAAAATGAAAAAATCATGGGTAGCATCTCGCAGGAATGTGATCTGATATACGGTAGGCCTACCATGATGAGAAACAAATTTGGAGAATTACGGTACCGTACCGTACCTGGTTTTGGTGCTATGTCAGAGACATCAACATTGAGCAATTTTGGCCAGGCCTTGAGTCGCAATTCATCTTCGAGGAGTCCTCCGCGACTGATCGCAAATTGACGCAGGGTGGCTGTATCCACCTGTTGCTTCGACAAAGCCCGACTTATCACAGCAAACTTCTGTTTCCGAGTTTTTTCGTCTGGAATTTGGAAAAAGAAAGAACACTCACGATTATTTTAAAAGTCAATTTAGTTAGGGGCATCAGATCTAACGTCAAAACAGGTAGAAAAATATGTATCGATCTGATAGTTTTCTTTTCTATATTTGATAATAAGGTGGCTCAGCTCCGATCCTTTTCTAAGAGCAGACATTGTGGTATTATCATTACCGTTTTACGGAATTATGCATGGTTAACCCCCGACCCGATATACCTTAGCTCAGATGGTCAAGGTTCAATTCAATTTAAATAATGTCAATGACAGTCAATGTAACACTATTCTGTAGTTACCTTTGGTATTGAATTACAATATTATTAGTGGATATTCATTGGGACACCATGAGTAAAACGGCTATTTAGTAATAGAGGTGAAAGTCACCGCAGACAGATATCAGGGGCCTAATTTCCAGAAAAGTTTTTAAGAATCTCACCTCGGGCCGGTGTGCTGCTGGGGAGGACATCCTCGACTCGCCTCCTGGGCCTACGATTTTCAGGAGATGGAGTCCGTTTCTTTCCTTTTATCACGCTCATGTCGAGCCTACGTGATTAAATAACGATTACTTTTCATGTCAAGGAGGACACACACAGTAATTAAACCCACGATCTAGTATATTTACTATTTTCAGTCATCTTCACTCTCACACTCGCAGCTGGACGATTCTGTCTCTGTAGGATGGCCCGGGGCCATCGAGGTCCAACCGCCCACATAGCGCATGAATACCGAACTTTTTCATTGGAACTCTCCACTAAGGAGGAGCGAATCGCATACGGTAATCAACGTTTCCAAGGCTCTCCCGCGCCCGTCCAGCTATGCCATATATATATGTAATGTATAGGGGAATTTATAGGGGGGGGGGGGACGGGGGGGGGGGGGCGGACGGGGGGGGGGGGGCGGACGGGGGGGGGGGGCGACAGGGGGGGAGGGGGGGGGGGGGGCGACAGGGGGTAGGCTTACTCCTGTTGCAACATACTTTGGACCATTTTAAAGCTAATTCAAGTGACAGCAAATTAGTTTCATATAGAATTATCATAACTCTGGTCGAAATTAATGGATTTAGAAACAATTAAATCCGTTAAATCTCTACAAATTTTGGTGTAGGCCTACATAAAGTAGGGAATATCAGCAAATATTTCGATTCCTACACCTATGCTTCAGAAACCTCCATTTTTGCCTATTTTTTGCCTTGGAAAAGAAAGACTTTTTGTCTTAGAAAGAATATAATAGAAATAAGAAAATAAGTAATAATTATGACCATTTTATTTGAATCCCCTGGCCGAATAGGCTGTTGGAACCCCACTTTCAAAGTTCTTATGCCAGAATGTTCGCCATTATTGCAATAACAGTGCCGTTTCAGGCTAGAAAATAAGTAATAATTATGGACTTTTAGTATAATACACAGGCGCATTTAGAAAATATATTACTTCTGCTGAAAAAAATAGCTTCTACACATACACACATGTTCATTATTATGAAAAACACAATTTTTATGGAGTCACTAATTTAAACTGATCTAGACATGGGAAATATCATGTTGGAATATTTGTGTTGCGTTACGACATATATTTACTTCAGAATAATGAAATGCACCAAGAGTAGCCATCAATATTATATCACATTTAGTTTTGGGGGGGAATGAAGATGCACATAATACGTATCTTTCAATAACAAAAGTAATTAGCCCAGGAAGTTTATGAACCATTTTATTTCCTGAAATAAAATTTATTGAATTAATGTCGGAATATTTTATGTTGCGTTAAGACATGTACATTTATTACCATATTCAAAATATAAAAAAATTCATGCAATTTCGCCTTTTCTAATGATTGTTTAGGCTTGCCGGAATTTGGTAAAAGTATTATTGAAATGAATAATTACAGATGCTGTTGAATTGCAGTGAGCCTTTGTTGTAATGCCGCCATTACACCACAGGCGCCGTTATGCCATAATTGTTAGAAATAAAGAGTAACAGAGTAATTGTATAGGAATAAAACATAAATTCTTTACAAAAATATCTTCAAACTTTGGTTACAACCAGTTCCTATTTTAGCGGCTAATATTGAGTCCCTGGATGTGACTTAGTCATTGGATATTGCTCGCATAATTAGTAGGTATTTCACCTCAAAGTTACCCTATATTATTTGATAAAGGTGACTTTTCTGCTGATAACCTATACAATGGGTAAAAATCAAATAAATATGCTCATTTACAAATGATTAAATGGTAAAAATCCGAAGAAAATTCAGTTTTATGACATATAGCACTCCATAAAGAACTAAATACTTGACTGAAAACATTTTCCGTATAAAGAGGCTTTATTGTGGCAACAGAAATATACAACTAGCATCACAATTCATTGATAGCCATGTATAAAATGATAGAGACAATTAAAAAGTGCAATAATATAAATAAAAAAATACAATAAGAAATAGAAAATATAATATTAGTGCAGCTTGTTTCATGAAAACTTGAATACAAATAACAAATTAATGAGTTTTATACTATGATTCATTGAAAACAAAAAATGATTTACCTCAGGTACATGCTTTGTCGGGTATTTTCTGACATAAAATGTTTTTCTTATGAAATTGGATTATCCTTATCATACACTTGAAGAGGTACACAAAACTGAACAATTAGAAATGTGGGATGAAAACCGAATGAATTAAAATAAAAACAAAATCAAAATTAGTTACTTTGGCAAAACGGATATTTTCAGGAGCTCCATCCATAGAGTTTTTAAATACAATAACTAATAAGTGTTCATTTCATATATCTCTCACCACTGAGTTCAATAAAAAAAACCCCAGAAAACATCACCATATTGTGATGTAATATGTATGGCACACATTATTGTTTTTGTCCTTACATATGACCAAACAAGATTTACAATATCACTTTTTCTTGATGTTCTATCACTTTATTACTGCATTATTGCGATAGAATCATCCATTCATCAAATTCGGTGTAACCTAAACTAATAGCCAGAATAGGGTATATAAGTAGCAGAGCTCTTGGATTACAATTACTTATTCCTTACAGCAAAGGTTTTATAATGTATTTCACAAGAAAAAAATCCTTTTACTACCATTTTTAAATACAATCAATCATTGGGCAAATAAGAAATATCACTATTGTGAAACTTTGTCGGAATAGAATTTTTAAATTAGATAATTAAGTAGATAATTATATCTTTTAATCATCTATCTTGATATCCATTTGATTTAACCTTCACATTTTTATACAATCTCCTATAGGGGAAAATCCCAACAGGACCAATTTTATCGCAGCCACATTCTCAGACTAGACATCAATATTATATATCAGAACCCCCACATAGGGATTTTTGGTGGAACTTAATATTAGAGGTGGTTCTTCAAATATGTAATTTACTTACTTGCATCCAAATTGGGCTTTTCCCTCATTTTACTCAATCTTAATAATAACTTGTAGAGATCAGCCTGCTGTTTGTGTGACTAAATATAAAAAATCAATTAGACAATCTCATAGGTCTTTTGGCCTGATTCATGCAACAACTAAGCATCTGCCAGCATCTACCCTGTGTAGTTAGATTCTTGGGGGTCTTCCTGCAATCTCCATACATCTAAAATAAGGAAAAATTAAAGTTATAACATACCTATCTTTTTTTTCACATGGAGTAATGTTCATTCTGCAAACTATGAATTAAACCTAATTAATACTGCATGTATGTGTAGAATACAATTATCAAGAATTACACATGCTACTGTGAGGGACCCAAGTGCTATTCAAAGCGGTGCCCTAGACACGTTATCTGCATACCTTGGGTTTGATTATCAGCACTTCCGAGGCATGGTCTGCTGCCTGAATAGCTGAAGGTTTGGAAATATACTTGGCTGGTACATTTCTTTCCCATTATTATTTCCAACTTTTGGTGTATTTCATGGCCATCATTGTGCGATAGGCCCAAGGTTCCATGATCTATAACACTGAATGAAAAACAATGACCATTATCATTTGGTGAAAATTAAACCATTAATGTCAGGTAAAGTGCTATATTCTGGGCACAGAAAAACTGTATTACTTTTTTTTATATAACACAAAAAGGGCAAACATCTTATAGCAGCAAGGCCCATGCCACTTCCATTTTTAAGAGCAATAGCAATGGCCTAAGGGCACTTCAATGTGACAAAAAGGGATCTACATGTATCATCGAGAACAGCAATGGCCCAGGGGAACTTTCATATAGGATCTAGTATATTGATGGCCTAGGGACACGTACATATAGGATCTAGTATATTGATGGCCTAGGGACACTTACATATAGGATCTAGTATATTGATGGCCTAGGGACACTTACATATAGGATCTAGTATATTGATGGCCTAGGGACACGTACATATAGGATCTAGTATATTGATGGCCTAGGGACACTTACATATAGGATCTAGTATATTGATGGCCTAGGGACACTTACATATAGGATCTAGTATATTGATGGCCTAGGGACACTTACATATAGGATCTAGTATATTGATGGCCTAGGGACACTTACATATGACATCTAGTATGATGATGGCCCAGGGACACTTACATATGGTATCTAGTATATTGATGGCCCAGGGACACTTACATATAGGGTGTAGTATATTGATGGCCTAGGGACACTTACATATGGTATCTAGTATATTGATGGCCCAGGGACACTTACATATAGGATGTAGTATCATGATGGCCTAGGGACACTTACATATATAAGATGTATCATGATGGCCTGGGGATACTTGCATATAGGATGTAGTATCATGATGGCCCAGGGACACCTACATATAGGATGTAGTATCATGATGGCCCAGGGACACCTACATATAGGATGTAGTATCATGATGGCCTGGGGACACTCACATATAAGATGTAGTATCATGATGGCCTGGGGACACTTACATATAGGATGTAGTATCATGATGGCCCAGGGACACCTACATATAGGATGTAGTATCATGATGGCCTGGGGACACTTACATATAGGATGTAGTATCATGATGGCCCAGGGACACTCACATATAGGATGTAGTATCATGATGGCCCAGGGACACCTACATATAGAATGTAGTATCATGATGGCCTAGGGACACTTGTATATAGAATGTAGTATCATGATGGCCTAGGGACACTTGTATATAGGATGTAGTATCATGATGGCCTAGGGACACTTACATATATAAGATGTATCATGATGGCCTGGGGATACTTGCATATAGGATGTAGTATCATGATGGCCTGGGGATACTTGCATATAGGATGTAGTATCATGATGGCCCAGGGACACCTACATATAGGATGTAGTATCATGATGGCCCAGGGACACTCACATATAAGATGTAGTATCATGATGGCCCAGGGACACTTACATATAGGATGTAGTATCATGATGGCCTAGGGACACTTACATATAGGATGTAGTACCATGATGGCCTGGGGATACTTGCATATAGGATGTAGTATCATGATGGCCCAGGGACACCTACATATAGGATGTAGTATCATGATGGCCCAGGGACACTTACATATAGGATGTAGTATCATGATGGCCCAGGGGCACTTGCATATAAGATTTACTATCATGATGGCCTAGGGACACTTACATATATAAGATGTAGTATCATGATGGCCTGGGGACACTTGTATATAGGATGTAGTATCATGATGGCCTAGGGACACTTAGGGGAGAGTGGGGCACCTTGAACCATGGGGCACCTTGAACCATGCACGTTCTACATATGTATGAAATATAATTTTTCAATATTTAGCCACTTAAAGAACCATCTTGGAACATCTCTCTGAAGGGCCAACAAATGGTGTACTTTGCACCTGCGCATGCGTGTAGGGGTCCCAGAGATCTATTTGGCCCCCTAAAGTAAATTTTTAAGGTGGGACGAAAATTCTATTTTTAGCCCCAAAAATATTTTATCAGAAAACAACACATTATAAATAAAAAATGTTAATTTTGGGCTTTTGTGTGGGGTTGTTGTTGTTTTCATATGTTTAATTGCTTTTGGCAAATATAAGTTTAAATTGTAAAAGTCAGTATGGGGCACCTTGAACCAGGCCTTACGGGGCACCTTGAACCATGGTTCATGGTGCCCCGTAAGGTACCATGGGATACTATGTATATATATATGTTCATTGTGAGAGCCGAAAACTGCTCAAAACAGTATAATTATCTACTCATGAGGATTTGCTTGAAATTTACATTTAATATAACGTTGAAACAATCTCCATATATGCTTGAGAGTAATGTATTGTCACACAAAGTATGTCAATAAAATTGATCAAGTTTGTGGAAACTTTTGTATGGATAAACTCTATAAGCTTTGATACATCAAAATAAATCAAGGAACATCTTGTAATTCAATCTTTAGACTTGTCTCTATAAGCAGTATGTATACAATATATTTGATAATATCTTTCCCATAGATTTGAATTTTACGCGTAATCTTAGCAAAAAAACAGATTGGTTGCCATGACAACCCCACGTAAATCACTAGTGAAATATGTCTAAATCACTCTAGATACGTTGTTTTCAGAGCAATGCTTGTATAATAAAACTCTGTATTAACTGACTAAAGGCCTTAATAGTGGAACAAACACATTTTTCCAGTAATATGTATTTGGGTGAATACAAATATGGTGTGTAGTGCATGGATGCAACGATAACATATGTTTTTGCCCTTTATGCTTCAGGGCTTACTTCCTATCGCCATAAACATCACCCAATAAATAGGGCCTGCAAGTGTGTCACGAGAAAGGGGCGGGGTGGGATCTGTCAAAGTTTCCCTACCATAGAGTCACTATGAGAGATAAAGAACATACATGTAATTTATCATTCAGGGTAGTCCCACTCTTAATCGTTTTTTTTATTACTGATAACTAACCCATTTCTTATTAATTCTAGGCATTAAGTTATATTACCTGATCTTTATATATGGGAGAAAAACAGCTGTCATTTCCGACATAATGTTACGATATAGGGTCACCGACTCTGTAGACCCCAAGTAGGGTGCCGTCAGTGGGGGTTTCCTAACCTAGTTAAAATGAGGTCACGGGACTTGCAGGCCCTATACCCTCCTCCCTGGGGTAATTATAGGTTACCATGGCAACCAATCATGAGAGATCACCTGCAGTTATGAATTACAGTGGTTCCTTTAAGGGGTTTCAAACTTGTGTTCATTTAAGCCACAAACCTCATGTTAAAATTTTTTTTTAATTAGCTCGCAATTTTTTTTTCTATTTGAGGTCAGCAGGCAGAAGTCATAGGGCTAATTTGTTAAATCTAGGGCCATTTCTCTCAAGACTGGTGACTAATATGTAAAATAAATGAAAACAAAATGTCTATGGACCTTAACTATATCATTTAATCACATTTTGCTGTATATTTTTTGTCGAAAGCCTAATTTTATGAGGTGGTCATGCATTAATCCGGGTTCCTGGTTCAAAGTGCCCCGGGGGGTGGTTCAAGGTGCCCCAACTGTGGGGCACCTTGAACCACCTGTGACCCAACTTTATTTTTCCTTCCATTCCAAAGAATTATGGGAATTTTTTAAAAATAACCACATAGTCTAAAAGTACTAACATTCATACACTAATGGCTACAATTCCGTAAAACAGACCCCATTTAATTACAGCAGGAGGGAGGAATTATGAAAAAGTGGTTCAATGTGCCCCACTCTCCCCTACATATAGGATGTAGTATCATGATGGCCCAGGGACACCTACATATAGGATGTAGTATCATGATGGCCCAGGGACACCTACATATAGGATGTAGTATCATGATGGCCTGGGGATACTTGCATATAAGATGTAGTATCATGATGGCCTGGGGACACACTTGTATATAGGATGTAGTATCATGATGGGCTAGGGACACTTACATATATAAGATGTATCATGATGGCCTGGGGATACTTGCATATAGGATGTAGTATCATGATGGCCCAGGGACACCTACATATAGGATGTAGTATCATGATGGCCCAGGGACACCTACATATAGGATGTAGTATCATGATGGCCCAGGGACACCTACATATAGGATGTAGTATCATGATGGCCTGGGGACACTTATATATAGGATGTAGTATCATGATGGCCTGGGGACACCTACATATAGGATGTAGTATCATGATGGCCCAGGGACACTAACATATAGGATGTAGTATTATGATGGCCTGGGGACAGTTGTATATAGGATGTAGTATTATGATGGCCTGGGGACACTTATATATAGGATGTAGTATCATGATGGCCTGGGGATACTTACATATAGGATGTAGTATCATGATGGCCTGGGGACACTCACATATAAGATGTAGTATCATGATGGCCCAGGGACACTGACATATATGATGTAGTATCATGATGGCCTAGGGACACTTACATACAGGATGTAGTATCATGATGGCCCAGGGACACCTACATATAGGATGTAGTATCATGATGGCCCAGGGACACTAACATATAGGATGTAGTATCATGATGGCCCAGGGACACTCACATATAGGATGTAGTATCATGATGGCCCAGGGACAGTCACATATAGGATGTAGTATCATGATGGCCTAGGGACACTTACATATAGGATGTAGTATGACAATGGCCTAGGGACACTAACACTTAGGATTTATTATCATGATGGCACAGGGACACTTACAAATAAAATCTAGGAGAGTATCGTGGCACCAGATAGGTCTATCGTCACAATTTGATGGGAATGAGAAGTCTTGGGCTATGTACGTTCATATATATAGATTGTTTTTGTCGATTAACACTATCAAGACCCTACCCGCTTCCCTCCCTCCTATGGCGTCTCCCGACGCCTTCCAAATCGTTTCGTTTTTTAGCTTTAATCAGCGCCGATCATGAATGTACATGATACGGCGCTGTGGATTCCCCGCTGCTATGACGTCATTACATGGGCCTCGTTCTGGAGAGGGTTCCTCTGGGGAATCCCCGTGACTATGACGTCATTACCCGGGCTGTCACGTGTCACGCCGAGCCTACGAGTACGAGCATGGTTATGGCGTTTGAGTTTTCATCAGTCAGAGAAATAGGCGTAAGCATGTAATGCTGGAAGTCCGTAATTATACTAGTAAGACGTTAAATTTTTTGCTGAAATGTCTCTTAAAATCAATAAGCTTGAGACTGGGACAGGTTTGAAGTGTGTGTACATATGGGAACGTAGGGATTTTTGGAAATTATTTGCAGATTTGCGCAATAGGTGTTGGCCAATGAGCTTGGGTCGAATTGCTGAGCTGAGGTTTTTATGCATGGCATTGCCACTTGGCGACTTTTCGTCTAGTATATTGATGGCCCAGGGACATGTTGCGTCCGAAAGTAGACATATGCACTAATGATGACATCCGTACAGACTTTTCCTCTGTGGTACAAGCTATTTCTCATATTACAAATTCTTTTCAAACTGCTAACTTCCTATGTCCGGCCGGATTTTACTATTTCCAGAACAAAAAGTTCCATGTCAGCCTCCTTTTCCACTATTTCCTTTAGATAATCACCAGAGAAAAGTATGTCACTGCACCTTTTTCCTATGTCTCCTATGGTATGTCCTATTTCCCCTACATGAAAACCCATGTCTGGCTCCTCTGACACTTATGTCAAGATTTGGTCTTTTCCAATTGATGTCCTCCCTGGGACACTCCTTTTCTACCCATACAAAAGGAGACATGGGTCAGATTTTCAGAAAATGTACAAATTGGCAACTGTACACATTAAGTATATTCTGCTAAATTAGGCTGCAATTTGGTCAATATTATGTAAATTCCTGTACATTTGGCATTGAATTGATTCTAGCAATCTTTTTACTTAGGTTGAACTTTATTTTGGTCTGAAATTTGGGTTATTGGAGAGGATTGGTGAAGACGAATTGTACATTTTCTGAAACTCTGACCCACATGAGTAGTGGCTCAGTGTTATGTAACATTATCTACTAGCTGTGAGTGTGGCCCACCAGCTCACAGCAGGAGAGGGGAGAGTGGAAGGTGTAAAAGCTACTGAGTCCCTATAGCAACACATACACACATGTTTCTTTCCCTGCCATGTTGTCTTCTCTTCCTTTCTCTTTCTCCCTCTCCCCCTCTCCCTCCCGCTCCCCGTCCTTCTCCCTTCCTGCTCACCCTCCCTCTCCCTCTCACCCTCCTTCTCCCTCCCAGTCATGTTGGGGTAGGAATACATCATGGTGCATTTGGGTGAAAAGGAGTGGATATTTGGAAAAGGAGTGGATATTCAGAAAAGGAAAAGGATATTCCAAAAAGGAAAATGATAATCCGAAAAGGAAAAGGACATTGGCAAAAAGGAAAAGAAAGTTGACAAAAAGGTGTTGGATATTCCAAAAAGAAAAGTCTTGGATAATTTTTATTTTTCCTATTTCACGTTTATATCCTTTCATATTGGGGACAAAACAGGACACTTACATTTAGGATCTAGTATCATGATGGCCCAGGGACACCTACATATAGGATATAGTATTATGATGGCCCAGGGACACTTACATATTGCATCAAGTATATTGATTGCCTAGTGTCATAAAAAATACTAGATGCTATGTGTAACTTATATGTAAGTGTCCCCAGCCATCATGATACTACATCCTATATGTAAGTGTCCCTAGGCCATCATGATACTACATCCTATATGTAAGTGTCCCTAGGCCATCATGATACTACATCCTATATGTGAGTGTCCCTGGGCCATCATGATACTACATCCTATATGTAAGTGTCCCTGGGCCATCATGATACTATATCCTATATATAAGTGTCCCCAGGCCATCATAATACTACATCCTATATGTTAGTGTCCCTGGGCCATCATGATACTACATCCTATATGTAGGTGTCCCTGGGCCATCATGATACTACATCCTATATATAAGTGTCCCCAGGCCATCATGATACTACATCCTATATATAAGTGTCCCCAGGCCATCATGATACTACATCCTATATATAAGTGTCCCTAGGCCATCATGATACTACATCCTATATGTCAGTGTCCCTGGGCCATCATGATACTACATCTTATATGTGAGTGTCCCCAGGCCATCATGATACTACATCCTATATGTAAGTGTCCCTGGGCCATCATGATACTACATCCTATATGCAAGTATCCCCAGGCCATCATGATACTACATCCTATATACAAGTGTCCCCAGGCCATCATGATACTACATCCTATATGTAAGTGTCCCTGGGCCATCATGATACTACATCTTATATGTGAGTGTCCCCAGGCCATCATGATACTACATCCTATATGTAGGTGTCCCTGGGCCATCATGATACTACATCCTATATGTAGGTGTCCCTAGGCCATCATGATACTACATCCTATATGTAAGTGTCCCTGGGCCATCATGATACTACATCCTATATGTAGGTGTCCCTAGGCCATCATGATACTACATCCTATATGTAGGTGTCCCTGGGCCATCATGATACTACATCCTATATGTAAGTATCCCCAGGCCATCATGATACTACATCTTATATGTGAGTGTCCCCAGGCCATCATGATACTACATCCTATATGTAGGTGTCCCTGGGCCATCATGATACTACATCCTATATGTAAGTGTCCCTGGGCCATCATGATACTACATCCTATATGTAGGTGTCCCTAGGCCATCATGATACTACATCCTATATGTAGGTGTCCCTGGGCCATCATGATACTACATCCTATATGTAAGTATCCCCAGGCCATCATGATACTACATCTTATATGTGAGTGTCCCCAGGCCATCATGATACTACATCCTATATGTAGGTGTCCCTGGGCCATCATGATACTACATCCTATATGTAAGTGTCCCTAGGCCATCATGATACTACATCCTATATGCAAGTATCCCCAGGCCATCATGATACTACATCTTATATGTAGGTGTCCCTGGGCCATCATGATAGTAAATCTTATATGCAAGTGTCCCTGGGCCATCATGATACTACATCCTATATGTAGG
Organism: Sthenelais limicola; assembly: GCA_942159475.1. Lineage (NCBI taxonomy): Eukaryota > Metazoa > Annelida > Polychaeta > Phyllodocida > Sigalionidae > Sthenelais > Sthenelais limicola. Next base: position 31,721,066 of record OW804099.1, read on the forward strand.
TGTCCCTGGGCCATCATAATACTACATCCTATATACAAGTATCCCCAGGCCATCATGATACATCTTATATATGTAAGTGTCCCTAGGCCATCATGATACTACATCCTATATGTAAGTGTCCCTGGGCCATCAATATACTAGATACCATATGTAAGTGTCCCTAGGCCATCAATATACTACACCCTATATGTAAGTGTCCCTGGGCCATCAATATACTAGATACCATATGTAAGTGTCCCTGGGCCATCATCATACTAGATGTCATATGTAAGTGTCCCTAGGCCATCAATATACTAGATCCTATATGTAAGTGTCCCTAGGCCATCAATATACTAGATCCTATATGTAAGTGTCCCTAGGCCATCATGATACTACATCCTATATGTAAGTGTCCCTGGGCCATCAATATACTAGATCCTATATGCAAGTATCCCCAGGCCATCATGATACTACATCCTATATGTAGGTGTCCCTGGGCCATCATGATACTACATCCTATATGTAGGTGTCCCTGGGCCATCATGATACTACATCCTATATATAAGTGTCCCCAGGCCATCATGATACATCTTATATATGTAAGTGTCCCCAGGCCATCATGATACTACATCCTATATGTAAGTGTCCCCAGGCCATCATGATACATCTTATATATGTAAGTGTCCCCAGGCCATCATGATACTACATCCTATATGTTAGTGTCCCTGGGCCATCATGATACTACATCCTATATGTAGGTGTCCCTGGGCCATCATGATACTACATCCTATATGTAAGTGTCCCCAGGCCATCATATAGGATGTAGTATCATGATGGCCTGGGGATACTTGCATATAGGATGTAGTATCATGATGGCATAGGGACAATCGGTCACCCCTGCAATTTTTTTAATTTTTTTTTCAACTTGTATGGCCATATCGATGTTGGTTATGATTGGGAAACACTCCAATAACATTTGCATCGACGTTTTACTTCAATTCCACCTCAATATAGTCAATATTTGTGTCGATTATATGTTATTTTGGTACTTTTTAAGGCATTTTTCCACATTTTTCCACTTTCTTCCGCTTATTTATTATCTATTATGGTTATTACCGCCTCCTAACAGTTGCTTATATTAGATATTATATACATGTATAGCCATATTATTGGTACAATATTTTAACATTGTGATTTATTTTTCTGGTATTTATTTTGGTTTCTACTTTAATCTAAGTCTCTATAAGTAATATCGGTTCATTATGGGCATAGATAGACTGACCAATTTTCATGAAAAGTAGTCATTTTCACGAATGCGAAATCACGTTTTGACCGTTCCATACGAATACACACAAAAGTAAGAAAAAATAAAATAACCAATTACTTCTGTATGGACCTTGATGTTCCATATTAAAGAACGTTTCTGCCCCTATCAATGCAATTATTAAAGTTTTCAGATTGGCTTATATTTTCGTCCTTATGATGAGAAATGCTATTTTGGCTAAAATAAAACGTTCCAACGAATACATCTTCTAACTACTATAAAAAGAAAACATTTCATATTTGATCAACTCTTTTTTGAATTTACATTTAAAATCGTTAGCATAATATCCAGGACAAATCTCATAATTCCAACATTATTTCTCAATCAGTAATTTTATAATTTTATGAAAAGAATCCATACGAATACACGATTCCGACGAATACACGTTCAAAAACTGGTTGGGAAATATACATTTTGTATTCCCATTGTCAAACATTGTCTCCTAACGAAAGGAGTTACTATACATTTCATTTATATTAAGGTATTTTATTCAGAAAGGATGTACCAACAAATACACAATTCCATACGAATACATCATTGAACAGATGTATTTGTATGGAATGGTGTATTCGTATGGAATGGTGTATTCGTTGGAAACACTTAAGGGGCTTAATATTTAAGGTGCTCATGCTTTGAACATATATTTGCAAAGGCATTAAAATTCCACATCTTTATAACTGGATTATTAATACATTGGGTTATAAAGGAAAAAAAGATCCATACATATATACATTATACATGTATTCGTATGGAATCTTTTACCAGGCCCCAATGATTTGGAGGCTTGTATCTGAACAAATAATTGACCCAGGTAGTGGCAAATTGATAGACATATAGCCTGATGTAAGTCCTTTCTTCCGTATAAGTATGAAGACAATCAAAGTATTTTTTTATTTTTACCAAAAATCTTAAAATCGCACTAAAATTTCTGGAATCGACCATATACTGGCTAAATATTTACTATTTATACAGGCGTTGATGTTGTCATCACTTATATAGGTAGAAAGGTGTAATTATATCTGGGTGAATCAAGTATTTTACTGTGTATTCGTAACACTGATATATAGCATCTAGTATCATGATGGCCCAGCGATACTTACATATAGGATCTAGTGTCTTGATGACCTAGGGACAATATTGAATTGAGGTATTTATGAAAAAAACTAAAATGCAAGGTTAGAGTAATAGGATATGCATGCCACACAAATAAAAGAACTCCAATAAAAATTCTGGTAGTGTTTTTTCGTGTTAAATTTGAAATTTAAAACGTGGAAACCAGAGCAATGAATGACGATAATAATAAACAAGAGTTTCAGCTAAATCTACTGGTTTTCCATTATTGTAATATAAGCCAGGCCCCGAATATAAGCCCACCCCAAATATAAGCCGGGTCAATTCACTATTTGAAATTAGTGTAAGCTGGGGCTTATACATGGGTATATGGTCAATTCTATTTTTTTTGGTGTCCATGAGGTTTTCACATAATATCTGAACGAATATTGACTTTAGACACAATTTATGTGATTCATTAAATCCGCCACCAAAAATGCAACAGTCCGGACCCTACTTTTGGGGGTCTAAAATGAATATTGACAATTCCAGCTTTAAAAAACCTCCTAAAATAGCCCATTTTTACATTAAGGTACAAAAAAATGTACATTGCTCCTGTAAAAAAATGATAATAAATGTATTTATGTAGATCAAATTTGTAATAACTCTGTAGACAAAATACTTTTGTGTATTAAATGATGTTTTTAGAGATTCTATTTGACTATTTTATGTATCTTTTTGATAGGTATGTAATAGTCAACCCTAGGCATACCATGCGTATGCCTAGACTTTGTGTTCTCAATTTTACATTAGATATAAAAGGTGTATAGGCGAATATGTATTCATATGATAGAAGAACTACTCTAGTTTTAAAGGAAATCAGGAAAACTGATCAATCTACCAATGCTTTCTACTTATTAATGAAACATTAAAAACACATACCCTATAGTCAACTTTTCTGCATACCATGTGTATGCATTATATATACCCATATCTCAGCAAATTAACATACTTAACTTTAAACATGTTTACATAAGTTGGACCCTCATTCAAGGTAACAAACAAGGTATCTCCCATTTACGTTGTCAAAACACATTTCAAATAGTTATCAGGACTATGAGAAACATACCATGAGTATGCATATACCGTGCGTATGCCATTGTAAGAAAACTGGGAAATATCAGACTCATATATTCATATAAAATGGGAATAAATGTTAAGACGTCCTTGCCACTTTCAGTTAAGACAGTCAGAACTTCTAGAACTGGTACTTTGTTCTATTTAATGTCACCCAGATAAAGATATTAAATTTTAATATTCTAGAGTGATGCCATCGGTAATACTAAATAATCTGATTAGACAATAATCAGGAAGAATAGTCCTACGACCTAACAATCTCAGTTGCTGTGAGAAAATATTGTTATAATGCTGAGATGTAATAATTAAGTATATAAAATTCAAATTCAGCAGCTTCCACCCCCACCCCCGCCTCCTGCCTCTCAAAGCAGAGGGGTGGGGTGGGGGCAGGGGGGGGGGGGGGGGGGATCAGGGCCACATGTCTATGACGTTAGTGGGAATGCCGCTATGACGTCATTGGGGATTCCCCTATGCCTATGGGCTTCCCCCAGCTTGGCCACGAGTGAAGGTTTGTTGCTCTCCCGTACAGAAAATATGGATTAAATGAAGTTAACTACTTGCCTATTAGAGTTATAGGATGGTTAAGAATAAATATATCTAGTTAAGCGTCATCATTAACCTACCTGCATAGTGCATCTCAGAGGTGGAGATCGGCGTCTCAGCTAGGGCTGTTGACTCAATGGCTGACAGTGCCAGTGGTGCAGATTTGCTGTCTTCATGCTCATAAATCGCAAATTGAGTACTCAATATAATCACAAATGATAGCAGGAGACACATTTCATGTTGTGCGACAATTTAACTTGGGAAATCGATGGTTCGAAGGGGAACATCATTCTTTGCGGCGGATGGTTACATATGATCGTGAGGAGTGAAGGGGTCGGGAGCGCGGTGAGGCTAAATGGCCCCAGGCCATCCTTCAGAGACAGAATCGTCTAGCTGCCTCACACTCAGCCTCTGATCACTTCAGCTGTCCTCACCGGAAGTTGACCTGGCTCGCTGAAAACAATGAAAATAAATTAGAGTTTTAGCTTATAAGAAGCATATTTTGACATCATCGATAATGATCACTGACATGAATAGAACAGTAAGATCATATTTGAATAGTTTGGGTGGTAATTGAGGCCCAGTGACTCTCTTAATTAATGTTTTGCATGTTGTATGCGATCCTTGCGACCTTGACCTTTGACAAAAACAACATGGAGGTTCGTCAGAGAAAGACCCTTCGCAGGGTCGTTAGTTGTAGCCAGGAGGAGGGCACCATGGAGGAGGAGCGGAAAACATGGATCCATCGTCCAGACAAGCCGTATGTCATTTTCTGTACATTGTGATCAGTTATTTTGCAATCGCATCAGTTATAACTCATAATATCGGGTTTTATCATCCGCTACCTTGAGCCTCGCCCCGGCCGCCCACCCTACAACGTTGGGCCTGGGGTGGACGTGTGTGTACACACAGCTGTTACCGGAGTGGCAGTGCTGTCTGTTCCCGAACTGTGGGATCCTGTTTGGTAACCACTGACACACATCGCGTAGACCTCCAGACTTTGGACACTGTGTCAAAGAGAGTTATAGCTAGTTATGCAAGGGTGCTAATATCTGCTGATCAATCATATCCTCCCTCTGACTCTGTTGATTCCCAATATGATACCGGTACTTGATAGTTGTTTTGCTTTTGGCATGATGATGAGAACTTTCTCAAGAATAGGGAGAGAGCCGGAGAGAGAGAAAAAAAATCATTGATGGGTTGCTGCTCCTGCTGGGGCTCTCTGTTTGGTGTACCAACACTAAAAAGATTCAAAACCTCCTGTTGGCTACAGGAGGTTATGGATCTGTTTAGTCTCTGCCTTAGCATTAGGTTGTAGCCCAAGGCAGTGACTAGTAATAGCCTATCATATTTTGTTAGGGATCTAGAAGAAAGGCAAAGGCATGTGGTGATCACTGGCTTGTGACTTCCTATGGTAGCTTTTCCTTTGACAGGGAGCTGGTTGTCTTAGTGAAGTGAATTCTTTGATACACCACTGTGGCAGGACATGTTGCCATCTATTGCAGCAGTCACACTGATTCTCCAACTTCTTGGTGGCAGAAAGTGCAGTCTTTGTCTGAAGTATGCATGGCTGAGGTGAGATGATTTGCATATCCCCAGTCTGGAGATCAGTAAGGGCCTTTTCCAACGCTAGGTGAGTTGGCTCTGGATCATCCTTATACTGGATCTTATAATCTGTAACCCCATCAGTTTCTACAATGGAAGTGAATCCTGACACCGTTCTCAAGGGACCAAGTGTAGCTGATGGACTTGCCAACAAGGACATCAACAATCAATGATGCGTGAAGTGAAGAAATATGAATCGTGGTTTCCTACATGGATCGGAGGTTTTCTTAGGTTTTGGTGGCTGTCAGGTTTCCCTTCTGCTGAAAATGCAAAGAGAGAACTATCAGCCTCCTACACACATCCAGACCACCCTCGTGTACAGTCTTATAATAGAGGACTCAATACCCAACAAATCATCATGTCCACATGGCTTTAATCTCTACCATTTCTTAACAGAGGAACACATGCTCATTTAGTTAGAATTTGTTTACTTTAATCAGCAATACTACAATAAAACTAATGTTTCTACAATGGAAGAATAAACTTATCATCTGCCATTAAGTTGTCTTTGAATATTCCGACTCCGAGAGCCAAACAGATTTGATCCTCGATGCCCTAGCTAATGGTAGAATGAGATCCAACAAATACGAAATATGAGGAATTAACATTTTTCATAGAGATATATGGTTGAGCCTAGTTGGGATGCATGCCAAGCTGAACTAAATTGACCTTGAATGTTATAGATCCAACATGATCTAGATAAGTGGGGTACAATCTAAATTAGTCTCTTTTACCTCAGAGTAAAACTAAGCTTTTACCAAGCATCTGGGCCTGGTCCAATGATGGCGTCATGCGCAATCGACCAATCTATAATATTATCATTTAAAGGAGATTACTCTTCTGGAATAAGAATTAAGGGAATTTGAAAGGCCGCTCGAGACCAATCTCCTTGCAAGATAAATAAATTAACTTGGCATCGAATGCGTAGCGCAGAGACGTATATATAATGTTATACTGCCGTGATTTAATAAAGGATAGGAGCTGGCATTCAGCCACTTCTGAAGTACAAGTCAAACATAGTAGACGTCCTTATTGTAGTCCTCACTAGAAGCTAATACTTTAATATAATTCAGGAACGTGTATAGTACATATGTAACTCCAACATTTAACCGAATGGTTGGGAAAACCCCCAAGTAAATACTAACAGATGACAAAGCATTTAGTTTAGTGAATACTGAGAGAATAATAATGACGCTTGGTTTAGTGGTGTCTCCTAACTTATGAGTTATGCACATGTATGTTGATGTGTTGGGAGTCGGCACATCCTAGGGTCAGCTGATGCAATGGGGCTAGCAGGATAAAATAGCAATAATATAGAGTCATAAAAGTTGCTCAAGGCAAGTTAAATATCATGGAGACAATAGCACTTATAGATCCATTATCATTGTCTTGGTTTAGTTGCTTATTTCAGGTTTGTGCGGAATGTTTCATTCCTTGGTGTTGGACAGCAGCGTTGCCATCATGTGAGCAACCAGTGCTGTTACTGTATGATGACCTGTCCACCCTCCTCCCACCTCCTAAGTTTCAGCCTTCATAATCACACCCTCGGCACCTACGACCCCAACTGCAGTTACCAGCATTGTTGTTGTTGTTGGCACTGATGATTTTCTTTGAAATCTAGCTTAAAAATACTTTATATAATAAACTGAATCGATAGATCTCTTCCTTTTAGGTATGACACCATTGTGATGGGTTCAAATAATGTACCAGGGTTGAAGTTTACTTATATTTTGTACTTGCAATAACACACTCTATGACCCCAACTGTTTTCCACTATGACCGTAACTGTATAATGCAGTTACGGGTATACCACTCAATGTTTTTCACCTAGATTACACTGTATTATAAGCCAGATACATATATCTGATAACACTCAAACCTAAATGCAACTATAGTAAACACCCACAGAACATGACAGCTACTGAAAACGGCTTTTGTTAGGTAAAAACCAACATTGTTTGTTCTAATGGGAGCCCACCTTCCGCCATTTTGAATGCTGGTAACTGCAGTTTAGGTCGTAGGTGACGAGGGTGTGCATAATGATAACAGATCTATAGTATTGAGTGATTAGTATAGGGAGTTGTGTGTCTCAACACCTGGGTTCACCACTAGAGACGATGAAACGTATTGGTCTATATTTATGTGGCATCGGCAGGTGGGGCCTCAAGCGGCATACCTGTCTCAGAGGCATATATCTAATATTGTGATGTGTCACGAAAAAATGAGTCATAATCTATAAGTCAATATAAATGAGTCAATATTTCTGGGTGGGCAATTACTAGTACAGTAGCTAAATACACTCCACAGGATGACCTTTAGAACACAAGGATATATATTTAATATACTTTCTGGATGTGGTACATGTATTCAGATTCAATGTCTTGCAGACCCAAATACCGTTTAGTCTGTAGGCCAGACTGTCTTGTCCCAACGCTTACAGAAAAATAAGTATAGAACCATAAATTAATAATAACACATAATAACAAAAATCCCTCGCAACGATGTAGACATCACGCAAGCTTTTCGAATTATCCAAACCCGTTAATAAATAGCGAGATGGCACTACATTTTCTAATGAATGTTTTAGCACTGCAACCGGGAGCTCACACATAGAGTGTGTCAGAGATAGAGAGACAGAAATGTCTTTAGGTAGGTGGTGGTGGCGCCAAATGTTAGCGGTGTTATACCTGCACATCACATATCATTACCGGGATTGCGAGATTAAAGCACTACCCACCCCAAAATATGAGAACATTCCTTCAAAGAGATCTTACGAATAAAACACTTTGAAAAATATCAATTTTGCCACTTACGACTCATTTTTGTGTAACACATCACACTATTATATTATTTTCTTTGTTGTAATTTCTCTCAATGTTATGGTGGGGACATATTATACCCCGTATAATAAGTTTCCTGTAGATACTGGACAGAGACAGTATACATTAAACTAAATGGAGGGTCGCTGTCCTGGACAAGAACAACGAACTTCAGAAGATAGAGACAAGAACAATAATGGAAAGAATTCAAAGAGCTTGGTTATTGTACGCCTTACAATTAGCTAGCCCTCAAGGGACTGTCTTCATATGGACATAGTAACTAAAAAATATTTTTCATAAAATCATGCTCGGCTTATTCAGTCGACGAATAGAGAAGAGGTGTTAGTGTTTGAATATTTATTGGACGAGATTCCGAAGGGATGGAGCTCAGTGAAATATGCGTGTTTATTTGTATAAATATCTTTAATGACATTATTGGTAAAGTCCATGTGGAAACCCTTAAAATCTTGAATTTGCAAAGTCGACTGGCGGCTTTTATTAGAGCTTTTGATAAATCAATATGAACCAAAATAATTGAGCCCACAATTTTAAGAACCCAATAGTTGGGATGCGGATTCTATAATAGAGACGCGGCTTTTAATACATGTTTTACGGTAGAGTCATTCTGCTGCATTTATACTTATTCATGTAGTATTGGGACTTACCATTATCTCCCTATGTTATTTTTTTAGAAGCACCCGACCGGCAGTTCACGTGCATAGTACATGCACATTGGAAAACATACATGTATATGTCTGTCATTTCAAAGCGCTGTTTTTGACCTGAAGGCTATTGTTGCATGTATTATACATACATGTGTAGGAGGCGGGAGGGGGTGTAAGTAAAGTATTAGAGGGTACAGGTGGAGATGCCCGTGAGGGGTATTATAATTTACATTGCCATGTGTTCGTAAGCTTAGTAGCGGGGATTACATAGAAGCTAGCTTATACATGTTATTAACATCCAGGAGCTTTGAGTTGCAAATGTATTTAGTTTATGCTAACATTTTTGCATATGTTCTAATGAATTAAATACTTTTTATTTCCAGTCAAGTATTTAGCAATACAAATTATAATATATCGTTTTATTTAGACTGCAACTCCTTGGGTTTTTTTTGTAGAACTCCATTTGAAATAATTTCTTACTTTCGGTTGTAGACGGATGTTATGGAGATCATTGCCATGGTTTAAACATCACTTTTTCATAATTACATTTATTTGAAAATAGGGAAATACTGAAAAGATTTGTAAGAAATCTGGAGATGATTAGCCTTGTGCTACTAAAGCGAAGATGCATAAGTCCATAACTGTTGTTGGAAAATGCAGCCCTGTTTAAATTGCTTGATATTCGCATGCTTTTCCCTCTCCACAATCACGCCTGTAACATTCACTTATCAAGTAAAGCAACTTCAGCTGAGATGCAGAAACCAATGCCTACCCATGAGTGTTGCACGTGGTCTCTGCCTGCGTTCTTAACAATACCGGTAAGTCATTTAAATAACCACGCCCCTTTCGCGGTCTGTCACCAGAAACTCGGTCACCTACCTTTTTATTTGATCACTGGAGACATAGTAGCTCGTAGTGGTAGCGCTTCACGCGTGGTATTCTAGTTCTATGCCCCAAGACTATGTTTATCCGATACAGATGTCAATGAGAATATAGTTGCTTCTTCTGTTTATATGTAATACTAGAGAGGCTGGGGTTGTCAGTGAAGTTCACCCCAGTGAATAACATTGACCCGATGGGGACGTCTGGACGGTATAGACCCACGTGCACAAGCTAGCCTGACTAGCCGGTGTCATGACGAAAAGTGACCCCCATCGAAAAGTGACCCATGGGTCAATTTTCGACGTCCAAAATCGACCCACGGGTCACTTTTCGACGGGGTCACTTTTCGATATCACACCGGCATGTGTAAGGCACGTGAAGTGTGTATTGGTCATTGCTATTGACCTTGACATAATGGATTGTTTTTCCCCGCAGTGCAGGATTAGCCTGAATTTAAATGTAGGCAATTGTGTGTGAGTGCCCACTGGGTTGTATTGCATCATACCGTAGGGGTATGCATACATACATTATAAATACACACAGGGAGCTTCTGGCTTGCCATTCAATGATTGGGTCTCTTGCAAGAACCTGGATACATGTCCCTATGTGGTGAGCTACGCTGACGCAATGTCTCTATAACATACACAGCGCCGGATCTGTTTCAAATCAAGTTGTTTTTTTGTTGTGAGAGAGAGACTTCGTCCAGACATGGTTCACCAACCGGTTAAACTGTTATCAGTATCGTGGCTGGACTCGCCGCTAGTGTGTTCCTAGTAATGACTCTTATAGTGTTATCATAGATAGCAATAATAAGCATGTGTGTTGAACTGTTCACACCACATGGATTTATTAATATAGATACTTGAAGACTGGAACCCCCAGCTGAATGTACATGTATGTATAGAGCGCTGCTGGAACTTATGCATCTGCATACTTATTTGTGGAGAGCAGTACCGTTCTATGAATACACATCGGATTCCATTTGCCTTTTTTTGGTCAGAGAGGCGGAATTATTATCAGGAAATCCTTGCTGATACTAATAGGAAGATCCGCTTTTTCTTCCTCGCAGATAAGCACTGGTAGCTTCCTACATCGCATCTATCTAGTATGAGATACGGCCGTTCACACCCGATGGACGCTAATTATTGATACAGATTCTGTATCTGAGAGTTGATATTTTTGTGTAGTACTTGTGCACGTCTTCTCTCTCTATATATACATTCACCACACAGGAAAAATGGGGGAAACTGAATATCTCACATCTTTCTTCGGATATATTAAGAGTTCCCTTGTCGTGGACACTATTTCATTTCTACGGTACAGACGTCCCACCGTACGGGCAACACAAACCGTAGGACAGTCACAGTGTGAAAATTTAGGAGCCACGGAAAACAACCGCTTTTCTAACAAAGTCCAAGACGGTTCCTTAAAGCAGCAGAATACGTCGGAAAATGTGCTAACACCAAGTTCTCGAGAAAGAGATAACGCCCGTATTCCCTCTCCGGGGAATGGAAGTCCTGAAACGTGTGGTTCTTGTAATGATGACCGTGGCCGCTGTAGAGAATCCTTGGACTCCGATAGCTATGGGTGGTTACAGTGGTACTACGAGAAAGAATCCTTCATGCGCGAAAAAAGCAATGGCACCTCAAAAGGCAGATTAAAAGAGGTGGCTGGGAAAGGACATGTGCATGAACAAGTTCCAAATGATGCTAGGTAAACTGCACTCATATCATGGGTTGTTAATTTTATGATGATGCATTTCCAGCTGACCATTTCACTTGGGCGTAACACAATAGAATCTGCCGTACCCATTCTTAACTTTCATTTTACCGAGTTCTTGGAATGATTGGATAGTATCTGTGAGTATCACGCTGCATGTATATGTATGCTCTAAAGTAACTCAACACCTGGAAATGACAGTCAAAAACCAACTATTTCTCTTCTATGTATTTTGCTAATAGTGTGAATGACATTGTATTTTTATCCCATAGGGTGTACTGTAATAAATATAGATTATACAAGTTCGGCTTCTATAATGAGAACTACTGTACAATGAATTAATCTCATCCCTTATAACAGGCGCACCATTGCAGAGTATTCATTAATCATTAATTATATTAATGTATTTGTTCATTAATAGGACATCATTGGTAGTTATAATTGTGCAAGTCATTTTCTTAGGATGTATATTCATAATTATATCTAAACGATTGATTTGCTTTGAAAATTGTTATTCTGCAATACACATATTACATTAATGACGAACCTTCTTTTAGATCTTTCATTTCATATGCTTCCTGGTGCTTCCATTCGATCAAGTATTTTTACTTTAACTTTTAACAGGTGTCACCATGTAGCAGATTCATTCTTCAGTACTGACAGTGGTTTCAATGACTACCGAGGTCTGCTAAACTTGTGCATCGTACTGCTTGTAAGTATAGGATTAATGTTTCATAATGGTAGACAATACATTCTGTCTACATCAGGGATGCAAGTCTGCAGTATTTGTACTGAAACCAGTATTTCTTTTAACTTCCCAGTATTGTCAAGATCTCGATCACTCAAATTCCACCAGATTTCTCCAAAAGTTTCAAAGAATTCTCAAAATCTGATTTCATCTGGCCATCAAAATGTTTTTTAATCTCTTTTAGTTCAAGTCTCTAAATGAGTTTAGAATATTCTGTTGCGGTACAGGTAGTAGAGGCCCTTAAATATAATAATTACTTCTCATTTCTTCGAAAAAAGATTCAGTATTTTTTATTACTGACATGCATCCCTGCTTGTTTGTTTCAAATAATCTTTATTAAGGCTTTATCAGTATTTAATAGGATTACATTTCAGGTCAGTCAATATAGAAAATATACATATCGACATAACGCGAATATTTGTTAAGTATCGCCTGACTTTCATAAGTAATACTATTCCATGAGACACTATGCAGTATAGCAGATGTTATAAAAAGGGAAAGAAAAAGATGTCATCCACGAGTTTCAAATAATCAATGATACAAAGTATACTAACGAGGTTAAAAGACAGATTTGGTGCAGTATATATGGGTCAGATTTTCAGAAAATGTACAATTGGCAGCTCTACACGTTTAAGAAATTCTCCTAAATTAGGCTGAAAAATGAAGAATACTGGGTATATCCGAGTATATTTGGTATCCCATTGATTTAAACTATAAGTTCTGTTATGTTAAAATTCATTTTGAAGCTCATTTTTGTCTTAAATGTGGACTATTTGAGAGGATTGGTGAAGACGAATTGTACATTTTCTGAAAATCTGACCTATATATTAATTTTAAAAGCAATGTACAAATCCGTTATGGCCGTTACATATACAAGTCCTAGGCTATATAATTGATGTCAAGGGGGATGGGGGAAACTTCATAATCTGGATTCAACGTCTGCTATGTTCTCTCCTTTGTTCTTCATACCTTTCATATGGTTGTCCAGAGGTGGTATCTGTCTATCAGTTCTAAAAAAGCCTAGGGTTCCGCATTGTATCAAAGGTAATAAAGTTGTTTGTAGGAACCGTTTAAGCATATACAATCTCACAGTATCATGTATACGTTCTAAGGAAACCCATCCAAGTTCACCGAATCTATTTTTTTCAATTTCAATGGAGTCCCAACGGCCACCTTTATTTCCAACACAGATAGAATTCCTAATATCGGTTGGTTTTTACATCAAAACACCTTCTTGGTTGTATCATTCAATTGTTACACTCTTACACTGAGATAAACCTACTCCTATATGAAAGTAGGCATTAGTAACTAAATAGCCACAATATCTTTCATAATTTATGTACCAATATATCTAAAGAGACAAAATGTTTTGGCTTCTAACATAAAGAATATTTTCTAGCTATGCCCATCGAAGGTAGGCAACAGTAACTCTGTATATATATCCTTTATATTCTTACATAAGATAGTTCCCTAGTCATACATGAAGTTCACTAAATTTCACACTTCATAATAAGAAATTACATACCGGTATTTGTATCATCTAATCTTGTCACCATTTTGTAATCTAGCAATAACATGATAGGGATGTTTAAGACAGCACAAAAAACGCCGACGATGCGATACTTGTGGGTCAGATTTTCAGAAAATGTACAATTGGCAGCTCTACACATTTAGGAAATTCTCCTAAATTAGGCTGAAAAATGAAGAATACTGGGTATATCCGAGTATATTTGGTATCCCATTGATTTAAACTATAAGTTCTGTTATGTTAAAATGCATTTTGAAGCTCATTTTTGTCTTAAATGTGGACTATTTGAGAGGATTGGTGAAGACGAATTGTACATTTTCTGAAAATCTGACCCTTGTATCACATGAGAATATGGGGACTTGTCCACGAAATTGTATGCAATAAAAACCTAAAACAAAAATACTGTACACTCTATACGCGTCTTGTAGGCAGTGGCTTTCCATAGGGTTAACCATAGCGGGCTTTGGTGTTTACTGCCTACAGGACGCGTATAGAGTGTACTGTCTGTCATACTACAGATCAGTATCCTGAATAAAAACACAATGTTTGAAATAGACGGCGGCCGCCAAACTTGCAAACTTCTTCTTATGTTTATTTATAGTTTTTTTTAAAGTGAAAAGTTATGGAAAATGGTTAATGCCCTCTTTTTCAACAGTTCTTCCAGGCACACCAGAAAGAAATTACAAAACACACGTCTAAAACTAACAGAAAATACTTTTTGTTGTTGTAACGTTTTTATTGATCTATTAGGTACATCTCGATGTACATCTCGATTATTATTTGATTCTGCTGTTTCTTACAAAACCGCAGATATCTATATTTATTATATTATTGAATACAGTTTCCTTCAAAACCGTATTCGTACTCTTGGTTTCCTGCAAAACCTAGAGGGTATTTTGGGTGGATAGGATAAGATCAGCACTTAGAAGATCTTTATTTAATTTTTCTATCAATATATTTTTGTCTTTATTTTTTGTATATTGGTTGGGAGTTTATTTCATGCTCTTGTAGCTCTAGTGTGGACATTTTGGTGTATCTTCTCAGCGTAGGGATTTTCGCCAATGTTTTAAGCAAAATAAAACATATTCAAAACTACATTCGGAGTAGGCCTACAAGTTTACTTGTTCGACGATCCACCTATTTCATCTAAATTATTTTTAGCTTGTGCTAAGTCTTAGGCATATTTTTTTTTAGTGATATTATTCATACTGGGGAGATCCTTCCCGCCACTGCAGGATTTTAAAAGTGCCCAGTCTCTCCAGATAGATTCACCAACTATTACATATGATCATGTCAGGTAGTAATTCATGCTAGTAATAATCACTTACTGTAGTGTGGCCCTACATCTAGTTCTTTAAAACGAAATTATAACAGTTGACAAGAAATAAAATATATAGTATGGTGAAAGGCACAGAAATTCATATTCAAAATCAAAGGGGATAATCACTCAAGAGTGTGGTCCCATATGGAATTGTTTTTCAATATTAAGAACAAACATGTAAATAGTTGAATTAGATGTAGCATCCGTCTATCTGTTAGCGGGAGTAATTTCAATTCATTTTCACATTTTTTTTATTTTGTTCTTTTGGAAAGTTTCTTGATTATTCTTATTGCCCTATTCTGGATTGTTTTGAGTTTTCCAGTTAGTTTCTTAGTGCATGAATCATATAATATGTCTCCATAGTCCATGAGTGGGAGAATTGTTCTTTTGTATACTAATGTGAATACTTTTGTATACTAATGTGGTTAGTGAGTTTCGGATTTTTCTAGGTTGATTGGTTCTTAGGTTTGCCATTAATACTGTTTGTTGAATTTGTTTTTTAAATGTCAGAGTATTATCTATATGGAACCTAAGGTATTTGTATGTTGTTACTGACTCCATATTTCTCGTTTTGAATAGTGTATTTGCTAGTTTTATTGTTGGAGATTTTGCTTGTTTTGCATTGTACAATCATGCTATGTGATATTTTTGTGTTGATTGTTATCTTATTTATCTTGCAGTTTTCCAAGTGATTTAGATCTTCTTGGAGAGTTTCTGATTTCCTATTACTTGGTGTTTCTGTGAATATAAAAATACTTGTATAATCTAACTTAAATTTTACTAATGAAATTTTAGGTGAAAATTGATTTTGATACATGTATATGTGTAGATAAAGTAGATGATAAATGAAATGAAAGTAGTTAACTAACAGGAGGGGGAGGGGGGGGTTGGGCTTTTAATGTACGTGTGGGCTGGATGAAAGTTTGAAGTGAAGTGTGAGGTGGGTGGGTGAGTGGGCACTTATGAGTGAGTACTTATGAGTGAGTGTTTGTGCAAAATGTTAGATTGTTTTGTTAGTTTGTCGGACATACTGTCACCGAAATAAAAATAGAACACCGATAGGCCTCGGTTTCATGACACCGGTTATAGATCCTTTAAATACATTAGGATTCTATAAGAGAGACATTTGGTCTATTAATAGAAAAAGTGTGCCACATGACCTTGCATTTCTATGTAGAGTAAATATTCAAAAATATGTTTACAAGTCATGTCTCATTGGAGACAAGTATACCATAGGAAAAAGAAATAATAATGAATAGGAAAAAGAAATAATAATGATTATTTTTCCTGTGATTATGAAAGATAGCGGTCTAGACGTTATTTGTTGTCGCACATTCTTATCTAAAACGACCTACCTACTTTTTTCTTTTTTTTAAAAAAAAAAAACGCCATTAATGTCCAGAAAAAGTCGCGTTCATGTGAAAAATACTGTGTCACGATTGGAGTCGTTATCAATATTTGTCACACAATTGTAATGAAAGTGATGTATATCCAGAACACTCTCCAGAACAATGTTCAGGTGACGGCGGACGACCACCTGAGGGTGAGCCGTTGTTGTGCTGATAAATGTAAATGTAACACTGATGTACAAACAACGTTACCTAATTACAGATTTTGAACAAAAACAAATCTTCCTTATATTTTACCGGCAGATGTATATCTATCTCTCTGATATTACTTTTGAATTTGAGGACATTCATTAAACGGTGGTGTGTATGCATAGTTTCCTGTATATATATATTCCTTTTTTACTTTGGTAAGGCCAGGTAAGGACACATACAAACTTCATCTATCTCGTATACATGTGATAGAATTGTTATATATTTATCACTCAGCTAATTGCTGATGTATTCGTTGCTATTTTCTAGGTTTTGTCAAACGCTCGAGCTGCGCTTGAGAATGTTATCAAGTGAGTTAAATCCATCAAATATTGCCAAAATAGGAGAGTTTGGAGTCCTTTCTTGTATACTATTTAGTCTTATTTGATTAGTTTGTATTCGAGACCTAAAACGTGGATAAAAAAACCTATTTCCCTTCTTTCAATTTTTTCAATTTGTAAGATTTTTATTCAGGCAAAACATTATGTACAAGTACAGTATTCTCAGAATTCGCTGATTTCTAATGATTTCTATCTATTTTACAGCATCAAAAGATTTTTAGTGGCAATATGTTCACATAAATTTACTAATAGTTTAAAACTAACATAAGATATGGGTATATCGATAATTAAAACATAGTCACCTATAATAGATGTGTATAAAAACAAACACCTGCGTGTTGTTCAAATCATGACAGTCAGTGAAAGTTTTTCTAATTGATTTTAAACATTTTTGAAGAATCCAAGAACATGTACTCATACGAGCAGAGATATAATAACATTATACTAACATCCAATTCAATATTCCTAATTATTCTATCCTAAAATACCATTGGGTCGGGGATAGTCCAGATGTTACCACTGTCTTTGAAGGACTTTAAACAGATCTTTTTTATCTGGTTCGAGAAAACAATTTCTTCATCCAACCTTCTAATATCATTTGGTACCACATTCCAAATTGTACTGATCCTACATATTAAACTTTTCCGTATACTCTCCTTTCTCCAATATTCTTATTAAATAGCATGGTGTGTTTTCGTTCCAATCGAAATGTAACCTGATCACAAACTACATTAGATATCTTTCATTGAATTGAATTAAAATATTCTTTATTTGCTAAGGTGGTATACAAATTTATGGGTTGCAAACATCTGAAATTTACTTTGTGCTACTTTCTTGGATTAACAATTCTGAATAACAACTAGTTCTAACATTCAGTCTTGTATGTTTAAAGGTATGGTATTCTTATCGATCCATTCCAATGGGTTACAGCGGTGCTACGTGAACCATACAGTTGGCCATCATTCACTATTGTTCTAGGTATGTATAGTATGTGTTCTACCCTCTAATTCTGCCTGATAAACAGTAAATGCATGCGTTCCCAAAGCATGTAATTTTCTTTTCACAACAGAAGGCTAAGATTGACAGCGCTACTATGACAGAGCCACCAGTGACACCCCCTCCCTACTTTCCTGTGTGTGTGTGGGGGGGGGGGGGGGGGGGGGCAGTGATCTAAGGTGCTGGTTTTGGACCCATTTTCGATATTTTTCTTGTTTTCTGGAAATAGGCTTAGTAGAAACGTAAAGTACATTCAGAACCACTGATGAAAATTAAAAAGTGGTTCAGCATCTACCCGACCCTACTTGTCTCTGATTTATTGCAAAAAGTTGTATTCACTCTAGGTCCAAACCCTCAGATCAGATAAGAATGGTATGTCACTGATTAGACACCTATACTTCGCAAATCGGTTTCCTGGCCTAGCACTCAACTTTTAATGTGAATATAATGACATTGTGTGGTCTTAATGGGATTATAATGGCAATTTGCGTTTTGAGGCGAGAGGTTTCCCTTCGTTTGAAGGGACTCTCTCAACTTTGGGCCTAGACTGTATTTCCACTTTCTTACAAACTCTTTGATTGTGTGAGGTAGATGTTACAAACACAAACGTGAGAATATTGTGCATTTTGATATTTCAGGTTGCAATGGCTTTATCCTCGTTTCGTTCTTGGTTGAAAAATTGTTGGCCATGGTAAGTCATGTTTCATGTATGTCCCAAGTCCTCTTCTTCACGAATCAATTTAGTCAGACTGTTTGCTTCATTGTTTAGCTTTTTCTTGCTGCTCGGGAATTATGTGCACACGTGCATTTGTGTAAAATACATCAGGCAACTTTCTTCTTTAATATAAATACCGCCAATTTCATCTGCAAACTTCACCAGCTTGGGCGAAGATCTTAGATATATATATTAGAACATATATGTCAATGGTTCCTTATTCAAATTATTGTTTTCTATTTTAGGGTACTATCTCAGAGACAGTCGGCAACCTTATAAATGGATTGAACATATTCTCAGAGATAACAATACCTGCTATAATAGTTTTGTGGACGCATCCTTCTCCTAGTAAGTTGAGCAATATAGTAGCTGAGCCATTAACCCTATTTTATATTATTTTAAGTTCTTTTTATTGCAGAAACATATTAACAGCATCGTCGTAGTGACGATCTTCCCACTGTCTGCCTTGTTTTAAACTTCAGTGATTAGTTTGATATGAATGAGTGGTTAATAATTACATTATTTATAATAACATTAAATTTGAGTGGCCTAGAGGGTGACTGGCCCCAGGGTACACTATCGTCACAACAACTCTTAAATTAACTAGGATATTATAGTGTTTGGCGGATAATGAAACCTTTATAGGCTATTTAAAAAGCCTTCAACAACACCGTAACCCACCCACCGTCCCGTCCCGTCCTGGCCGTGTAGGCTGACAGCTCTACACGGCCCAACAAGTAGAGGATGAAAAAAAAAAGATATGAGGCCCCGGCGAGCCTTCAACTTCCAACCCTCAGGTCTGGAGGCGAGAAGGTTGCCACTGTGCTATCTCCTGTAGTCAGGAGAGGGGGGCTTCATTGTATGAGTCATACGCCGAGTATTACCGTGGCCATACGCAGGGTAAAATGTCCGTTCATGCTTTAGCATATAGGGGTCAGGGAATCGGCTATTTCTCACTTATTATACCAGATATACCTTGATGTATTGGAGGTAATCGCAGTCTACATAATTTCTCTAGGCGTGGGTACATTGTTTTGGTGGCTTGGAGGTTGGGAAATATGATTTTCGGCGGATCAGCGGACCATCGAGTAATCTATATGTAGTGTCGATAAGTAAGTGGACGTGGCTCAAATTGTCGGTAAATGCTGAGGCATATGAACATGCCAGTTGACGCCGGTCGGTCAAGTATACCTTTCGACTGTAGAAATCACTTGAATGTACAACTAGACAATATGTCAGCCATATTACATTCACACATATATAATTCCTTACAAATTACAACCATTTCGGACCAAGCTAATACGTCATGAAAATGTGTCTTTTTTTATTTCTTAATCGGCTAGACACATTTATCATTATTTCGAAAATAATCATTTAATCAATGAAGAGGATTGTTTTCATGCGTCGCCACATATAGTACAGAGAAAAAATATCCAAAGTCAATTTAAGTTTTAAAGAAAAAAGCCTCCAAAGTATACTATCTCTAGGCCTACTATCTAGCATACTATCAATAAGTCTCTCTCATAATCCACTTGTCTTCATTAAATACTGGTCAATATGCGTCTTCACACCAAGAAAAACAAGAATATCAAAGACAAATCTATATCAGAACAACACAATACGATACAATGTTTCATCAGATAATGCTATCTGTCTAATCGTTCAATAAAAAGAAGTGAAACTTTTAAATCATCAAGTAGGCTGTTTGTCCATCGACAAGGAATGCAACGTCTTCAATTATCAGTGATGATGACACTAATCATTGAGGCAAAAATTTGAAATCCATGAAGGAAAAACAATTAATTTTATAAATTATTCAGACTATGCGAACACACTACGGTCCCACGTGTAAGCTACAATACAACACAAAAAAAAAACTCAATTACATTATAAATTACATCAGACACCATCCAAGTTTTGTTAAAAGTATAAGAGAGAAGAAACGAATGATAACAGTCTTAACAATCTCATTTCTCAACCTATATCACCACCGTCTCTGATTTATTTATTTGCAGTATTTTCGTCAGTTGCTTTGGCGATATGCACAGTAGTCTTTCTCAAGCTCATCTCCTATACGAAGGTCAACGCCTGGTGCAGAGCTTCTCTCAAGGAACCCGGCCTCAAGCGCTCCCGGACCAAATCCCTCGGTGGTAAGCATTGCTCATGGATACATAGAATTGAATTGAACTACATGTATTCTTTATTTGTCTAAAAGTGTTAAATAGAAACAAAAACTGCGTGGATATCTTAATATAGTCAGTAGGTTTAGACATTTGCTCCAGTATCGTTATGGGGACCACTTTGATACGTGTAAATAATGAAAACAATTAAAGCTGTCTAGGCTCAGAGCCTATCAGCTCCCTTCAAACTAAAGAGAACTGACCGCAAAATCACATTAGGACGATACTGGTGGGCCGGGAAAGCCATTGACATGCCGATCTTATCTCATTTGATAGACTAAGCAATTAGAGTATCTACAGTTTGGTGGATAGGAAAAGTTAAATTGTATTTCCAATAGGTAAATATTCTATATATTAATAATAGCGCCTACTCGAGTATAATTATGTCTTGGCATAGCTACTATATTTGTAGTGTATAGTTGAAGACTAGATATCGATATAGACTTTAAATAGGAATTGAGATGAATTAAAATGAAATGAAATATAATTATAATACAGACTCCTCATCTCGCTAAAATATAGGTTGTATTCGTCCGTATATGTAGGCCTACTTTCAAGGTGCCAGAGATCGAAATATCTATTTAAATATATCAACGCATCTGTATCCTCTTTGTTGATTGCTTCTACTCACATTTTATTAACTAAATTTCTAACTCAAAATTTAAATTGCAAGTGCCGTGACATTTATGAATTCATTCGCTTGTATAGTTCTAACTTTCCTATTAAAAAAATGATATGAAATAAAAAGTACTATAACATGAGGATTATTATGTTTGTTTTTTTCCCACTGCAATGCATTATAGGGTTTTAAATTAGAGTGTGTTACCTTAAATTAATTCTCCCCTATTTTAACTCTTTAGGTAACCTTGATGCACATCTGGACAACGGTCGAATTCAGCACATGCAAAAGTACCCGAATAATCTTCATCTGCAGGGTAAGATATTGAAATTGAAATAGGAATATCCTTTATTTGCAATTGATATTGGGTTGTTAAATGGCTCAAGAGCATCTATGAAACATTTCTTCCAGCTCTCGCCCTGCTTAGGAGATTTACAAGTTTGCAATAAAAATAGACAATACAATGTTTAAAAACCCTTCGCATTTCCCTTCTTAATATATATGTTTCATCAAAATTTAGAAATCTAGCCCATTCTGTGGAGGGTGGGGGGATCGGTTGCTTCACGCCCAGTTTTGACACCATACATTTCTTACATTTGGTCCTATCAGGGCGGGAGAGGAAACACGCCAACGGGATACAATACCCTGCTCTTTTCGAATATTAGCAATGTTTCTTTTACATGTGTATAGCCATAGGCAGCTATACACATGGCCGGCCTTTGGTAACCCAGTCAGCGTGCACTGGGGTAGTCCATTCTGTACTTAGTATCATAGTAAACCCTGTTCTATTATTTTCTTAGTACTGTAAACTACAGGTCTAAACCCTGTTCTAGTCTGTAATGGCATATTATAGAAGACCTGACATTAATTACATCTATCACATAGTATATCTTTTAATTAAAGTTTTTATATAGGGTATTGGCACAATCATAGCACAGTTACACTTATAACTAATATAAGTTATACAATCCCCAGCTCAGGATTACGGTGGTCTTCCACTGGCACCTGATGATGGCACTAGATATATTAGAAAGGTTATTGTGTTTGTATAATCTTTTAAGTAGAAGCCTATAATGTGAGTGTACTAATTCTGCTTCTAGATGTATACTACTTCATGGTGGCACCAACACTGACGTATGAACTGAATTTCCCTCGCTCAGCAAGAATACGCAAACGTTTTCTAATTAAAAGAGTTGTTGAAATGGTGAGATTTCGCTTCAGTATAGCTCAGTGCAGTAACATGTACATCATAATCCAGTCCTACACTCAATATCAACCCTTTATATCCCCATTTTGTATCCATTATATTATATTTTCTAAAATCTTATGTATCAATAGATAAAATCAACAGTACTGAAGAAGAAAAAATTCTTCTCTAAGACTATTTTAACCTAGATGTGCTAATAATTAAAGTTGTATAAATGGCCTTCTGTTTTGCAGATATTTCTGTGCGGTCTTATGATAAGCTTGGTACAACAGGTAAAATCTGATTCACTCTTTTGAATTTTCCCCCAAATGGGGTAAGAACAAACATACATTTTTTTATTTTTTTTTCCATTTTTAATGAAAATAACAATAAATAATATAAACAATTGAAACATCACAATTGTTTCTTGGCATAGCCTATGACGTAATAGGCGGATCGTGATGTAATAGCATCGCTATGGAGACATTCCAGTCTTCATTGCATGGTAGCAGTTTGGTGTGAGAGGGTGGGCTGCAGCTTGCCACGTACCATATAACAAACATACATTTGCCAATTGTCAACTGAAAATCTCATTATTGAATCATAAATCATTCCACATATTGGAATTGGAATGATCTTTTCATCACATTTGTGATATTCTCAAGAGTCAAATATATTTGTTCAATATCTTCTTTCGCCTTTCAGTGGATCGTACCAACAGTCAACAATGCCATGGTACCCTTCCAAAAGCTTCATGTCTCTAAACTAACAGAGCGTTTGCTCAAGTTGGCTGTAAGTTTTATTTTTCTGTTGTTTTTTTTTCCATTTTTATGTTGCCTTAAAGCATCAATCTCAGCTATCATATCAATTTCCACTTAAAAATGCTCAATTTTTTTATTTTTTTTTTTCAATTTAACATATTTATACAGCCAAACGTAGGAGTTGAGCCAAAGATTCTCATCATTACTATCACTCATTGACACAAATGCTGCTATGAACGTTCCTTGATCAGTGATTCTATATAATAGAGGTTAATTGTTTCAGGTGCCCAATCATTTAATATGGCTCATATTCTTCTACTGGTTCTTCCATTCGTGTCTCAATGTTGTTGCCGAACTGTTGAAATTTGGAGACCGTGTGTTCTACCGAGATTGGTGGTGAGTAATTAAACTTAAAGAAATAACTTGTATAGTAGTGATTAAAAAATGTTTTACATGTTTATCAGTGTTGTAATACTAACACTTCTTTTCATTTACCTCGAATAGAAACCCCATCAAAACTCTGTTATGCAATTGAAATGAAATAAAAATCTTCTCTGTTTTTCCAGGAATGCTGAAAATGTGCAGTATTTTTGGCAGAATTGGAATATCCCTGTTCATAA
The DNA here is from genome assembly GCA_942159475.1 of Sthenelais limicola. Taxonomy (NCBI): domain Eukaryota; kingdom Metazoa; phylum Annelida; class Polychaeta; order Phyllodocida; family Sigalionidae; genus Sthenelais; species Sthenelais limicola. Next base: position 31,745,402 of record OW804099.1, read on the forward strand.
ATGGGCCTTGAGGTAAGACAGTCTCTTTCTGTGACCATTTATGTACTCTTTTCTATCGTTCTTCTCAAGAAAAGTAAATATGATTGTTTGATAAACATTTGTATTCGGTCAAAAAAAAATACTAGAAGAAACGCAACTATACATATTAGGCTATACGTACTAGACATGTCAGGATGCTAATACTCTACTATCCTTGCATTAACTGTTATTTTCCTTTAGGTGTACTATATTGTCTTACTTTGCTACTTGGGATAACTTGTTTTGTTATCTTTCTTTTTGAGACTCAGTTAAGAAAAGTGACGTATATTCTAATATTGCGTCAATAAAATAGATATAAACATATTTATATATAATAGTTAGTATGTGTTTTAACTTTACTAAATAGCCTTAAACCCAGGGCACAACGAAAAACAGTTAACTAAGTTAACTAAATTATGAGTTTTATGAGTGGAAAAGTACAAAATACTTTAAAAATGTATTTTTCCACTATGATGTATAAACGCCTGAAAAAAGGTTCTTGTTATGTTATTGAAATTATCAATCTTTACACCCATGTATAGGCACCTGTACAAGCCCATGCTACAGGCAGGCTACACTAAGATGCAGGCCAGTATGGCCGTCTTCCTCGCATCTGCCTTCTTCCACGAGTACCTCGTCAGTGTACCACTGCGCATGTTTAGGCTGTGGTCATTTTCTGCTATGATTGGCCAGGTATGTACACTAAAGGGTGGTCTCCACTGGCTGCGGTACGCTCTGCGGTAAGCCATGCGATGGTTTGTGCTGGTTCTGTAGGTGGAGAGGAATGACAAGGATCTTGTCTATATGGTCAGTGAACCATGTAGGGGGACCTCGTCACTCCTCGCCATCACAGCACCATCGAAAGGCTTACCGCAGAGCTTACTGCAGCCAGTGGAGACCACCCCTAAAGAGACAAATTTGCCTGATGGCAATCCCCACGTTCCACATAAAGCCTAGGTTCCACTGCCACGCTACTTCTCCCGCTACTACTCCCGTTTCTTTGGTCCCACTACTTTTAGAAGCGGGAACAAGTAGCGGGAAGTAGCCACTTCAATTAAAAAGTGTTTTGAACTGATTTGAAACGGCTACTTCCCGTTACTTCTAAAATAGCTTACCAATTAAATGGCCAATTATGATCAAGGATTAAAATACATTACTGTTTATTCTTAATGATGCTGTACATCTCAAATGACTGTTTTTGTGAACATGTGTATAACATTCAATTGCCTTTTCTTTACAGTTACCATTGGCGTTTTTCATTTCTAAATTCCTGGATGGCAAGAGTGGAAATATGGCTGTATGGCTTTCAATCATCATCGGTCAACCCGTGGCGATTCTCATGTACTACCATGATTACTATGTTATGAATTACCAATAGTTGAACATGGACCAGATTGGAATGTGAACAAATAATTACTTGGTTGCTATTCTATCTCAAGCTGCTGTGAGTTGGCCAGTTAGTTGACCAACTTTTTGATGACTATTGAGTCATGTTGATATGACACAAGACAGCATTTTTCAAATCTAAACAAGTCGCTGATTTTATTGTTAATTTAAGCAATCAAATCTCATTACGACTAAAACATCCCGGTGTGTTTAATCCAGAATTGCACTTGATTGAGTAAACCACAAACTTACTACTGGTACATATTATATGATTTGATTATGTAGGCCTACTGATATCTGGTTTCAGGCTGTAGAGTGAAAAGTTCAATGAACCTAAAGAGAAAGTCCATTTCGTGGTACGATTTTTCAACGGTGTGAATTTTTCTAGACCAGCATTTCTAGGTGGACATTCTTATTCATGAAGTGTATCGAGATCTCAATTTAGAAATTCGTTATGAAAGAATCAGTAGAATTATGTGATGATTATTTTTATAGATGGTTACTTGCGAGCAGGTTTATACTGATCCTTTAATGGTATGATGGTGTGTACTATTTCTCCTATAGGAAGACTTGAATTATGTTGATATGGAAATATAAATGAGAACAAATGCTATTCATGAAGAATGAAAATATAGTTTTCAAGTATTCAGTTAACAGTGTAACCTGTTGTGAACCATTTTGCGTTCCATAGGCAGCAAAACATAATAATTTCCATTTAATTTAATTCAATATTTTTTTATTTTTCGAAAAAAAAAAAAAAAAAAATCACCAAAACATATACTCAGTAAGTCTTCCTATCGTGGCCATTCGAGTCCTACACAAACGCCAATACAAACAGTACTACTATAACAGTTACAATTACAGAGATAATTGTGTGATCAATGTTTTGAATGGGAATACCTTTACCATTATGCTACTGCTGTTATTATCTTTTCACATGAAAAGGAAAGTTTCACATCACTGTTGTAGGATATTTGAGTCATAATTCATACCAATTATATTTTCATGATTTCTCAAACAGTCAACATTTGAATGTGCGAATCTTTTTTTGTATATAAATTGTGATGTTTTGATAATGAGTATATATTCATTACTATCTGTAGTTTGACTGTATTGAATTATTATTATTATTATTATTATTAGTCCAATGAATTGTTCAGCCTGGAGTTGGATTTATATATTTTGAGGAAAACCTGTGATGTATAGTGTTTCACGTAGGTTACTGCTAATACGTTTACGTATGTGGAACTCAATGTCTTGTCAGTCTCTGTAATGGTCGTATCTAAGTTTATACCTACCGTAATCGTCGTAACAACCCCCCCCCCCCCCCCAATAAGCACGCTTTTTTTGTGATCAGTCAAAACCTAGGGAAGGGTGTGCGCTTATTAGGCTGAAGACTTGTACCTAGTTTCGGGTCTAAAATGGTTTAGCTCATTATGACGATTACGGTATGTCTTTCGAGAGCTTTTACTATCATGCATAGGGTAAGTATGTGACTGGTTGTGAATGAATGACGCTTTAATGAGGGACAACTCCCTATAGTATAGAATCCCTGTACCCTGATGGATGATACGAAATAACAGGAACTGCTGTGAACAGTTCATAATTGTGCTTTTATTTGTACTGCTTTTGCCTGGGTCATATGTTGCATTTTCAATACAATGGAAGACAGGCGGTTAGATGTTAACACCCGTATCTTTTTCCATTGTACATGTGTGTGATAGTGCGAATATATTATATACAGACTGTTTAGTAGTTACAAGTATATGTATGTGTCTCATTAAACACGCCTGACATAATAAAAACTAATGTTTAAAAGTTGCGTGTTCATTATAAAAAAAACGAACTTTGTACTGCGGTTATTCCCGTCCTTGCAGAAGTTAATGGATATTGATGATAGAAATTCTCTTATTTTATAGAAGGATCTGGATGTGGATAATCAAGATTTGATAAAAGCTATTATTAGGTATTCACACTCTGTGGCTAAGATACCGTCATAGATTATACGGTTTGTACAAATATATATATATATAGATAAGTGATCTTTTTTTTAAAAAAAGCATAAAAACAATAATACGGTTAATACTAGGGATTTTGTCAAAACATTGTTAAACGTTTATGAGTATGATTCTGCATAGTTTGAAGGTAGCTGTTAAGAGGCTAAAGTTAAATGGAAAGACTGTTCTGGGATGTATATTCTGTCTGGATGACTCGTTTGATATAGTGCTAATAAGAAATAAACTTGTATTTTTCAATATACTTCTTGTTTTAAAAGTCTTATTTTTCATGGGTGGAGTTTATATAGCCAACGGAAGAACCTAATTAAGAATTACCTATAACCCAAAGTAATGTGATAATTACTCTTCAGAAAACATAATGATTTCTAGTAGCATTGTCAAAATTGAACATCGACTAAATAGCATGTGTTTTTTTGTGTTTTTTTTCTTTTATATGATTATAAATGACGGCAGGGTGTTAGGATTTGGCTTCCACTAGCGAAATTTCAAGTCATTCATTGAAGAAAAATTTATTCTTAAATCCCTAGAAGTACTTCCCTATTGTAAACAGTTGGCTGACACCATAACAAATTCCAATACAACCACAGAGAAAAAGGTTGAGCCACGATAGGTATTACTGCCCCCATACTCAAGAGAACAGAAAACCACTATTGGACGATAGGTCTTTATATTGGAGGACATTTTAGTTTTCAGACGAGTTTAATAGAATTGAACTTTTACTGATAATTATTTGGTAGGACCATATATTACTTTCTGTGAGAATTGGGAAGATAAATTTCATGACAGCTATAAATAGCGAGAACAATCACTTTACATCTTTATAGTCTGAACACTTCTTATAACAAGAAGCAGTTTCAGTTGATATTCTATTATTCTATTGCTGTTTTAAAGTGTTCAAAACTTGTGTCAGCTTAATTCAATTAATTTCCGTTTCCAAGGGAAACGTTTGCAGATTTCAGTTACATGTAAACCCATGTTCAAGTGACAATTATTGTCATATATTGAAAAGAATTTAATATCCTGACTCATATTGATGTAGCACTTTTATTGGAGGTTATACAGTAATCAGACAGACAGTTGGCAGTCTTATGGGCAGCGGTGTTACATAACACAGCCATGAAGAGTTGGTGATGTATTACTAGTGAAGCAAGACCAGATGCTTAGTGAGATAATCAGAGATTTGATCTTGAAGCCATGCTGTCCTGCCAATCTGTCCTGCTGGTTTATCTGAGATTAACAACAACTGCAATCATATCAGATGTTACATGGACGGGTTCAGAGCCCCCCAGAGATCCGATTCTAATCAATGATGGACATTTGTCTACCCAAAACCTATATATTTGCAGCTACCATAAATCTGCAAATAAACAAGAATTAGTTAACAGTGATCAGTTTACATTTATTTATTTATTTATTTATTTATGATTCTTGCAGAAGATGTCACCAGGTCACCCAGGTAGACATACCCCATTCCCCACTGATCACTGTCCAAATTTATAGATATGGCCATATCATTTCAATAGATGAATACAAAGTTTAATAAGTTTAATAAGTTTAATGACCAGGAAGACACATTTTCAATCATGGATATGACATAGAATAAGGCATGATAGAATTCTACAAGAATTTTGAAATAAATTCACTTGATTTCTATGCCTCTATCTTCCAAATATGTGAGAGAATTTGAAAAATGCACATGTATATATATGTTCCAAACAGTTAACCTGCATCTCTTTGGTAAGGGTGTTATATCTAGTCTGCATGTAAAATGATGCATATGCAATACGTAATAGGTCACATGGTGGTGATGCAGCATGCGTGACTCTTTTTCAAACAAAAAAACGCCAAATACTAGTTGGCTACTCCCGTGACTATATCCTGATTGGAAAGGTGTGTTCCATGTAAGTATAGGCCTACCATAACCAACCATGCAGCACGATACAGCCATTTGAGCTTTGCACATAATCAGCAGGGACTGGATCTTTTCAAGTTATTATAACGGACAATTAGGTTATCGGTGAGGTTATTTAGTATATCTATTTGAATCAATCAATCAACCAATGAATTCTGTATTTGCATTCAAAGAGGAGACATAATTCTGAATTGCGCATTCTATAACCGGGAGTTCTATATCTGAAGAAGAGGGCACAAATAAGTTTATGGGACTCGTTCGACGCGGGCAAGGGAAATGTAGAACTCGTTTTTCGCCTCCCAACACGTTCTACATTTCCCGCCCGCTTCGAACTCGGTTCCATAAGTTGCTAAGGTAGCAAAACTGCTTCAGATTATATAGTTTTGTTTTATTCATTTAAGACCAATTATATCTTTAAAAGTTACAAAAAGACGCTCTATCCATCTTGGATGTTTTCGGACGTTGCCTATAATTTTGTTTTAAAAAAAAACTCCATTTCATCTCATCTACTACTATAAGAATACTACCGTACTATAAAATACATCGATGGGCCTACTTTCTAATTATACTCTAATCCTATGGTCTACTCTCATCTGTCTATATTAGGTGCTTTATTAATCTACTAATTTATTTGTCTGCAACATCATTTACACGTACACATCTAAAATACTATAAGTAATCTATAAACCAAGTGTAGCCTTCATCAACAACGGCTGTTACACATAAAATGGGAACAGGAAAACGTATATTAATACAGCTTTTTTTCGTTATTAGCTCAGTAAAGTATTGTATTCAAAATATGTTTATTCAGCACAAAACATTATGTAACAATAAATACATTTCATCTCAGTCGTAGCTGACTATTACAAATCAAGTATATTATATAGAAAAAATGGAAAATCCATAAATTGATCATTTTAGTTAATATACACATAACGCAATGATACTAAGAGCAATACAGATATGTTAAAACCATCACCGACGCATCTTTCATATCATGACAGTCCAGTAGCTTTTTTGATCTTTTAATCCATTCGGACCTGTACCGCCCACTGGGGTAGCTGGGCTGAACTAACCCACCAGTGCATACGGCAGGGCGGTTTACTCGTTATTTTCTCATTAAAACGGTGCGGATAAGTCCTGTAGACCACCTCCCCATGAGGTAACTAGAGAATTTTTTATTAGCCGTGCACCACCGTTTTTTTTGTGCATGGCCATTTCTATAGACACCAGCATCCTTCTTGGAGATCCATTTGGCAAAATCTCATGATATATGTGCATTGCTCATGTGAATACACATTCTAAGGGATTGCTAATTTTAGTTGAAAACATTGGAATTAGTATACTACATGTTACTATCATTGGCCCTGACATGTTTGAATGAAATTTTAGCACAAATTTGGTGTAATTCAGGGCGTTTTTGTAGGAAAATATACAAATTCTTTAAAGCAATGTTGTACGACTTTCATGACATTTGACTGAGGAAATCAGGCAACACATGCCCATCTCATCTTGCCAAACCCCCTACCCCCATTGGCTTTATGGCCTTTTACGACCCTCCCAGTGTTAGATGTCTCCATTAGTTAGTTTCAATTTTTGGCTAAATCTTTAACAAAACCAATCAAAATGGTTCTAGATGCATTGTGCTTAAACTCCTGAACATTTCCGTATATTTTCCATTATTGTAGCTCATATAAGATTATTTATAAACATGTTTTGAATAATACAAATGGTCATTGATAGAGGCCCTCTGCCTTCACAGAAGTCTCTCCCTGTCCATGCCCTTTATGATCTTTTATGATCCTCACATGTGGTCCCTCTCAGTTCCCCCTTCCTATTTGGTAATCTGATTAGCTGTTGTTGAGCTCTTCCCCTCTATCCTTATTCATTTTTTAAAATTCTATGAATACGCTAGGAATTCCTGTGTAAATGGGTTGTGTCAAACTTAACAAGAATTTGGGTCTTTGATTGGTAATTGTACGTCCATTATTTGGGATTTGGGGGTAAAAACTAAAATCTAATGATATAAATCTAATATTTGTTCTCTCTTATCTCATGACGCTTGACAATTTAGATTGTTGTATTCAGCTAAACATTATGTGATTACACACTCTTCTCAGTTGTAGTTGTACATCTAAATCAATCGAGAAATTAGAAATATTAGGGGAAACTTAACCAGATAGGAATCAAAATCAGCTCACATTTAACTGCATGGTCTACCTTTGACATAAGGTAAAAACAAAGAGAACAATCTAAATTCTGACTGTACTCAATGCAGTTACTGGTGTTTTAACTCATATGATAGTCCAACCAATAAGCAAGAAAAGTTCAAATAGAATACTTTACATTCAAAAAGAAAGGGACTGACATCTAGCAGTTTGTCAAAGGAAGTTGTTTTTAAGAAATAAAGTGAGTAAATAAATAAGCTTAAAAGAATGGACCTCCTGCATTCTAGGATTACTTTATGTACTTGTCAAATTGGAAATGAAATTCCAACAGAAAGAAACACATGCAGGTTTAATTATTGTAGTGTAATAAATGGAGGATTATAGGGATGGGGAGTGTCTTCCAGGGTCAACCCTAATGACTTACTGGAGGGGTGGTCAACCATGATTGCTCAATTTGTATTTTATTGCCTCGATAGTGAAACCGCCCCTTGTATGCTAAAAGCCTTAGATGCCGCCAAACATGGCCTAGAACAAAGACACTACAGTAATCATAGAAGCACTCCTACGTCGTGCTTCTATTCTCTGTAGTGCATTGAACTAGGCCTGCTCGGCTGCATCTAAGTCTTAAGTGGACAATACAATGAATAACCCAATACCACCACAATCATATATTATGAAATCGAATAACTGGTAATTGTCCGTGTCTTGTGCAAATTTGTAAAGACATATGGGTTAAGTCGCCAGAAAATGTACAATTGGTCTTCACCAAGCCTCTCAAATAACCCAAATATAAGAAGAAAATTAGGTTCTAAATGCAGTTCAACATAACCAGACAAATGTATTGAATGAATACAATACAGAATATATACTCAGATAACCTAGTATTTATCATTTTTCAGTCTGATTTAGCATAATGTGATAGATGTGTAGAACTATAGATTGTGCGTTTTCTGAAAATCGGACCCATAATTATATAATATGAAATATAATAAATGGAACAGTTCTTCTGTACAAAGCACAACTTTGCGGAAAATATTATATCTGTTATATTCTATATGTCTATTTATTTTCAGAAATAATTATAGCGGGAAAATCGTCATAAATGCATCATGCTTATGACGACATGGATTATCTTTAATTTCTTCTGCATGGTAGTTGTCTGCATCGTGTGTTCGCAGATTCCAATGGCCAATTCAGAAAGGAATGAGCATGGTAGGATATGAAAGCCACTATACCCACCAAAATATTATCATGTCTTTGAGGCATGGACAATTTGACTATGAATTATTTTTTTCCCCAAATCATGAAAATTGCTTCCTTCCCTCTTCCTCAAAGGTACTAGTTTTTGGCGCAGAAAGGGCTGATGATTTTGTAGCAGCTTTATATTGAAACCCCATTGAACTGGGAAATATCGGAGGATGTCTATGGAATCACCGCAATGCATATGAATTGGTATCCGCAGGGCTCCTGGTGCCCTAACTCAACAAAATCAGCACTGCCTTTCTTTTGGAGAATCGACAATCAACATAAGCTTTTTTATGTCCGACAATTCGACGTTGTTGTGTGTAATGATCAATAAATCGACAGGGGTAGTTGCTTAAAAATGACAAGATAATTTTCTTGCTGACCAGTGACAAAAGTTGTTTCTTAATAGAAACAAAAATAGGTTTTCTATTCATAATCCCGGGCCTGGCTTCTCTGAATCCAGTTCCTGAACCCTGTAGGTCCTTTTAAATCCCGAATCCCGGGCTGAAATGCATCCAATCCCGATTCCAGAATCCAAGCCCTAGCTATCCATGGTGTCCTATCTGCTATTTTAACAGAGAATTAGGAAAACCGAAATAGGATATGAATTATTGCCTAATTGGGCATGTAGTGAAATCCAATTTCCCACACAAATCCAAAGGCTATTTCGATTTGATATGGATAAATAGGAATTCTATTTCTCCATGAATTCTTACTTTCGGTTATGTGTACATTCGACTTTGCATATATTATGTCTAAAGGGGTCTCAGAGGAGGAGAGATGGGAGGAGGACTGGGTGGACCGTATCTCAGGGTGAGGTGTGTCATGGGTCAGAGATAACCACAGTGTAAACCACAGGGGCTGCTTTAAATAATGCATAATTTTACCCTTGTAAGTTCCCGTGGTTAACCATGAAAATGTTAAACCAAAGCAATTCATACGCTCCTACGAATCACTTGATAATCATTGAAATAAAATAGTTGTGCATGGTTCCCCAGATTAATTGACGTTTCGGCATGGTAAAACAATACGTTTTACCAGAAATTCTCCAAACGTGCCATGAGGCAAACGTCAGGTTAAAGAGGAAGAAGCTTGTTTGTTTTATTTTAAATCCAAAGCCTCGAGGGAAACCATTCCATTCACGTAAAGGGAGGCAACACACCCCTGAATTTGCATATGAATAGAAAACGAATTTATTTTGTTTAGTACTAATATTTGATTATGTACCAATGTGTTGGCAACGCATGAAAACAGTGAAGAAAACGAATGGCTATAATTCTATTATAAAATAAACATGTAAAGTAACTGGGCCAATAAAAATGTTTTTAATAAAGAGTAAGAAAAAGAAAAAAAGCAGCGTTTATACAACGTCAATTCAATATCAAAGCTGCATTTTCAGCTATTAGTTAGGACTTAGGAGTTATCAATTATGTTGCTGCGATTCATAATGTTTATCTGTTTATATAATAGTCCTTGCAAATATACAAACTAGTGTATCTAAAGATTTGTATTCAGTGATAACCGTCATACACAATTACATTATTCTCAGTTCATGCTCATCTAATAATATGGAAATTATAGGGATACCAGTGAAACTTTACTTCAACATTTATTACTGATACTATAAAAGGAGAAGCATAGCATATTATTATATACATCAAATAAACATATTGGACATAAACGTAAAAACAAACACAACCCCTGGCGTCATAAACAAATCAAGACTGTCAAAGTTAGAAAATACAGGGACAGAATTACAGTGGACCCTAACGTACAAAGTATTTACGATCTCTTGATTTAATTTGAGAGAGGAGATACGATAGGGACTGGAGTGGGAGAGAATGTTTTCTTTAGTTTGTTGTCACCTCCCGTAAGAGGTTTCAAAAATTGCAAGCGCCGATCCATATTTCAGGACGACACCGCGGGGTATTGGGTATAGTTTTCAACTAGCAATAACCGCGCCTCGGATGAACCTCATCGGCTACAGTACTGCCACTGCGCAAAGCTACCCACCCACCAACGAATAGCAGACTGGTTTTATCCTACACAGACACACACCAGGTGTTTCTTCAAGGTTGATATATGATTTGGTCATTATGTTTATACATTAATACACACGTTTCAATTGCTGGATATCTATTTAATTCTAATGCGAACCAAGTTGAAACATTTTAAATGCAAAACAATCCACAATATGTGGGAATATATTATGTAAAATCTATTCTCTCTCCAAGCCGCGGGAAAATTGTCTTCACTGATCAGGGGCGCCCTCTATTGGAAGCCGCAGCAGTGAGAGCCCAGGGTACCAGGGAATGGACTAGTTTAAATTGTGATTAGACACGGAGAACTATACTGACTTGCATTGTTTCCCTTTTGATTTCATTATTGAACAAACTATATGTCTATATATGTGATATGTTGCAGAAAAAAATTAAAGATTTTCGTGCGTTTTATTCACAAGATCCCTTTGTTGGAATGCTAGCATTCTGGGAATACATCTACCGCTGTAACTTGCATGAATACATGTACCAAATTCCAAGACAATGTATTTAATTTACACTTGCGTATAAATTCATGCTATGGAGTAGGCCTATATTTAGCTACTTTATTTATTGTCCACCCAGAAATATTACAATTTTTTAACAAAATAAAAAATCAAACATAAAATATAGAAATACTTTGTAGATTTCCCAAGTGTTAACATCGTTGGGACTCACTACATCACATGTTTTCAAACATGATTATATCTCACAATACATGTATTTCTTGTGACGACTTATGACTCATTTTATGACTCATTTGACTTTATTTTGTGTTAGGACCTACCCTAAACGAAAATCTAACTTTTCCTATACTGCTACTAGGCCATCATGCAACTCTTCATTCTCCCCTTGCTAACTTCCAGGTTGATACAGTGGTCTTCCTCAAAATGTCTGTGAATAGAATTTATTGGTGGGGATATGTACAGAACAGAAGGTATATTTAATATTAATGTATACTGTAAATTATTATTTAGGGAGAACTGGACATTTTACAAATATTAATCTTGGCTATAATCTCAGAAATGGCCATAGAAGAAAAAATAGAGTCACTAAATGGAAGAAAAATCGCCTGAAAAGAAGTACTCCTGGGAGAGTAAACACCATCTGGAATAAATTGCCGGAGAGAATAAGAGTCGAGGTAGATCCTAACGTATTTAAAAGTCAACTGAAAAAACTGTATCGTGAAAACTTCATCCGTACAGGTAGAGTCGAGTCCTGAGTAAGAAAAAGCAAACAAATTGTAAAATAGAAAAATACTAAATTATTATTATTGGAAAATTGGATTATGATAATGATCTATTTGATTTAGGTTGCTTTCAACAATGATTGGATAACCATTGAACTATGGATACTGCCTTTGCATGATTTTTCATACCCTAAACTCAGGTATTTATTAATGTAGGCCTATAACTATAACCTATAATATAGTATTAAAAAGGGATTATGTGATTGAGCACGGCGTTGGTGGTGGTATATGTTTTTAACCTGCTCCAAAGCCCTAACATTATTATCTGTGATTAGCGATGTGACCAGACTATTTTGTATAAAATTTAGCAAATGCAAAATCATAGATTGCTGTATGTAAGCTATGACCACACGAAATTCAATCGTTTATACTATTGTTTGTTTGAAATTAAGGATTTATATAATTATGTAAATGCGTCGATATCTCATATATTTGTAATTTAGCTTCCTTAGTAAAACTCTATCCTGTAATTCAGGCTGTCCTGAGAATATGTGTACTCTCTGCATGAAAATGTTCAATGTCCCGAATAAAATATTTTTAAATCTAAATCTAAATCTAGATAGTGCTGCGGTTTTTTTTGTTTGTTTTTTATAATTGTTTATGTTTTTTGTATTATTTGACACAGCATGAGAGTCCAATTTCATTATAATATTCTCATCGATCTCATTTCAAAAGTCAATAGCAAACAATGTACATACATAACAGTTTAACCAATTTGCATTCATAGAATTTCTGATAAAAGATGTCACGAGTAGGCTAATATAGGCCTAGGCCTAAGAAGCCTTTTTCCTCACTAGTATTCCTTTTCGATTTATACAATGATAGATTTCCTAATCAACTAACTGTAGTCAATATTCACGTGCACCAGGCATTATTCATAAACTTCCAATCGTTATTTTTCAGTTTACCTGGAAGGTTATTAAACCATGACTTGTTAAGGGCGACCCCCCCCCCCCCCCCATTTGTTAATAGCTGCTAGGCGGCTGCTCTTTATGTTAAGAGTTAAGCACTTGTGTTACTGATCCACCTTATGTGAAGAGAGAGAAAATCACAGAAAAAAACAAAAAAACTTTAAAAATAAGGGACATTGCATACTTGTTGTCTTAGAATTGTAAGAGCTACGACGGCAGGTTATGTTTGAAGAAAACCTTTCAAAAACAAACAAAAAAACCATTACGTGTATACGCATACAACCCACCTAAGGAAAGTCCACATAGCTGCACACGGTGGCACTGCACACGCATAATAGCCTATAATAGTTCTTTCCCTGGTTCGTAGATGGCACGTCGGAGCTCATGTGCGACGTATTAGCGTAGGTCAACACTCTAAACTAAGAATCTCTTTATGATTTATCTGAATTGTGAAGCAATCTATGATTATCTCAGCATTTGCTCTTGATAAACATGTATTTTAACACTACTGATTTTAGTTCTCACCCCTCATAGTATATCTTAGCGCTATACGGTCGAATAATTCCAATTTTATTAATAGATTCCTACAAAACACCACTGCAAAGACTATTGTTTTTGACATGGATATAAAAACCCCTTTCAACACTTAGACAAATGTACTTGCTTCGGCAGTACATATACTAAAATTGGAACGATACAGAGAAGATTAGCATGGCCCCTGCGCAAGGATGACACGCAAATTCGTGAAGCGTTCCATATTTTTTGGTGGTTTTACCCTAAAAAGGCTGAGTGTGTGTAAAAGTAATAATGAAGAGGTGGCCCGGGGTGGGGAATTTGCAACAATTGCAACAATAAGGGCATTAACCTCAGTTTTTGACCGCTGGATGACCAATGTTGAGACCCGTGTTCAGAGTGCAGCTTTAAGTTTTTTTGTTTAAATCAAGGTTTTATTCTGAATTTCTACACTCATGTTTACACACTGTATGCCTAATGCACACGGCACAGCACTACACACACAATTTTTGCTGCATGTCTACTAGAATCGCATCATAAGGTCTACATCAAATAAAATAGCGGTGGTCGCGCGTAAATGCTCCAGTGGCGGCATCTGTGGAGTGCAGATAAACACTAATTCACTTTCGCCAAGACTAAAAGTTTGAAACGTAAGTAGTATAACAAATTGGTAACTTTCCCCAGGTGATGCATGAACCTGGTCGAATAAACATCTTTCTCCCCCTTATAATTCTAATTTAGGCCAATGATTTAAAACAGTCCAGTGAGTGTGGGGCTGTCTTGTCACAATTCCCACTATTGAACTTCTTGCAGAGGTTAGTAGTGGGGACTACTATAGTGGGTCAAACAAGAGTGTGGGGACCACAAGAGCTTCATTCCCTTGGCTTGGATGAGATGGGCATCGGTCCAGCCCATCTGGTCATCGCTCATCTGGTCGACGATAGTCGCTGATCAGTCCCCCACCTTTGGCCAAGGGTGTGTAATGGCGTCCTCCGCGAGCTGCTGGATGTGAGGGGTGATTGCTCGCTGCACCTCAGGGTCAGATGCCTCAAGTGCTAGGGGGCCATCTACAAATGACGTCATGCTTTTTGGGGCCATTTTTTACCACTCCCCTGCCCTCATTGTCACGTTTTGTCACAGTGTGTCAGACACCCCCGCCCCCTTCAAAATGATAAAAAATGATGTCATGTTTGCAGCACCCCACCTACCCAACTCCCCCTTTTAACAAAGCTTATCGTCAATTAGGTAAAACATTACAATTCAATTACAGACCCCATTATTAGAACTGTGATCCACAACATTGAAATCTCCATATTGAAAAAACTAAGTCCCTGAACGTGAATAGGCTACTTCACAAATTCATTTAGTACCGCAGCAACTATGGTGAACTTACTCCTAGCTTGGGGTCAAGGCCGGCACTTTTCCAGGGCCCTGGTACTTTCACTATAGGTGTCATGCAAACTTTGCCAACTTATACCAGCAATACACTTTGCTTTCTATCCAACAAAAACATTATTGACCACTAACAGTATTCTACCCACCGATGTACATGGGTCTAATGAGTTGCACATGCCCACAGAGATATAGAGGTTAATCCTATACTCACTGATTGTTGAAGTGAAGTGGCCTATCAATCACTAGGGATGAACAAAATGTGACTAGATGGTGGCACTAGTTGCCATCAGGAAACTCCCTTGATTCTTAGGCTGTTGCAGGGCACCCGAAGGGTTTGGCAGGAGTATCAAGCCTGACTTGCATATTGTGCAAAGTTATGGAGGCTATGTAGTAATGGAACATACCACATCAAATGCTTTTATACAAGATTAAGTCAGTTTAGTCCCACAGGGGTCAGTTCCATGACCACTTCTCTTCACAATATTTATCAATGACCTTGGTACCTGGACCAAGTAACATTGCCCATCTACCTGTTCACTAACAAGACCCAGCTTTAAGGGTGGTCTCCACTGGCTGCGTTAAGCCTTGCAATGGTGTGTGCTGGTTCTGTAGGTGGACGGGAATGATGAGGTCCTGCCTACATGGATCACTGGCCATGTAGGCAGAACCTCACCACTTTTCACCATCACAGCACCATCGCAAGGCTCACCGCAGGGCTTACCACAGAGCTTACCGCACCCAGTGGAGACCACCCTTTATAAAGTGATGTAATTTAAAATCTCTGCCTCAATAACAAATGTTTCAACAACAATCCATGAAGGGAGCGATTGACTGCCAAACACTTCAAGAGGATTTCAACATGTTATGAGAATGTTCCGACTCATAGATGCAGTGCTTCAACCCAGAGAAATGTCATGCAACTCGTCCTTGTGCCAGGCTTACACCATTGCAAGCGGGAACATAACAGTGCTAGAGGAAATCACCATGGAAAGAGATCTAGGTGCTTTGTTGATAACCATCTGAAATTTAGGGAAGAGGTAAATGCTCATGTAGCCAAATTTAACAGGTTCATGGGCATAGTCAGAAGGACCTATGAGTACCTGGACACAGGTTATTCCAGCAAGCTTTACAAAGGGCTGATCAGGCCACACTTAGAAATTATTTTTTAAAATATAAAAACATAATGTCATACATGAGTTAACCCCCCCTCCCCCCTAGGGCATGACATCATTTGTGGATGGCCCCTAGCCCAGCAAGGGCTGTGACTTGTTTGGACATAGTGTAGTTATAGCAAAGAGGTTCAATGCAATCCATGAAAGCAAATCAAATATCATTGCCAGTATTCTCCTGCATCTTATATCCCTTTTAATACATTCTTCCTGATTTCTCTCTGTCTCACATACAAATTCATCGTTATCAGTAGGCTACATTACTTGCATTCGAATAAATAACGGCTTGGTTTGTTTGGTTAACATTTTATATGAATTCCTTCCATAGGTAATTTGCAAATTACAAAGAAATATTTTTAAAAAATCGGCTCAACTTACCCCATGACTGGGGTAGGCCTACGTTATATTTTTAAGATTGGAATTTTCATTTTTTACATGTATTAAGCACAAGACTTAATGCACCCCATAAATAAGGACATGTCAATTTTGCAACTTGTGAAAATGATTGATATTAGGTATATTTGATGATATTTGGGACTAGGTCGATTAAAAATATCCGTCCCGTTATGTTGAACTGTATTTTGAACTTCATTTTTCACTTAAATGTGGTTTATTTGAGAGGACTGGTGTAAACAAAAATTGTACATTTTCAGGCGACTTGATCCGATTCCTGTGTCCGCTGGGTTCCGAGGGTGATAAGAAACAACCAGCATTCATTTGTCTTCCATGGAATACATGTCATTGCATGGAAAATATCCATGCTCACCTACACATGATAGATGTCATGGGAATGCCAAGAAGTAATGAATAAATGATGCAGTGGGATATTTTATTCTGACAAGCCCCTACCAGTATCCTAGAACATGAATCAACGATTATTGCACCTGTCTCTTTTGGGGCGAGGGTTTACTAGGTCAAAGAATGCACGTTAATGACAAATAATGCGCTGCTACATCTATACTAACCTGTATGCGTCTATTTAATTATAGTATAGGGAGGTTCTGCAAGCAAACGTATCTCAATTACGTAACCGTATCCGTATCTTTTTAGTGAATTATGTCACATTTTTATGTATAAAAATAAATTGTAAGATGAAACATTTTGCTTGGTATGTTACGTTACGTTTTGCCCGCCATGTTTTGTTGAACCTCTTTCTTCCTTTTAACGTATGTTTGTATACCAGGGATAAGGATACGTTTTCGTTTACGTATAGGTTAGACTTGCTGAACCTCACTAGTATCCCCAATGAGATCGTTGTGAAAATGTTTTCAGGTTCAGTGAAGCCCCAACAACTCCTTTCATAAAATTAATGTTCTTAACAATTAAGAGTTACAGTATCAAGTTTCAAAACTACTAAACATTTTCATCTGGGAAGCCTGTCTGGGAAGCTACATTTAAATGACTTAGGAATCACCATTTAATTTATTCAATTACCCACTAAATTTTATGATCATGAATAGTATAAACGGTAATCTTAAACAGGAACTAAAACAACAGAAATCACTCCCATAAAATGCTGACCTGGATTATCTTCTATCTAAAATGTTCAGCTCAGCATTGTTTGTTTACACAGCACGATTCAATAATAAATAATAACAAAATACAGTCATACAGAAGAGGATCTTACATCATAGAATAATGTGGGTCAAAAGAATAGCTCTAAACAGAAACAGATCCTGGTTTAAAATACTTGAAGCTTTTCATCAGAGAGACATCGCGGAAATATTCCTGTGCAGATACAAGCCTAGTATCTGCTTAAATAACTGAAACCGGAAAATATTGAAAAAATTCTAAAAGAGAGAATCTGGGCCAACCGGTACATAAAAGACAAAGGTCAGATGCTTTACTGGACCGAATGGAAACAAAAAGGTATAAATGTATTGGGTGATATGTTTAATGAAAATGGCAACATGATGTCTACGAAAGAAATTGCCAAGAATTTTGAATTTGTACCATCCTTCTTCTCGAGACAAATGCTTAAAAAGGCTATCCCTAGTGATTGGATAAAATGCATAAAGAGAGAGAGAAATTATGTATTAAACAACTCTGGTGCCTTTGTAGTTCACGATAAAGAACTAAACCTCTGTGAAACCAACGCAAAAATGGTATATATAGAGAGAATGGGACGAGCCGGCAATAATCGAAAATTTATAGGACGAGATTCGTCCACATAAGCACGATGCCGTAGGCAGAGTGCTTATGTGGACGAATCAAGTCCTATAAATTTTCGATTATTGCCGGCGAGTTCCATTCTATATTTATTATATGTGCATACAAATTTGATGATATATCATCAGATATCGCTGAAAAATATCTAAAAAAGTCACAGAGAACCCCACTGTCCTGCTGAGAGTCCTGCGGTGCCTAGCTGTCAGTCAGTCTGTCTGTGTGTCTCATGCAGTACATTTACTTACTGACATTGTTGAATTAAAACGTTCATATCATGGCCATTTCTTGAGCTACATTAACAAACCTTATATCATTCGATAGAGAATTTAATTGTCTATTTAATGATATGCTTCTCATTATGTATTTATATGATCATAGTACCTAAATCACGGGTGGATTACCGATCGCGGGGGTTCGCACAGCTTTCATTTTGTTTACATGCTTCACAGAGACAGAGCTATTTTTAGACAACTACATTTTTATAGGACGCGTCCTATATGGATATTTTTATAGCACCCCACTTATGGCACCTCTCATATAGCATGCGCATATAATAAAGTCAATTAATATCTAAGCTGAAACCCAAATGGAAGAAACTTCTGAAGTGGGAACAAAAACTAGGTTTGTCCAAAGAGAGTTACGAAGAAATTCAATGGAAGAATGTATTTACCATACCCTATAAAGTCTCAACAGAAGCTAGAATCCATGTCTTTCAATTCAAGGTCCTCCATGGAGTGTTAACTTGTAATTCTTATTTGAAACAGATCGATGTGATTAAGAAGGATACTTGTTCGTTTTGCGAAAGTAAAGACGATATTGCACATTTCTTAGTAACATGTTCTAGAACCAAAATGCTTTGGCAGAATGTATTAAAATGGATCTATGACAGTGGGTACCTGAACAAAAATGGTGATAGCAAATTAATATTTAGTCAAAGAGGTAATGATATAGTTCTAAAACCAATAGATATTATCTTCGGTATAGGAATCACAAACATTAACTCAAAAATCATCAATTGGGTCATCTTACAAATAAAATCCTTCATTTACAGACAGACGCTTTTTGAAGCAGGTAGAGTTGATATACTTTCAGCAATGTACGAACTACGAATGAGAGTCAGGGTAGTATTATATTCCATGAGACTCAAGAGAACAAGTCAAAGTGAAAAGGTAATATGGCGGCGTATGGCCGAAGACATCGAAGAAAACATTGTTAATCTGAAAAAATGAATTTTGACCTCCCTGTGTTTCTCCCTTTATGTGTGCTTAGAATTGTATATGCCCAGATGGCAGGTCTCAGAAATAAAGCCTGTTGCAAAAACAAAAAAAAGGATCTTACATCAGATGTACAACAATAACATCGTAAAAATAAAAGCTTAAAAGATTGAAGGAAGACAACTCATCTAAGACAATCATGGGAACGAGTTTATGCAGGTTAATTATTGGCGTTAAAAACAAAAGCTTCGTTCATCTTGAATGGAATCTTGAACTTGTTTAGAGCTGCACTCTCAGTTAACGTCGGTCAAACTCTGAATATTAGGGACATTTAGCAACCACAACGCTAACGTTAACACTAACGTAAACGCTAGTTGCTCACGATAGGGTGGGCCGTACGTTGTGGCAGGATTCAATCAGTTTTAGACTTTATTACAGGTGGAGAAGTGTTTTCAGAGGACTAAAAAGCACACAATTTCATGAAGTGTAGTAGTGTGTTACACCTGAATACAAAGAAAAACACCTCCTGCTTATTTGTACATAAAAATGAAACCACAATTGACCATTATTTTAGCTTGAAATAGACATACGTTGGGAACGTATTGACACACCTCTTAGCGTAATTGACGTCTAGTAGAGCTCTACTAGTCCGTATCTCAGGTAGGCACGCTAAGAATAGCACACCTAGTGATGATGTATTCCTCATAAAACATACGTTAGCGTTAGCATTAGTGTTAGCGTTAGCGTTGTGGTTGCTAAATCAGCCTACTGTCTACTTTTTGGAGGATATTGCCTTCAATTGATTTTGCTACAGGACTGTTCGAACGTCCTCATCTGAAGGACCCGCCCGAATCCCTTCCTATGGTGATTTCACTTATTCAATCATGATAATATGAGTGAATTTTATGAGCTTTGTTTTGTCGACCAATAGCTGAGAATGCAGCTTTAACGTTTATAATACACTTGGAATATATATACGGAAGGAGAACATAACTGACTCTAGGATTGGCTTGATCTGGGATTCATTCCTCTTCAGAATACACATTTTCCAAATTTCAAATCTTCCTCCTTGAGCAATACCTGAGATGGAATGATTCGCTCCACTTGTCGGCCTGTTATATATATATATATGTGATGTTGATAAGTCCTCGTGTCTAGCTTATCAGTTAACTATGATGAATACACATCAATGATAATAGAGGTTATGAAGAATGTAATGAGTAAGGTACAGAGAGACTGAAGAAACAAGTCCATACAGTAGCTATACCATACTCAATGTGATTTTATTACTTCTACACAGGTCTGGAGAGGCAGCACTCATTCTGAGGGTACTCGTGGCTCCCCCTTCTCCAGATGCATGCTAGCGGGCTGACATTACATATGCCCCCTCTCCCCCCCGAGATGAAAGATCGGGGAAGATTTTCGATCAACCTTCAATATCTAAACTTCGTAAAATAGTATCAAAGAATTAAAATTTTAATAACTAAAAAAAAATCTTAATTTTAAATTTTTCAAATGTAAATTTTTTAAATGTAATCTAAAATCTGAGACAATTTTTCATCCAAATTTCATGACATACAGGGGGTACGCAAAATGTCATCCCAGCCACCTTATTTATATAATAATAATGTGTGCTCTCCAGACAATAAATGCAACAAGGTTTTGTGTTACATCGAAGTAAAGAAACAACAAAATCGTCTAACAAAATTACTAATCCTACTGTAAATACAAGTACCTAATAATAATGTTAATAAAACTGTATATGACCTGTAAGTGTTGTGTTGTCCTAAAAATCCTCTTAACTTTATACACTTCATAACTTTTACTAAACCTTTGAAAACTTATTCTTAATAAAATCTACGATCCAACGAGGGAGCTGCCGACCGTTAATACTTCTAGAAGTTTCAATATTATTTATCACTAAATTTTAAAAATAAATTTGTAAAGTCAAGTTCTTCGAATCTTGGAAAACCAAATAAATCATACCAGACCACTCTATGGCAACACTACAGAAGTCGTATCCAGACCCGAAATCAAGCCTGGAACCCTACGAGATTCAACGTCTCTATGAAGAAAATAATTTATAAATATGAAAAATACCATAACTCTGGAGATACAATATAAATTCTCCCAAATAGCTCAAGTCTTTAAGCACCATACGTACAGACATTTCAGGAACAACTTTAAAAAATGTGTAGCAATCTGTATCTTCCCTAAATTTTGAAGAGAAAAATGGCTGATCATCTACGTATTTCCCAAATTTTAAGTCAGCTGATATGTTCGAACAAATAAATATTAATATTGGACCTAACATGACAATGTGTTATAGGAAATATGTCACATGTCGCAAAATTGATATTTTTCACAGTGTTTTATTCACAAGAACCCTTATTCTCGAGCTTAGGGCTGCTAGTAGCATGGATGCATGTATGTACCAAATTGCGAGACTGTGTATTGAATATATCTATGCATATCTGAGATTATCCTAAGGAGTATATCTAATTACTTTAGTGTAGGATGGGGCAAGATGCCTATGTGGGGTAAAAGGCCCATGTGTTGTAACGGGTTCAACAACAGTTTTCCTGTCATTTTTACCTTTTTCGGAGGGTGCTGTCACCGGATGCCTGTAGCAGGAACAGAGTCATACCGAAGCAGACAAATTTAAGTACAAAATATATGTGAATTTTGTAATTTAAGCAGTAAACTATAGCTAATTTTGTTGTGAATCATTTTGAGGATGACGGTTTGGAGAATCACAATTCTGTGTAGATAGGACCAAATATGCTTAATTTTGAATGTTATTCAAGCATATATGTACATGGTATCTGGATGATAATAGATGTAAAAAGAATGTAGGCCTAACCTTCCTCTCATATTTTCAATGTCCCTTAGGGTAAAAGGCCCATCTGGACACAAGGCAAATGGCCCCATGGGCATTTTTCCCCACCAGTGGGCATCTTGACCCATTCTGCAAGATCCAGTATATCAGCTCAGAGCATGGGGTAAAATGCCCACCCCTGGGCGATTTGCCCCAGTCTAGTAGGCTTTTTGCCCCAGGCCAGGGGCATAAAGCACACTTTTAAAAAAAACGTTTGTTTGTATATATAAGCGCCCTAAAATCTATATTCTCTCGTATTCAGACATGAATACCATTTGATGCAACAAATGCCTTAGATTTGTACAATTGGCATGTGCCTATGGCCATTCCAGCAAATGTTATGGCATTTTAGCATGGGCATCTTGCCCCACCCAGCCCAAGTTTCATATTTGTGATAATTCGTATTGCCAAATACCATACTATCGGGATTACTACCATTTGATGCAACAAATGCCTTAGATTTGTACAATTGGCATGTGGCTATGGCCATTCCAGCAAATGTTATGGCATTTTCCCCTTAGCATGGGCATCTTGCCCCACCCTACACCTACTATTGTTTTTAAATAGATTTTATTTGGACAAGTTTCATATTTGTGATAATTCTCATTGCCAAATACCATACTATCGGGATTGACCATCAAGAAATGTCGCTAGCACTTTTTCCTTGCATAGAAAATATAGAAGTACTTATTGGTTAGGCCTATACTTATGTTTACTATCTTCAGCCTGGGCATAAAGGATATTGAAACATGATATCATGTTATGATGTAAACGTTATGTTTGTTGTTTTAACGTCTCGGATCTATCTCGGTGTATCATCCCGCAACAAGTGAGTGGAAACATACTAACCATATATTGACATTTGCCCTCCATGCACCTATATGACTAACGATTGCCATATCCCGATCCCCCAGGATCTTGTGCATACAAAAATTACAGTCACCTAACCCCAATTGTTGGGTGCAATCTGTAGATAGAAACAGATTTCTAAGGCCCCTTTTTTTTTAGGAATTGGCTCCTAGAAGTCGTCAGACGTGCTCTTCCTTGTGATTCGTTACTGGAAAATAAAATCAATTGAAATAAAATCAGATGATTAGAAAATCAACAACTAGGGCACTTTCAAATATAATATTCATGCACAGTCAAATTAGTGTTTATAATTATTTGACTCATAAGCAGTGAAGGCATAATACCCTTTATATGTACTTTCTCTTGAGGCGATAATTCTTATTGTCGTCATTTTGAAATTGTTAAGTTAAATTGATTAAGAAAGTCAAGTTGACATACCAAGATTAAGAAAGTTATGTAAAACAAAAGATCTTGTACTTTTTGTAATTTTATTTTACAGACATATTTGGGAGACCTGTACAAATGTTTCAAATGATATTACCTCTTGATGTGACTATGTAACCTGTTTATACGTGTCCGAAATATGGAAATAAAATCAATATAATTGAATTGAATTGAAAAATAATTTATTTGCCAATAGGTTACAAAAGAGGTTGAAAAACGGGTATGCAGGCTTTTGGATAGCATCCAGTTCTTTCAGCCGTTACCTTTAAAAGAATAGTTTGCTAGACTATGAGAGCAATTGTCTATTAAAGTACACAATATAATTATGAAATAGGACATAAAACAAGTTATAAAACAGATAATATAAAACTCATTAATATCATTTTACATGATAACAAATCAGACCATTTTGAATATCCTGAGTATTATAGACATTTGGTCCCAAATTTATGTGCCTCCGTTGGCAGTGCATTCCATGCTATTTTGGTTTTATAGAGAAAACTATTTCGGTATAATTATGATTTTGGAAGAGTAATATTAAATCTTTTTTGCATGGCTTCTGGTTGTTACTGATCTTTTATACAGGGTTTTATCCGGAAGTAACAGGTGGAAAGCACTGTCCAGAATATGAATGTGTCTTTCTTTTCATTTTTCAATACTTTCAAATCTAAAAACTCATTGTGTAATGTGTCACTAAGATCAATCGTACAGAGGAATTTAACAAAAAATGCAGTCTCTTCAGCATCCAAGCTGTTTTTTTTTTAGGAACTTCTGTATCTTTCGTACATAATACATCTTATTTATGATTAGTAACATCATATTGAACATTTACTAATCATTAAAGATGTACGGTATTATAAAGTAAGTTGATGTTACACTATACTTCCCAGGAAAGTATAATATTGTTTTGTAAACTATATTTTGTTTTGTAAAATATATATTCGAACACTCAAGCATTATCATTTTCGTTCCAGTATATTCCGTGTCAGTATGATACAGCAGATGTGAATTAATTCGGTGAACGTATATGAGCCGATCGATGGGAACTGATGGGGGACTAATAGAACTGCGCATCCATTACTTTCATAGTCTACAATGTGCAAAGACGTCCTATCACGTCCCATCATCCATATTCAAGTGGGTCAGATCGTCAAAAATGAACAATGGGCCTTCAGAAATCCTCTCAAATAATCCAAATTTAGGAAGAAAATTAGGTTCAAAATACAGTTCAACATAACCAGACAGATTTATTGAATGAATACAATACAGAATATACTCAGATATACCTAGTATTTATCATTTTTCACTGTAATTCAGCAGAATTTGATAGATGTGTAGAATTTTAGATTGTGCATTTTCTGAAAATCTGACCCAAGTATAACAATGTAAAGGAAGGACCCTATCATATATCAAACCATTGTCTGACAGAGGAGCAATCCTATTGTTTTCGGTAATGAAACAAACAAAAAAACCCAGACAAATCCCCCGAAGTGATGAAATTAAGGTCCGGGTATCTTATTCCATGTCCCCATTCTCTTTTTAGAACCGACCTTCTAGTGATATCCCTCAACTTAGTTTCGCATCCCTATTCTAATAACAGAACCATCGACACTCACCATTCACACAGATGTGCTGAGAACGTAAGTAGGTTTAAAGTCTGTACTTTACACGGAATTGATTACACATTAGGATTTATAAGGCTCTATTCCAAGTCCAAATGGGAAGCTTGGGCATCAATAATTATATCAATTATTATTTTTATAACACAGATACAATGCTATAACACAATGTTGCACACTAGAAAATATACATGGAAATAGGAGTATTCTCTGTGAAGGGTACAGGTCTTACAAATACCCCTGAATTTGGAAATAGCAGAACGTTGAACCAATACATGTAGAACACATTATTTGAAATGGAAATTGGGAAGTTATAGACCTATTCCACCGTATTCCACCCAATACACAGGATCTGTCATACAGGGAGACCTAAATATGATGCATATATGTGAGTGATGTGTTTATCATGTCTGGTGGTACACAATGTATTTACATTCCTTATCGTTTCCTTCCATGCTCCGCTATCAGACAGACATCGAACTATACGACCACTGTCGATGCTACCATCTAAGCCTCTTATTATGATACATATTTCAGGATGGACTTAAGGATTGGTGTTTGGCTGGGATTGTCATCTTTATCCATCATTCTGATCGCCAGTCACGCATCGCCGACGAGTAACTTTATATTCTATTTTTTCCATTTTGTTTTGAACCGAAAATATCTACATTCCTGGGATTTGGTCTCAGTCTTTATCATTTATCATAGCCCGGGTATCATAGTCATTATCAACTGATTAATAATTCCCATTATCGATGTTATTGTCCGTGTTGAGAAAGTGGTTTGAAGCAAATTCCGCACTGTCTTTCCATACATGATCCTCGATTGGAGTAATTCACAAACCGAAAGCTGTATTAGAGTAAATACCAGTAATTAATACCTATAATTATTGATTCTGATATGGGTCTACTTCTGTGAAGATGATCCAAGGATTCCTGACAAGACCCATGCATGTTATTATAATTAATTTTGTCTATTTGGAGGTCAAATGTTATGAATTCAGAAAGACCCACGGGCTTCTGCATGCTCCAAACCTTTAATATACAGTCAGGTTCAGAAGGCAGTTTTTGACCCCTAAGTTTTAGGGGTCATTAACACGTTTAGCCTTAGTCTTAGCCTTGTGGTTAAGCTTATCGCTGGATGTAGAATCGAGGAATGTGGCCGTCTGGACCTGACTGTATAGGCTACGTACCCATGCATGTGTGTGCAAACGAAAATAAGTATACTTTGGTAGTGGCTGGGGGAAGGGGGGGGGGGTACTGGAGCTTTGCATTGATTAGTGAAATATGCTTACTCGTCAAATATGGATTTAAAGATTTAAGTTATTTTTATTCAGAAAAAACCCCTGCATTTCGCCTTTCAACGATATTCTCAGCCGATCCTGCTCGTTTACATTATACATTGCCAGAAGAAACAGAGAAACATGAAAAAGAAATCTTACAAAAATCATTCAAATGTGATAAAAATACGCAAATAATTATACAAACAATGAAATGCTAGATTTCCATTGCAAAAATATAATAATATTTAGACAAGGTATATGGCGTCAAGTCAGTTAGACGTATGTAAAATGTTCCATTTTATTGTGTTGTTTATTATTATCATTATTATTATCATACTCTTATTCACAATATATATATATATATGGTCCATTCCTACGAAATGGGCCCAGTGGCCTTTTCCCTACCTTTGGTCCCTCTATGCCTCATATCTCAGTGTAATATTCATTGATATTAAAACAAAAGATACTGACAGATTCGTCTGGGCATCAGAATTCCTCTGATATATACATTATTATAGGGCTGGTGGATATTTAATGTGTTAAAACCCTTTAAAATCGAAATTTTCATAGAAAAATGTCACTGATTAAACATTAGGGACTTGGTGATTCAGAAATTTACATCAATTTGTGTTTTTCATATCTGATTAATTTGGCTCAGTCACCAGGTTCAAATTTTTATGCATTTAAGTAACCCAAATTACTTTTTAACAAATTTATAGCACAAACAAAATTAAAAAGTCTTTTTTGTTGTTATTACATCGCACATGTTGCCCACTTTCATGCAATGAACTTGTGGTATAACACAAGAATAAAAGTCATTTGATATATGAGCAAACCAATCTCTAACTTTTGATACCAAATGTGTCTCAATAGGACTGTTAGTATGGATGTTATGCTTGTTTAAAAAAGTTTAATGGGAAAATGGCTAATTATGTCTGTTTTTACATCGCCACATGTATTGATTGTGCTTTTCCATCCTATTATTAAAACATATTTATAACTAATATGAATACATTGGGCAATTGATTCTCTTGTTGCCAGTGTAACATGAATGGTCTGAACAGATATGCCTTGTGCATAGAGAGTGAAAAGACCTGTTTTTACGTCGCACACTGCATGTTATTACGTCGCACGTTATTACGTCGCACGTCGCATTTGCTTAATAAAAGCAAAACTATTTAAGATAGAAAGTTTTAACATGTACCAGGCAAACCGCAATAATATCAGCTTTCTGCTGATATAAAATCATCCAGATTCCTTCAATGGTCTGAACAGAAATGTCTTGTGCATAGAGTGGAAAAACAACGATTTTTGGTCCCACGTTTTTACGTCGCACGTTTTTAGGTTGTAACATTTGCTTGATAGAGCCAAGACTATTTAAAATAGAATATTGTAACATATAGCAAACGAATCGCAAGAATATCAGCTTTCTGCTGATGTAAATTGATCCTGATCCCTTGAATGCTTTCAACAAATATGCCTTGTGCATGGAGAGGGAAAACACCTTTTTTTAGGTCGCACATTTTTAGGTCACACGTTTTTATGTTGCAATATTTGCTTGATAGAGGTAAAACTATTTAAGACAGAAATTTATAATATATACCAAACAAATTGCAATAATCTTAGCTGTCTGCTGATATATGATCATCCACATCCCTTTAACAGAAGCAATGCTACTGCCAAATGAATATATATATATACATTTCTACTTTTTAAATGACCATTCAAATTTCATTGATTTAAATATTTAAAATGAACGTTTTTGGCCATAGATTCCTAGATAATTCCCTCTGGAAATCATTTATTTCAGGATTATATAGAGAAGAATATGAGTTTTCAGGAAATATTATCCAGAAACCTCTTATATTTAATCTAAATTTCATTTTTTCTCATTTCTATCACAGAAAATGAAGATTGTTCAGAGAATAGCTCTATAGTGTTTTTACGTCGCCCATATTTCTAACCTGGTTTAGAAAATAGAAATATAATCCCTGGCAGAAATAACACTTGAATCTTCAAGGTAAGGTGATAACAAAGCTATCTGAGTCGTTTTTACTTATATCTCTTGGTTATGAAGAGAACAGTGGTAGATGAAAAAAGGTAGTGTCTGAAAAAACCTATACCTGAAAAACGAAGTTGTTTTTAATTTTGAAATTCCTATATGAAAATAGGAGAGTCCTTGTACCCTTAATTGTCAAACAAAGGTTGAAATGCCCCTATTTTCTAAAAAAAAAGTGCTTAATCAAACCAAAACTATTTCCCATTTCCAAAATGCCTAGTATATAATGTCAATGTAATGTGCGACGTAAAAACATAGGAAATCCTAACCCAGTCATTGATTTTATGTAGAAAAAAATATATCTAATCAATTTAGTAGCAAATTTAGATTTTAAAAGCTCCATTAGTCTACTTTAAGTTCCCTAACTATGGAAAAGATTAAAGGGATTTTTTTTTGTACAATAGTTTCAGGCCACTGGGCCCATTTCGTAGGAATGGACCATATATATATATATATATATATATATATATACAAGAAGAGGACACATCCTTCAACACTGCTGATCTTCCAGGTGGCCCTTTCTAAATTAAAGTTGAAAATTGCAGTGTTCATACATTAGAGTGGGTTACAAAATTGATAAATTATTCGCTGACATTTTACCGAAGTGAAAATAAACTTTTCGTTGACATTATACAGTAATAAAATAAATAATTATTAATTAGAATTGTCCTTATAGTGTTCCTGTGTCTTCTGATACTTAATTTCCACTGAAGTCGGAAAATGTTTAATCGTTTGTTTACTTGATACAGATGGCGAAACAAGATGCTATCTACCCCCTGATCCACACAGGACTACTTATATAGACTATGCATACGATTACGATGACTATGACGATGGAGAAGCCGACGGCTATGCTGTCGGTACAGTGGTTGCGATGTCTTGTTCCTCTGAGTCTGGGTTCATAACTTACACTCGGGAGGCAGAATGTAAGCAGAATGGCAAATGGAGCAGTGAGATAGATATTTGTCACCATCCCTCTGAATCTGGGAATACGAGTATGTACGATACGATTATTACATTATTTGAAATGGGGATTTTAAGGTACTTATTATTTGATTTGATTTGATTTGAAAATTGTTTATTCGTCACTAAAGATACATAATTACGAAAAAAAATGTGACAAAAGGGTCGACAAGCTTATGGAATTAAATTCCATGTTTTCTCGCTGTTTTCTTCTAGAGAAGAAAAAATAGGAAGGTCTCGTAGTGACTAATGGGAAAATACACAAGAGTTACGTTACAATATAGAGTATAAATCAAGATAAGAATATGATACAGATAAAGATATAGTACAGAATCTGTTAAGATACATACCGATTCTGGTTAGACACTAATATATAGTGCCATGAAGTACAGTACAGTACCTCTGTATGTAAGATTTAATTAGCCTTGTAGTTCTAAGACTAGTAACCCTATATTTATCACAGTGAACAATCTATATTCATAACAGTGAAAGAGTTATTTTAGATAGAGGCTGATGAAAAGATATCTTACAGATTATAGCTTAAATATCCTTACATGTATACAAACATACACATATATATAATCTGGGCTTGCCTATACTACCGTCTTCGCACATTTCATTCATTCTTACCAACTGGCCTCGGCCAGTCAGCATCCCCAATTTCATGCTCCCCCCTACATCATTGTAGTTCTGAGATTGTGCAAAAACAAGATGCCCCCCACACGTTTAGAGGCTGCGCAATAAAGGTGGCCGCCCCCTTCAGAGTCTGCACAAAAAATGACCCCCCCCCCTTCAGAGTCTGCACAAAAAATGACCCCCCCCCCTTCAGAGTCTGCAAAAAAATGGAGCCCCTCCCCCTGAAACTTGATGACAGTATAACTAATCATGGGTACTGTTAGGTCCTCGTTAAGACTGTCCCACATACAGACGCCCATATATGCCAGTGAATTTTAGTAGTTGTTAAAATAGGGTGATTCAACTCGAAGTTCAGGTGCCTATTCTCTCTTGGGTGGTAGTTGGCTTCCGGTCTTCTTTTAGTGATCCAATCAATTCAGCAAGCATATAGCTGTTTTTTTAAAAAGAATTTGGCGTTATTGAAGAATTATTAACTCATCAATCAATGATAATTGATGACAACTTAGCTGGATTATACATTGATGTTGTCATAGCTCTGCAACTTAGTGGAGGGTATGTATATAGCCTCTGTATGATGTATATAACAATTGAGAGTCATTAATCAATTATTAATGATAACAAAATTGCTGTTTCTATGTCTAAGCTGAGGTTTATTAACTTCACTACTTATTTTGAGGCAGTTGACAATAAATTAAAATGCCCCTGTTACGTTTCCCTTGGAAACGATCATAGAGGAAAAGACTATACAACTGTAAACCGGATACTTGTTTATTATATAGGCCTCCATCTTTGGCATATGATATCCTCTATATGACATAGGGCCTATATAATTATATGGGTCGCATCTTATAATTTCACTTCTTGGGTGCGAGAGTGTTATAAATGTTTAACTAATTATAATCTTTTCACAATTCCAGATATCTCTTGCCAGGCTCCAACTGAAACTCCACGGGGTATCTCAATAATAAACAATGCAGGGACATATAAACTAGGGAAATACATGTTTGTCAAGTGTGATCTTGAGAATCATATATTCGAGAAGTACGAGAAAGGAAGTCTTGGTATTAGTTGTGTTAATAAGGCCGCAACCGATGGATGGGAGTTCGCAGTTCCAAAATGCAAACGTATGTAGTTTGAGTTCTTAAGTATAAAGTCTTAGGAGAACGTTAGGAAGGAGTTACATTTAAATGATTCCAATCATCTTGTATATTCCAATATCACTATATTCACCACTATAAATGTTGTCCCTTATAAATCTCCTATCCCTGGGAAGTGATCTCCCTCTGCTATTAAAGCTGCACTCTCAGCTAACAACGGCCAAGAACAGAACATTGTTCTACTTTTTGTTTAAAAGTGATTTGAGCAATGTTTTGGAGGCTTTTTTCTAGTTGGTTTTGCTAGAGGGCTTCTAAAAAATCTTCATTGGTATTTGGAGGACCCACTGGAATCCTTTATTCCTTATTATTGCTCAACGGGGGGAGTTCTCTTAGGCGATTCAACTTCAAATTCTTGTATAAACATATAACTTCAGTCTTATTAGTGGTAATAGCTGAGAATGCAGCTTTAAATTATTGTTATTTCTATTTTGATATCATTTTTCTTTGACCTTAAATTTGTTTTTTAAATTTAAGTTTTGTCACCATAGTACTTTCAAAATCAATATACTATGATCATTCATTACTGAAATCAAGTAACATGTATGTTTAATATCAAAGTAACAAATACTTATTAATGTGTATTTGAATTATCTCATGTTACTCCTTTCGGTGTACTTCATCTTGTTAGGATTCTTTTACATTTTGCACAAGGATTTTAATCATTGATTATATTGGCATAGACTCATCATTAGGTTGTGTTGCTGTGAAATAATCCATTTATCCCACCGGAATTTATCAAGGCTAAAATACTTTCCAGGTATTACATGTCCTACCATTAACCCCAATGATTTTGAAAATGGAGAACTAAAGCCGTATCAACGAAGGTATCATGTTGGCGATTCTATAACTGCAAACTGCTTTGTTGGTGAACTCAGGGGCTCTCCAACAAGGTGGTGCACACAACATGGAACATGGAATGGCACCCTCCAAGTATGTGACACTGTTTGTAAGTAAACATATTGCTTTTTAAAATTTGCATTTATCAGTACCAAATAGGGGGAGCTAACAACTTCTCCTTTCGCAGGACTTCCAGATAATCTTGTTTGGTTCAATAGTAATTGTTGAAATGTCAGGAAAATGAAGTATGTGTTTACAGATTCTAAGTTGATATAATTATCAATACCTTCCACTTTTTGTAGCCGTTACCCTACATATTACGATTGCATGTAGCTGTACGCATCTACTTTTATTTAATCTTACCTATTTATCTTTTTTTTCTCCCTCGCTATGTCAGAAGGTCCTTACCAATTGTATATACATGTACATGTATGTGTTTAAAATTAAACATTCCACCATAAAACAACCTGGTTTCTATTTCAGTGAGTGGCTGTGGTGACCCTGGTAAGCCTGTCCATGGTAGGAAGCTAGATTCAGGTTACGAAATAGGAGACACTGTTAGGTTTGAATGTAAATCCAAGACTGTTTTACTGGGATCCTCAGAAAGGACGTGTCTGAGGGATAAAACATGGTCTGGGTTACCGACTATCTGTCGAGGTAGGTCCTGTCATCTTGATTTGTACTTGGTTTCTGTTGACTGATACCACTGTTTTGCCTTTTTCTTCAGAAGTCTGAAAAAAGTTTGTCTGTTATTGTCAAAGTGTTTCGTTATTTATTTGTCCTAATATTGAGCACTGCCACAACAGGTGCAAAGTTAGCATCATCCTTTCAATGCTAATTTTGCATCTTCCAGACTTGAATCTGATTGCATCAGGATTGTGTAAACTAATAGGGTGTCCAACTTGAGAATGCCATATATACAGCATAATAGTAAAACATTTTAAATTGAGAATATAATATGTGTATGTAGTGAAATGTGGTTCCTGCTATTAGTCATGAACTGACTGGTCCACTAACCAACTATCATACCCAGGTTCTTGTCTCCTCTGAATCTCAACTAAGGCAAAGTAAGACTCAAACACGGATCTCTCTATTTAGGAGTTTATTTACCCCTCAGGCCCGGCTGACTTGCAATGTCAGACCATGAATCAAACACCAAGGAGCAAGGCCATTCTTGTCCTAAGACATATACAATGGTAATGTACTAAGGCAACAAAGGTCATGGCAAAAAAGCTATGTATGAGTAAGTTGACTACATTAGAAGTTAATAGCACATCCACAACGTGCTTTAATTTATGAAAACAGTACAATCCTGTAAAAGAGGAATAACAATAAAACATAGCTCACTTGTATAAGTATAAATCCAAAGGCCAACATTGTTATCACTGTGCCAACACCTACTTATACATGATGAGGTAACGTTGGATTCAGAGGTTTCAGTTGATAAACGTTTGCTAGGTTTTAACACCTTGTTCATTCATATGGGTTGCTTATTTATGTGTTTGTGGAGGCATACAACACCAAGGAATAGTGTTATAGTTTTAACTTCAGGCTGTATGGAAGTTAAGAGTGTGGAAAAGCTTTAATTATTTTTTAGGAAAGATGCACATAACGTGTTTACATGTTACAGAAATCATTCAGTTGCTTTACACCCATCCTCACCTTGGCTTTACCTCATCACTATCAGATTTGGAAACTTGTTTTATCCAAAAACCAATGTCATGATGACAATACTGATGAAATCCTTATGATCTAATATTGATCATAATCTCTGATAAATATTTTCATACATGTCAGCGGTATATAAATACTGAAACACATATCATTATAGTTATGAATTATACAGTAAATTAAACCACCTGCCTTTATGTTCTACAGCTCCAGGAGAGTTCCTATCCCCCGAAGAAGGCGGAGAAGCTTTCAGGAATGCTATAGACATGACAGCGTTAGACTCTAGCGCAAGTGAAGAATTGGCTCAAGCTATGAGACAAAAAATAGTAGGTTGGCATTAAGCTTGTTATTAGAAGATTCTAGTCTGTCAGTATTCTACCCCTTTTATCCCATCTGGACGAGCACAACCGACCGCTATTCTGTAGGCGGAATAGCTTTGCTATGATATCGAATCATGTGACCGGTTGACCCCCCGAGAGGATAAACGTATATATACCGAGACTGTCTTCCGAAGGCCTGTTTCAGTGCTTTATTTTTTTATGGAACTTTCTAACCGATCCCAGAAGCTAGAGTCAGTCAAGGGTAGCCAAGTTCAAATGGGAACATGTATTACTTACTGAATAATTAAAAAGTTATCGCTAACCACAGATTCGAATCGAGAGCTCTCAGCAATGGCCGCCATATCAAAACAAAAAGAAGCCACAGCCACAGAAAGAGACATTACGACTCTAAGCCAATCAGATCCTGCGAAGCGGTCACGTGACCATGGGGACAATGACGTCATATATAGCGGCAGGTCGGGGAAGCCCTCCGATCAGAAAAACAAAGCTTATAGGCTCTTTTTGCAGATATAACATCCAGGATTATCATTTATTCCATTAAAAAGGTAACGAAATATAGATTCTTCTGCTAAAATCTTATTGTCTGCTGGTCGTTGGGTTGGTTGAACCCATATGACCTGAGCAGACAACTCAAAGCAAAACATCTGCACGAGAACGGTCGAAGCCATGCCGTGAGCCAAGCAGCTAGAAATAGTTTAGTAATCGGGATTCCCGGCTGGTTTTCGAGGTCCGTTTTCACGACGATGCTTCATTTGTATATATAAAAACAATATTAGGCGGTCAGAAATATAACCAAACTATTAAAACAATCCAATTCAAGGCGGTAAACTTTCTGGATATTACATCAGTTGAGACCGACATGAATAAATCCTGCATGCATAGCCTGCCTAAAATCTATTTATATTTTGAATAGGTATATCAGTTATGTTATGATTTAAACCTGGGCTCCACTGCCCCCTGGGTACAGCTACTTTAGAAGTTAACGGTTATTGTTACAGTTATTGTTATGGAAGTAACAATAAGTAGCTGTTTCCATTCAAACATGTTTGAATGGAAGTGGCTACTTCGCGCTACTTGCTCCTGC
Source organism: Sthenelais limicola (assembly GCA_942159475.1). Taxonomy (NCBI): domain Eukaryota; kingdom Metazoa; phylum Annelida; class Polychaeta; order Phyllodocida; family Sigalionidae; genus Sthenelais; species Sthenelais limicola. The sequence continues at coordinate 31,780,628 of OW804099.1, forward strand.
TTCTAAAAGTAGTGGGACCAAAGAAAGGGAGTAGTAGCAGGAGAAGTTGCAGGGCAGTGGAACCCTGGCTTTAGTAAACAGTACAGTATTGAGATATATTAATGGAAGTTTCAATTCTAATGTTCATTATTGTTATCATATCATTTACTTATTCTGTGATGTCTGAGAATTTCTTGTAATAATTTGTGATAAACATTTAATCAACATTAGATCTGTTCAATAATATATAATAAAGATTTAGGTAGGCAATAACTATGGATAAAGTTGTCAATTGAAAAATTTACATCATACTTTCCTTATTCAATATATCATACAATGCCATAATAACTACAATTTACCTCTTGCAGAGGAGGGGACTTTTAGACAATTCAAGAAATTCGAGAGGACATCTTCGCTTCAGACGAACACCACTTAACCAGTTCGGCTCTCCAGGTCTCAATCTTTACCTGCTGCTAGACACATCTGGAAGCATTCAAAAAAGGGATCTTGAAATAGCTGTGAATCTCACCAAGTCAATTGTCAGAAAGGTGTGGAATACCTTTATATGACCTATATTTTCCCATACATTCTATGCTTTATCATTTTATTTTAATTCATCATTATTCATCCCATATTATTTCAAAAGTACAATTATCTCGGTGTGATACTCTACTCATTCCTAGAAAGAAGGTGAATGGCAAATATACTTGATTTATTTACGTGGAAGAGGAATTTCAGAAGTTTTCTAAAAAGCAAATATTCAATTGCAAAAAATGCAAAGAGACTCTGGTCTTCACGGTTCAAATTCAGATAATATTCAATGGTACAAGCTATTTCCTTTTAATTACAGCTTGGCGTGTCATCCAAGCCGGATGGTACTCGTATTTCAATTATAGCGTTCAAGGATGAAATATGGAAGCGCCACCTTACAGACCACACTGACACAGTGACATCTATCTTAAACTTTCTTGATGAGATAACATCAGGAAATACTGCCACTGGTAAGTGTTGGGACTGCCATCATTTAAAGCTCCACTCTCAGTTTAAAGTACCAAAAAATCCCTTCCTCAATTCTTTGATACTTTGTTTCTGAGGATTTAGATCAAAATCAAGAAAGGGACACAATAATTTATTTTATCATATATTCATTTGTTATTTAATTACACTAATGTCCATATTAGATATCATACATCAGGTTTTCTGATATAACAATAGTGCAGCAAAGTGAAAAAGATCCGCTTCTCAAGTTACACAATAGAAACTGTCTCAATTAAATTGATGCTTAAATAGAGGCATTAATCTATTTTCATTTTCATTTAATTCAAGAATTTGTGTATACCTTCTTACTAAACATGCTCAATATTACACATTTAGGTGGTACATCTTTACAAGTAGCCATGGATCATCTCCTAGACGTTCTGCTGCCTCAACATGCTTTAATAAATGCTCATACTTCCCATGCCGTCATACTTCTGAGTGATGGTGAGGCTTGAAATAACTATTTTATTATGTAATTCAGTTCTTCCAAAAGTCCAAATAATTTATAATCTAATTCCTTGTCTTCTTAATGATGGGAGAAGAAGAGAAAGAAAGTAATACATAAACTGACTAGCGAAAGAAAGTTGCCTTCTTTTATGAGTTGGGTGTGATATCTATATATTAATAGAATAACGTCCAATATATGTATTTCCCATATCGTCTCTGCTGGACAGATTGCTGAGATTTCCCAAGTGCACCATGCCAAACCTGGTGCGAACCCATTCCACTATGTTTCACAAACACTTTTGGACAAAATTCCGATCGATCACTTCAAACTCACTGAAGTATTTTCAGGGGCTTCTCCAGCCTTGATCTAGATCCGGGTTCTTTTGCCACATCTATACACATTTATGTACAGTAATTAGACATAACATGGTTATAAGGGATGTACAGTAATGAGACATAACATATGATTCTAAGGGATGTATAGTAATGAGATATAACACTATATTATATGATGTCAATTTGATGCAGGAGTCTTCAACACAGGCACTAATCCTGACAAAATTGTAGAGAAAATCAAGAACCAGTACGGCACGGCACTGGAATTCTTCTCAATTGGAGTTGGAAACATTGATGCCAACATTTTGAAAAAAATAGCCTCAACATCTGAGCCGGAACACTTCATATATTTAAGAGACTACACCTTGCTAGATGCTATGAACCGCTTATTCACTGGAAAGACAGGTAGCTATTAACTTCATCTCAAAATTAAAGAGGGGCGTTGTTTATACTTCCAGGCTGTTAAAGGGGCCGGGTTTCAGAGCATCCTGTCCAATATGAAAAGAAATTACTGACTAAAAACTGACTAAATCAGAAAACCAAATTAAAAAGAAGAATTCTACCAAAACCAACCCCTGCCGATCCAATAACAATAGTATCTATTCTTGCATACTTTATTATGGTCGTACAATTGATCTTCCTCAAGCTGTTTACATCGATAGCTGGGCTTCTCCATATTTTCAGATGTACATGGATATACTGTAGGCCTTTAGAGGGACAGAGTTTTCTTGGAAAATCCAGGAATGATGTTAACAGCTGTGCCACAGCAAGGACAAACACCGTCTAGCGGCCACGTTTATAAAGTTAACACTATTTTTCAGACTTCTCCAATTGTGGAAGCTTTCCTGGGTTCCATTCACTCGGAAACGATTCATACCCACCCGAAAAGAAATTTTGGCCATGGATGACTGCATTATTTATCTCGGATGATAGCTATGTTGAAAACGACATCCAACAGTTACAAGAGGTTTGATAGATCTATATTTTTATTAAGTTTTCGGTATAGAATGTCCTCACTGGAAGCTTTCACACATAATGAGTTAATGATATTACAAGGCATACTTTGGGAGACCTGACATTAATTAAGTCAGTATGCGTAACATCCATTGCATGTTTTAGATGCAATGAAGAATTTATCTATAGATCTATGTTTTACCAAGATATTTAGTTCAGCTCCTATAGCTGGTCTTCTAGCTACTAACTGCTGAGCTACCATCTATTGGTGAGATGAAACACCCTAACACTGGGTGGTATACCCTACTCTTTTCAAATAACTATTAGCAACATCACAATGGGAGCATGAGAAATAGGGCATCTGCCCACGGTCGGGTCTGAATCCGCACCATTCTTATAATTATGTGATGAGTTATCAACCGCGGGGCTGGCGTTCATAAAAAAAGTGTTAACTCCCGTGTTTAATTCGTGTCCATAAAGCTAACACACCGGTTAGTGGAGTGTTAGCTATCCTCGTGTTAGCCTGGTGTTAGCGCTAACACGAGGATAGTGCTGGTGTTAGCCAGCACAATGTGTTAGCGCGGGTGTTAGTTAACACCCTGTGTGCTGGCTAACACCAGCGCTATCCTCGTGTTAGCCAGGTGTTAGCTATTTTTTTTAAGGCTAAACACAAGGCTATTTAACACTTGAATGAAAAAACCCACTATCCACCATGCGTTGCCTCTATATTCATTACCTATATTCTATATTCGAAGCTATTTTTATCTGTTTGGATGAATACAAGTAAATGTGTTGAACCAAGGAAATACCTCCCTTCTGAATCAGGAAAACTGAGGGAGACTAAAAATAATCAGTATTTTTAAAAAACTCCAGAAATTTAGATCTCCCCCATTCCATCATTTATAACCTAATTTCTTCAAAATTCTCAATAACAAAAAAACAAAAAAACAAAAAAAACAAAAAAAATCGACTGGCCAAATTTCGTCAAAAAAATGATCCAAAAGTTATTCTCTTTGGTCGTCAAAATATTTGTCATTAAAATCCGTTACAAATATCCTGAACAGTTAGAGGATCTAGATAGTAAGAGTTTACTCTCTTTTTCCTTACAGAATTTTCAGTATTTTTGTCCTCTCTTTCTTTCTCTGTCCTCTTCCATCCCCACCTCTCTCTCTGTGCCCCCCCCCCCCATTTTCTTTCTATCTTTCTCTTTAAGTAAGCTTTCTCTTTAAGTAGCTAACACCCGCGCTAACACCAGGTGCTGGCTAACACGAGGATAGCGCTAACCCCCGCGCTAACACGAGGATAGTGCTGGTGCTGGCTAACACCAGCGCTAACACGGTGTTAGCTTATGGACACTACCGCTACCACCATGTTAGTCACCCGTGTTGGTGCTAGTGTTAGTGTGCTATAACACCATTTTTTTATGAACGCCAGCCCCGCTCATAATTGTGATAGGTTCTAATTTGATGTTTACAGAAGGACAGACTATGCGGTGCATCTATCCTAAAAACAAACAGCTCTGTTGGAAGTTCATGGCTTTTGACTGCAGCACATTGCCTATCTAACACCGCCCCCCAAAGGGTTATAGCTCTCATGGGTATTTATCTTATTTTCTATTTAAAATTGATTGACGTATTATTATTAAAGTTGCCTGCTTTTCTCCTTGTTCCTGTATTGCCCCTCAGCATAAAATGATACTGTTTGCAATTTTCGCATTTCAAATATGATTGATCATTTTTATTTTGTACAGATATTTTATTCAACAGATTTTTTGAACAAGAAAAACATCTGGCTACTTAAGATATTAAAAGCATCCGCTATAGATCCTACTATTTATTTCCACACAAACAATTTTTCAAGATATCAATTTCAGCGATTAGACCTAGTAACTCATCATGGTCAATAATAAGTTTATTCCAGTACATTCTAGAGTGTATATATATGCAATTTCGCGAGGGTACTACGGAATCTTTATTCATTTAATTGGAATGATTGTGAATTCTAATGATTAAGCCTATAACGCTGCATGTATTATTCCCCAGAAAGGTGTGACAAATTTACTGATCAGAGGAATAGCTTATTTTCGCCAATTTTGGTAATGAGAACATTTTATATCCTAAGATCACAATACTTTGTTTGGAATGTAATAAAGTGATTCAAATTCTTTTGTTTGGATTGAAGTTACATTTCTGTGTATTTCTCCTTGTCCTGTTTTATGAACAAATACAATGAATGTACGTTACCCACTTATCTATAGGCACAAGTATATCAGAATGTTTAAAACAATTATATTATGTCTCCATCCTTTTAGGATCAACCTCTTTGGATGAACCTTTGCCACTCTCTCATGAAGCCATTCGAGCAAAGAGGTTCATTATACATAGCAAATTTAAAACAGAGAATCTTCAAAATGATATAGCATTGATTGAGCTGGAGAGAACTGTAGACTTTAATGCCAACATCCGCCCCGTGTGTCTTCCTGACCAAAACCAGGCAGGTATGTCTCCACACTTTGCCATCCGTGATTAGGACTATAGCATTTTTGTGTAAATGATTTCCACTGCATAATAATTATACGTTATCGAGTGTGCCTTCATGTGAAGGTCATTAAAATATTTGTTGTCGTATCCTGGGGGTGTTTCATAAAGATAGAATGAAATCGTATGATATAAGATACATCATTTTCAAATGATTCTACTCATCGAATTGTAGCATTTGCCATAGTGTATTGAGGTTAAATGCTTGTTGCGCTTTTCTACTCCTTTTCCTGTAGCGAAGAACCAATCCTATATCCTAGTAAGCCCGTATTAAATTGAATTAAAGGAGTACATTGTTTGAGACTGCTCGACATGGTTAAAGGTGTCCGAAAATAAAAGTTGTCCAAAAGGTTGTTGAATAAACTGAGAACCACTGAAAACACTGAGCACCATTCCTAGATTGCTGTTCTGAGTAGGCCTAGTTTTTGAAATCTTTTTAAGGCTTGATTTACACACCCCCAACACATTTTGGTCACGCTTCTAGAAGCATTTGGTCACTGCTGTGTCCAAAGGGTGGTTGTAAACTATATGAACTAATCTGTCCTTTCATTGAGCAGATTTCTATCAAATCGACACAAGAGCTTACGTTACTGGCTGGGCAGTAAAAGGAAAGCCTAGAAAGACTACAAAGGTTTTGAAGACTATCTACGTAGATGTAACTGATACTGGGGAATGTAAAAGAAATCTTTCTCGCGTGCTTAAATCTACTGAAATCAACGATGAATGGAATTTCTGTGCAGGTTAGTCAAGGTTAAGTTTTCTCGTGTTTCTTTTTGAAAGATATAGAAGGCAATCCAATGTGGCTGCTGGTTGAGTCACAATTGCCAGTAGTAATTTAATATTGAAATTTAGAAAAAAAATAAAAATAAAGAAATATGCCAGTGGCGGTCCCCACCAGTGTCTATTGTCTCATTCAAAATTCCTTTCTATCATAAGATGACATTAATTTTTATGTCCGAGAAGTTCTTATGAAAATAGGGTTATGATATAAAATATTGTCAAACGAATCTACTCCATCTACACCATCTGCCAATGATGACACTCCTTGTAAACCATACAGTCTGTGGAATGACGAATATGAATATAAACTCATCAGAATGAATTAAGCAACATAAATTAATGATCATGTACTTTTCTGTGTAACAATGACCCTTAACATAACCCCCAATACAACGTAGTTAATCAGCCTTAGTGTCATGGAATACACTGGAAGACAAGAATGCTATCTGAAGTGTATCACCAGTTTTATAACATGTAGTCTTTGCAAAATAAAGAATTCATTATTATCATTATTGCCCCACATGTTTGTAACCTAAAAGGTAACGTTCCCGACAAGAAGAATGCCAGTATGGTACAAGATGCCTGTGATAATGACAGCGGAGGACCGCTCGTAATTAGACGAGAGGACACATTTGGAAACAAGAAGTTTTACCAGGCAGGTCAGTGAAGAATATATTTGTATTTAAACATTTTTATTCAGCAGGAACATTATGTAGTTTACACTTTTCTCAGCCGTGCTGAAGCTACTTATATGATGTAACAAAATAAAGGTATCAGAACTATATAAAATTTGGGTTATGTCGAGTCATGCCATTTAAATTAAGAAAAGGATCCACTGAAGTCAGGATAGTACGATCACATAATACATATATCTATAACTCTGCGGTCTATGCCATCTAATTTACAAGAAAAAAATAATATTATATTATGATCATATCTAGGCCAGCCATTAATACAGCTATTAATAATGATAAAATTAACCTTCATAAATAGTCCTTGCAAAGCCAATACCCACAGTGACAACACGTGCAAAGACATGTCCAGAAAGGGTATGTAACTTTCTATCTGAAAGATATTTGTGACATGTGTTGAGCTTAAAGGTTTGTGTCAGCATTTCGATATGATATTGGAATTAATTAATGAAAGAGGACAAATATGTGTAGTTAGTATTTACATGTTTGAACCACATCTGATATAAATTCCGTAGTTGGGATCTAGATTTAATCTTATATATTGGAAGGTAACGCAGTAATGTATCAACATTGTTTGATGTGCGTTTTTGACATAATATGTAGAATGTGGGCCGTAATAGTAATGAAAAAAAGTATGTAGAGCGAAAGATTGGCCTGTTGGCTATTTTGTTTTTAAATGTTCAAGATTGGCCGATATTAAAGTAGGTTTATGCACAGGTTGTAGGTTTGGCTTAGCGATAACGTGTATGCTTCCTAATCCAAGAAAATGGAGGAGCGTTATTGAAAATAATGAGATGTTGGTGTAGGCCTACATCGAAGTTAATTGTTTGGAAGATAATTTGGTTTTCACCAACAAGAACAAGTCAAATCCTTTAAAAATCCTTATTTGAAACTGCTCAAAATTCTGCCCGTAATATATTTTCAATTGAAAGGAATTTACGTCTAATGGTTTATGACAAAATGCAGATATTCAATTATTTTTTTATATGTGGAAAGATAGGGGAATGATACCACTCGCTGTCCGAAAGGTGGTTTTAAAACATGGCTATTTTATTATGGATATATATACCAGATGGATCTTCTGTCTAGCGTGTATGAAATGTTCTTGACGTATACAGACGAGAAAATATAAATACTGACAAAATACTAAAAAGGAACTAATTGAATGTAAGACATGTCACTGGTGGTGAATGCCAATCAGGATGTTATCATGTCTTAAGGCCCATTCACATTACAACGGCCGATTGGTGTACGGCCGCCGCACGGCAAAATACACAATGTTAAAGTATTACAGCCGGCACGGATCGTGTCGTGTCAATGTGAATGGGCCTTTAGTTTGCCCACAGTCAAGTAATGTATCCATTAGTAGTGCGATAGACGTGACTAGGCCACCTCTTGTCATGTTCTATTTTATTTGTTGGTTCATGATAGCTTTGCTAATTTAACAGGATTAATTCGAAGCAAATATATTTAAGGATTGTCCTTAATGTAAAACTGTTTTGATAACGACTGCAGAAACGACTGAGAGTAGCGTCACTATTGTGGATGTAATGTTGAAACCTGAATACAAATATTTCTAAATCTATAAAATGTCCTTTAATTGAATCAAAAAATCAAAAAAATCTAAAACTATCTCTTTGTTTAGGCGTCGTCAGCGCTGGCCCCCCAGATTGTGGAACGCCTGGTCAACCTGGAGTATATACGAAAGTGGCAAAATATATCAACTGGATTAAAACCCATGTGGCGGGTGCTGATTCACGTGTATAAGGGTCAGATTGTCAGAAAATGCACAATTTACAGTTCTACACATCTATCAAATTCTGCTAAATTAGGGGAAAAAATTATAAACACTAGGTGTATCTGAGTATATTATGTATTGCATTCATTCAATAAAGATGTCTGGTAATGTTGGACTGTATTTTGAACCTAATTTTCTTCTTAAATGTGGGTTATTTGAGAGGATTGGTGAAGGCGAATTGTACATTTTTTGGCGACTTGACCCATAGAGTGACAGTGACCATACAATAGAAACGACTCCCTAACTATGATGATATACTGCATGTATTTAAATGATAAGTATTGCTTGATCCAAGCTTAGGATTTTCATAACTTTAAAAACTGTTTCGTAACCTGCACAAACAATACAAGAAGAACCGTGTCTAGAGGCACAGGATATCACTTTCATGAACACAGTTTATAAATAGAGTATGCCATGTATACTCACTACTACCACCCTTAAGATAGATAGTACCATACAAGGCTGGAACATTCATTTATTTCATCTACTCAGATCAATAAACAATGGGTAAAGGTTTTTATTTGAATATCTTGTAAATCACTGTTTAAATGCCCATTCACATTACAATGGCCGATTGGTGTACGGCCGCCGCACGGCAAAAAACAGGTTAAAATATTACACCCGGCAAGTATCGGCCGGCTGCATGGTCGTGGTAATGGGAATGGACCTTTATGGACCGTCATTACTTCCACCGTATGTAATATATGAATAATATCAGAACATGACAAAAACCACTTGGTTGCGATTGTTTTGTATCATCTACCCGAATACATATATTTGTATTAAAATGAAATATGCACAATATGGTGCTCTATACCACTCCCATGATATATTGTAATTTTGCATTGAATAAAGTCAGCATGACGTGATTGAGGTGTTCTGTCGGTTCATGCATGGTGGTTCTCATTCAAGAATAGTCTTTTGCATCAAAGATATAACAAATTTATTAATATTGATCAACATGGAAATCATTTTGGAGATGAGAATAAAAGATGCACGCCAACATAAAAACAATGTTTAACACAATTAATACCTTTCCCCTACATTAATTTATCACGAATTTTAATTTTCTCCTTCTATTATTAGAGAAAAATTGTTATCACTAAGCTTCACGGCAGGGTCACACTACTGTAAGTCATTATCTCTAGCACACTCTAGCATTTCCTGTAAACATTGGTGGACCATCTTCCTTATAAACTTGGCCCATTTGAAAACCCCACTACCGTGGGAAATGTCTACCCAGTATAAGTAATACCAATGCATAAAAAAAGGGTATTTATCTTAGCACTTTCTACCACCCACTGTCCGAAAGGGTCAGGACAAATTCAAGACAGAAATGGAGTTCAGATTACTATTCTATATCCGCACTTAGTTAATAATTCTCGGGAGTCAGGAGTAAGACCAGCGGCTCGACCTAACATGGTTCTATACTAATCCTAGGAAGTTACACTCTATTTGAGATCTACTTGGAGCGGTTGGTGTTTACTCTAAGTAGGTCTCAAACAGAGTGTATTTGCAACACATCGAGGGCAAGCCCTATCCAGGTTTACCAGGACCCGTGGCTCCACCTGGTGGATAGATATATAGTCTATCCTCTCACCAGGTTGGCAACCACCACGCCAGCTGATGACATGTATATCAACATGTCATCATGGTTCTTACTTACATGAGGTCAATCAGCAAAACATGTTACTGTTTCTCTGTTTCAGTTGGTCAGTATGTAAATACTGAAGCCTTTTAGCTGATAACATGTATACGTGATAGATCTTAACAATTAACAAGCTCTGTGATCTTATTCTTTTGAGAGAATCCGAAAAATACGTTAGCCCTGACCCAGTTTTGTCCTATCCTTACTTTTATTCTCTCGTTACCGTCTAACCAGGATTTAATTTTACACCAGAAAACTTTCAATTAATTCGGGAAAAGCAATACTGAAGTATCAAATCTTACAAAAGATCGTATAATGTGCATGTGTCCTTTGGGAAAACTACCATTGGTATGTTAAAGAAATGAAAAGTTTGAAGAAAACAAAATTGTCAAAGTAGTCTTGTTGTTTTTATGACTCGTACTTGTATTATATTTCATATGTGGCGTGACTTGCTGAATATATATTATATAATAGATGAATAAATAGATCCAACGCAGGAATGGCCTGAAATCACATCAAACATGGGGTTTATTTTACCACAAACAGATACAATAATAAAGAGAAAATTCTGATGTGCGTGTGGGTCAAGAGATGGGCGTGGAGTGGAGATTTGTATGGAGAAATGGAAGGGCGTGGACTATGACGTGGCGTCACCAAGGCAGGGGGCGTGGTTACCGCATCAGTCACCAAGGTCCCAATCCAATATATGGGTCAGATTTTCAGAAAATGTACAATTGGCCTTCACCAATCCTCTCACATAACCCAAATTTCAGACGAAAATAAAGTTAAAAATATACTTCAACCTAACTAAACACTAAAATATACTTCAACCTAACTAAACAGATTGCTAGGGCCAAAAAAAAAATAGGTGTGTTTCCGATTTATCTGGCTGAAAACTAGGTAGGGGGGGTGTTAATTTTTTTTTTTTTGTTAATTTTTTTTGTTTGGAAACCACCTCCCAGGAACTGAGAAAAATGACTTTTTCATAACAATAGTTGTTTTGAACATGGAAAATGTGCTTTTTGACCGTTTAGGGTTAGGAAAACCCGTTTTCCTGCTTTTATAAGCTTTTTTTGTCAAAAAATCCAAAAAAACTAAGATTTGATGGTGAAAAAATCAGGTTTGGTAAAAATTTTTTTAGGTAGGGTAAGGTTTTTCTAGGTAGGGGGGGTAAATCGGAAACACACCTATTTTTTTTTTGGCCTAGAATCAATGCAATGAGAAACATACTGGAATTTGCCTAATATTGACCAAATTTCAGCTTAATCTAGCAGAATTTACTAAATGTGTACAGCTGCCAATTGTACATTTTCTGAAAATTTGGCCCATATACGTTGACGGTTTACCTACACATTCTCTGTGATATGTCATGGTGAAAAAACCCAAAAAGGATTGATGTGTATACTTAATGGACAAATGTAATAAGTCTAGTACGTGTTGATAAAGTTACTGCTCACTGCGCTCGACAAGCTAAAATATTTATCAGAATTTAAAAACTTAAAAATGTGTACCTTTGATCTCGAAATGAAATAATTATCTTGCTTTTCACTTGAGCTCTGTGAAAATATCATGTACCACCGAAACCAGTCTCAATAACATTTCTAAAAGAAATTGGTAATGTTTTATAATATTGATCCAACTGTAGGCTAACCAGGTGAATTTGAGCACGTGGCAGATGTTTTCCCAAAGGACACACATTATGCGATCTTGTGTAAGATTTGATTAACAAAGACCCATGCAAAGATACCAGAGAAATTGGGTTAATTAATCCCCAGCAAGGCTAATGAGGAAAATAATGATGTGGATATGAAGTAAGGAAAGGTTTGATAAGACAATGTTCCTGCGTAATTCAGGTGGTAGGGTGGAGTCAAGCTAAGGTCATGACAGGATTCCCTTTGTTGGAGGTCACTGACCCAGGTAATAATTCATTATTAGTTGGATTGATTTCTGTCTTGCAGCTGCCGACAAACACCATACTTCTTTATGTTGTGGGTTTTCTGGGATCATGCCCCCTTTGTATTCTTCAATTCCTGCAGGAGAGGAATTGGATCGTCATGCACCGGAATCATATTTCAGGTTGTTTCGTAATGCCCAACACATGACTAGACATAGTGATTGGCATACAGCTAAATGACTTACTTCTTTATTCCATAATAATCGACCCGTTGCATAAGATTCTTTATATGATATGGTCTATATGATAGGCTTAACATAGTATAGCCTAATATATGAATAATTGCGTTTTATCCAGTTTCCCCTAAGGATTTTAATGTGGCAGTTTTGTCACAAAGCAAACGTCTATACATAGCAACCATAATGTACACCAAGCACTACACACACCTTTAAGGTATAGAACCTTACAGTTATCATCAATAATATTATCATTTCCACAAATTTTTAATACTTTTGATGGTTCGGATGCAGATGCAGCAATACTTTCACATGTGTATATATGATGGCCAGTAATCTTATCAAATGCACGAGAGCTTTCTTTCACAATGATAGCTCTATGCATGTATATCCTCCCATGAGAACTTCCTTATAGGGAAAAAATGACCATCAATTGTTTTTGTTTTATTTAGTTTTAGTCACATGATCAGAACGAGATTTCTGTTACCGAAGATATTTGTGGAGGAGAAAAGTAGGGTAGTTGTAGTAAATGTTTTAAAAAATACTTCCGTTATCACTCTCATCTTTTTCTCTCTTGCCAGACAGTCTATACAGTTGGCATATTCCAGCTGCTCACCCGGGAGATAATCTGGACGATGCCTTCAAATTTAACTTGCGATGGATCCTATGGAAAGCCATACATACTAACACCAATAATCTGTTTGCATATAGACATAACTATATATGTTAGTTTCAGTCTAGGCCCAAAGTTGTGAGAATCCCTTCAAACGAAGGGAAAGCTTCTCATCTCAAACCACAAAGTGCCATTATAATTCCATTAAGACCGCAAAATGTCATTATATTCCCATTAAAACTCCGGGCCCTAGTTGAGGAAACCGATTAGCGAAGTAGGCTGACATACCATCCTTATCTGATCTGAGGGTTTGGACCTAGAGCGGTTTGACAGTTTAGATAATCGAACAGTTCTACTTTATAATATAACATGAATTAATTACACATCGAATTGCTGTATAGGCCTATCTAAAGTTTAAATGTGTAAACAGAAGAGTTTAATTTTACATTGTCATTGTTGCCTTATGCATGGGGTCAAATGACAGCAGGGGGAGTCATTGATCCACCAATACCTACTAACACCCCACCTATCCCCTATACTTTACAATACATACTACCTCCGCTCACCTGCCCCTTCCTCTACCTCATTCTTAGCTCACGTTTCAGAGCTGCCACTTCACGAATTTATGCCCACCCTCCACTTCCCTCTATTTCATCATAATTCATAATTTCATCATTCATAATCAATTCAATTTTAATTTATCTTATCAATTCAAACATTGATGCCTAACATCAATTATTAATTTATCATCATCTCAAATCTTTTATCAACTCCACCACTCAACAATTTTAATTATATAATCTTAATAAAACAATTATAAATAAAAATTTTACAGGCCATACAAGCCTTACTTTTCTCTCCTGTGTTGGTCTTTCATTAATGAAAGGTAGCAAAGCTTCTCTACAAAGGAACGAACATTGCGTTGTTTAATAAGGCTAGACTCCACCTAGACGTTTTTCCCCTCGGTGGTCGTTGCAGTTCCATTCTGCAGCATTCACAATACGAATATAAAGACGAATGGAGCTGTTCAGAGGAGAGTCTTGATAGGATGTGAAATATAGTGTAGAATTTAGAGTTAAATTCAGAACTTAATTATATATGGCAATAACTATCAAACTGCATATAAGTGATGTGTTTCATGAAAATCAGTCACAAGTCGAAAAATTTATATTTTTCAATGTGTTTTAATCACAGGATATATGTATCACATTTCAAGACAGTGTATTAAATATATCCATGCATTTCTAAGGTCACACTATGCATGAGTATGTTTAGCTACTTCACTAGTAATTGTCCTAACATTAATATTGCAAACTTTTTTTTTTCAAAAATATAAATATAAATCTTAAAATATGGGAAGGTGACCCATCACCGATTATATTGACCGAGACCTTGGAGACTCGATGCGGTAACCACGCCCCCCGCATCTATTGACGTTACGTCATAATCATAATATTCCATCCACTCCTCCATTTCCTCACTCTACGCCCTACGCCTGACCCGCACGCACGTCAGAAATTTTTTCTGCTAGTTTTGCTGTGGATTTGTTTGAATTTTTCGACAATATGGGTCATTGCAGTCACTGTAACACGGTTCATGACGGTAAAACAGGAAAGAATTGTACGAGGCCTAAGAATAATGACATACCTGAAGAAATGTCTGCTTCGGAGAGGGCCGATTTGTTGACGGGGCGTGTCAACGGCTTGGAAGGCATGATGAAAACTATCTTGGACACGGTCGAGAAGTTGGACAAGAGATCTGAGAATCCTGAGGTAGCAAGTTCCAGTTCATCATCGGAGGTAATATTCAATAAGCGTACCTCAAGATCAATGTTCAGAGAGGAAGATGAGTCCAGACATCGTGATGAAAGTGTGGAAAGTTCCATTTATGAAATACCTGTGCCTCGAAGGAGGGCTAGTTCATCCAGGAAGAGAGTGGGTCGGTTCGACCGGGAGCAGTTCCTTGACAAGGGTGAGGTGATAGAGAACTTTGACACTTTGTTATTATTGAACCTCCAGTTGCTGGAAAAGATGGTTGGTGATTCTCGTCCCCATGATGAACTTCAAGGTGTATTATCGCATTGTATAACCATGACCGAGAAAAATTCGTCAACCATGTACACCCTTAAAGCTTCTTTGATGTATGACGCGGCGGTCAGGACCAGAGCAAACAAGAAAGGTCTGACAGCGTTCGGCGAGACTAAACAGGAGGAAGTTCTCCGTCATTATTCTTTTGAAAATTCTCGTCGGGCGTCTGCTACCAAGGCTTCTACTTCTTCGACTAAAAGCAGGAATATGAAGGATAAAGTCTGCTTTAAGTTCAACGGGTTGGGATGCTCGAAGAATCCTTGTGATTTTCCTCATCGTTGTTCTTCCTGCGGGGCGTCAGACCACGGTGCTAAGAGTTGTGTGACGGCGAAGACAAACAAATAGGATGCGGTAGAGAATCGGGTAGGTGGTGGCGACTGTCGGATTACTTTTGAACCATCTCTTGTTTTAGAGGCGGAAACCTGTGATATTTTGTCGAACTCTCCTTCTAGTGAGGTTGGTAACGGTGGCAAGATGGAGGCCACAGTCGTCGAGTTTGACAATTCCGTATGTTCGACAGTTGCTTATTCTCCTGATTCTCTCCCGGTAAATGCTTTTCAACATTCTTGCCATGACAATTGTGTTTATACATCTATTTGTGATCGTATTGCAAAATTTTATCTTGATGGTAGTTGTGATAATGACGAGGGCATTATTTTTGTCTCTCCTACTTCTGCTAAGGGCCGTTCGGTCAAAGTTTATGATAAATGTTTTCATGATAGTTGTAGTTGTATTCATATGTTGGGCGGATTACCCGTTCAATTGAAACCGTGCAGAGTGGCGGCTTCTTTATTTTACCAAGGTTGTGATATATTTACAAAATATCTTGATGTTTTCTATTATACAATTGATGGTATCGATGTGGTGGACACGCCAGTAGAGGCGTACAACCTACCAAATTACTCTTCTATTTTAGAAGATTCTGCACGTCTCAAAATGGATAAAATTGTGGCTAACGAAATACTTGAAGGTTATGTTTCAATTGTTGATGATAAACCTAAATGCATTCACGCCCTAGGGGCAGTATTTAAACCTGACGGTAGTGTCAGGCCTATAACCGACTGTTCTCGGCCAGATGAATCATCCGTTAACTTTCACTGCTCATCTCTTATACGTTCTTTTTCGTATAAAAATATTGACGATGCTACAAGTTTGGTGGAACAAGGAGATTATATGTGTGTGGTTGATATCAAAGCGGCGTACAGAGCTGTAGCCGTTAATCCAGACCATCGTACATTATGTGGTTTTCGCTGGACTATTGATGGACAAGAGAAATATTTAACAGACAATCGCTTGTGCTTTGGATTACGTATTGGTCCATGTGTATTTGATAATATTTCTAATTTCATAGCTGATTCTATGTATAAATTGTACGATGTGCGTGTGGTTAACTATTTAGACGACTTTTTCCTGGCGTCTGATTCCCTCCACAAATGTTCCCTTGCCCGCAATACCCTTATATCCTTCCTTCGGTCCCTTGGCTTTTATGTAGCCTGGCATAAAGTTACCACGCCAGCTACATCATGCATCTATCTCGGATTTGAAGTGGATTCAGTGGCTATGACAGTCCGCCTACCCCAGAACAAAATTGACAAACTTCGGCTTCTTCTGGACAATGTGAAACTATCTAAGTATATTTCTAAGAAAGAATTAGAAAGACTTTGTGGCTATTTAGCCCACTGTGCATCGGTGTTTAAAGGAGGGCGTACATTTTGTCGTCGTATGTTTGACCTTTATAAAGTGATGTTATGTAAAAAACTGCACAGATCAACCATTTCAGACGCCTTCAGGAGAGACCTAGACTGGTGGCACGCTTTTTGTAAGGTATTTAATGGCGTGGGTCTATTGTCTAGGCGTGAGTATCATCTACCGATGGTTTCGGATTCCTCTAGTCGAGGCTTTGGCATCTTCATGGGGTCAGACTGGATAGCAGGAGGTTGGGGCGTTCATTCTGTCCCTTGGGATGACTCAACATGTAATCACATTGCCAAAAGCCCTTCAGAAAATGTTAAATGGGACAATATCAATGTGCAGGAACTTTTCCCCATTTTATTGGGCGTGAAAAGGTGGAAGCATTTATTCAAGAATTGTAGTGTGCATTGCTTCATCGACAACACCCAAGTTGTCGCCATGCTTACATCTGGCGTCAGCATCAACCGTACATGCATGCAATGGCTATATGAACTATATTGGGTTATGTTTATCTATGGAATCGAGTTAATACCTCACTACATTAATACAAAAAATAATGTTGTCGCTGACTTCCTATCTCGTCTACCTTACCAAAGTAAGCCCGTCGACTATTCAATCCTAGATGATGCTGGACTGTGTTGTTTTAATGATGAATATAATTGTAGGAATGGACAAATGGATGACCAGGGTCAGACAACTCCAGTCAGCATCGGTTGCACCATCCACTCTGCGTCAGAGGGAACGCCAGTGGAAAGTATTTAAATCGTTTCTTCACGCCAATGGGTTATCGTCATCAACTATTCGTCTTGACGCCTTGTGTATGTACACCGCATACCTCTCTGGATTCATGAAAGCCTCATCAGTCTCAACTTATTTATCTGGCGTCACCTTCGGTGCCCGTTTGAGACTTATTGACTGCCCGGCGTTATCCCATCCTGTGATTAAATCAGTTCTCAGAGGTGTCAGTAAACTTCCAGGGGCAAGTCCCACGCCTGCTGATCCTCTGCTACCGTGTCATCTTAGGAAAATGTTTGCCTTTGTGAACACTTCATCAAAAACTCAAATTAAACTGTGGGCCATGATCTTGTTCCTGTTTAGATCATTATTACGTGTTGGCCATGTTATTTCGTCGCCTCATAGCTTGTCAAGGCAGGATATTACATGTGTTCCATGGGGCGTGATTATCAACGTAAAATCATCAAAAACTACGTCTACGCCCTTCAAATTACCTCTTGTGAAGCTGGGTAATCGTCCCTTGTGTGCTGTACATTGGCTTTCAAAGTTTTGGGCATCATCACCTTTACCTAACTCTGCCTTGCTATTTGCCACTGCAAGCGTACCCACTCCTGCTTATGAGGAAATCAAATCATTTCTATGTGACTTAGTGCGTAAAGCTGGCCTGGTGGGCGTGTATTCTACCCAATCACTTAGACGGGGTGGAGCGACTTATATGTCGTCGATTGGTGTTAATCTATCAGATATTAAAGCGAGAGGACATTGGTTATCATCGAGCGTGGATTCCTACATTACTCCAGACTTGGACTTAAAACTTAAAGTGGACTCATTCACTGCGGAAATGCTGTCATCATAATCTCTCCGGTTTGGCCTGGTTTGGTATAATAAACCCCATATATTATGTGGTTTCAGGCCATACCTGTGTTTCTCCATTCATTCTCTATTTAGAATATTCAACAAGTCGAGGGACACATATGGGAAGGTGACCCATCACCGATTATATTGACCGAGACCTTGGAGACTCGATGCGGTAACCACGCCCCCCGCATCTATTGACGTTACGTCATAATCATAATATTCCATCCACTCCTCCATTTCCTCACTCTACGCCCTACGCCTGACCCGCACGCACGTCAGAAATTTTTTCTTTATATTTGTATATGTTTATGGTATAATAAACCCCATATATTATGTGGTTTCAGGCCATACCTGTGTTTCTCCATTCATTCTCTATTTAGAATATTCAACAAGTCGAGGGACACATATAGAAATACATATTAACCGCCCTATAATGTTTACCATCAATGGAATCCGCTTGATCTCATCTTTTCAAATATGGTGATGTCTCAAAATCAATTTTTTGCGATTTGTGACTCATTTTCCTGAAACACATCACATTAGCTGCAATAAGCACGCAGTTTGGTGGCGCCCAGCCTATAGCTTATAGATTTAACCATTCAAATGGTTAAAACTGAGGCTCCTTTCCTACCAATTATACACATGTCATTGTACTCTGCAAGAATAGATTGTATATTGTCATATTATTTTGTGTATCGATTAATAAACGTTTCTAAAAAAAAAAAAAAAAAAAAAAAAAATAGTAGCTGATAACAATTTAAGGAAGGATTTCTTTGCACAGCAAAACGGCTTTCCATAGACAAGATGAAGACTTCGAACACCAAAATGCAGTGGGCACCATCCAATTTTTTATCCATCTTGCCTCGAGGGACGTGAAAATGACGCGGTGATGAAAAATATATTTCTCCTGTCTGCAGAGGTCATTTGATGGTCACAGCAGAATCTGCTAGCAGACTATGTGCACCCAAGCCCAACAAATCGCTGCATATCCATAGTTATTATTTCATGATCCCAGTTTGATAGGAGAACATCTTTTCTTTTGTTTTTATTCACGGAGCCTTCAGGCTGCCGTTTACTGACCGGAAAACATAAGATCATTTACATGAATAGCATAAAGGGAAAACAAAGAAAGACAAACTGTTCAAGAAATTGTGAATTGAAATTACATCGAAGTTATAGGATGGACTTACATCATCATTACATTCCTAAACTATTAGCACCGGATTCCTAATACACATAATAGTAGCCTTTCAGTTTGTACAATTAACCCCAGCTCTAGTATAGAGTATTATCGGGTATCGTTTTCATCCTTGGACTGTCTGTCTTTACTTTAGTTTAAATGTATTTATTCAGCAAAAGCCATATATATATATATATATATGTTGCTGTTAAGACCAAAGGTTGCGGTTCTCAGCTAATTCGGATTGAGACACTTGTAAGAAAAATAGTGTAATCAAAATGAGATCGAAATTAGTCAAATTACCACAATAAAAACAATTCATGGCTAACTGAAAATCACACATATAATAAACATAACATTCTATACAGGTAGTTCTAGTCAGTCATCCGAGAACGCTAGATCCATACTTAACATTCGTGTAGAACCATATCGCCACAACACAATTCTAGCATGGATGTCTTGTGTTGCAACATTAAAACCATATTCTTCCCACTGATAGCAATAGAAGGAGGCTTCAGTTGGAAAATGCGTGGTTTCAAAGCAGATTCCATGTGAGTCCTCCATGGAAGGCCTTGTAAAACAAATAAACCCCCGAGATATGTTGGGGGGACTCTGCTTTACCATAAGTGTTGACATATGGGTCAGATTTTCAGAAAATGTATAATTGGCAGCGCTACACAGTTAGGAAATTCTCCTAAATTAGGCTGAAAAATGAAAAATACCGGGTATATTTGAGAATATTTGGTATCGCATTGATTTAAAGTATCAGTTCTGTTATGTTAAACTGAATTTTGAAGCCCATTTTTGTCTTAAATGTGGGTTACTTGAGAGAATTAGTGAAGGCGAATTGTACATTTTCTGAAAATTTGACCCATATAACGAAGATAAGGTTTGGCCATGAACCCAGCAAAGCAAGGGTTTATTCTCACCCAATACATCTCAATTAATACATACAAGCAAAATACATGTAAGAATACATACACAGCACAAAAGGGTAAGATTAAAAAGGTAAGATTGGTCCACATGATGCAGGTGCATTACGTCATAATTAGTTGCTGCGTCAGCCCCAAATATAATCATCGATGGGTCGATTCCACGTATTTATTACCTGCGCTTTTGTAAGGTACTATACGGTAGTGTTGGCAGAATCGACGTTCTGTATTGGGACCCACTCATTCTGGACTAGGGATAATCTAATTATAGTTCTCCTGCTTTTAATACTAATTAATTTGTTTCTCCGTATTACTGTGGTATCTATGGTAATCTTTTATTCTCTTCTCTTGATTAAAATCGACTCCGACCGTGAGAAAACCGCAGGACTGGTTCCACAGATCGATGAACGATATTTGTAGGGTTTTTTTTTACCCCTCTCTCCACGAAATGCGCCTCAGTTCTACCAAAATAAGCAGTGGTTCAAAGCAAGAAACCATGACCAAGAATATTATAATTATGGTTAATCTGCCGATTATTTTATTAGAATATTGCACAGGAGGACTCTATTTGACATGTAAAACAAACCCTCCAGTACCTGTTGACCGTATAACATGATATCGGTTCTAAATTTCTCCCTCCCTCCAGGAAGATTTTTTTATTGAACATTTAACAGATTGACATTGCCAGATTTGATCTAATATTAATTGTATTAGTTTAGTTTCCAAAAGTTTCTAAAATGTTCTACTGTCAACCCCACTATATTTTTAAAAGGAAGAGGACGTTTAGATTATACTGAAAATACTTTAAAGTAGTTTTTCGGCGTGCGGACACATTGCAACTCTACACATTAAGTAAATTCTGCTAAATTATGTAGATCTAAGTATTGATATTGCGTTGATTCACAACATCTGTTTGGCTATGTTGTTTAAAATAATTTGGGTTATTTGCGAGGATTGGTGGAGGCGATTTGTACATTTTCCGTAATTTCGTTGGCCATATAATATCCTATGACCCACAGCAGAAAAAGAAAAGAAAAATCCCAAATTCAATCATCAATATGATCGTCTTCGATCATTTTCAATTCGAATGAAAACCTCGTTTGTTGCTGGTCTATATATATATATGCGAAGGCTCCGCCTCCTCCTCCTCTTCCCTCGGGGGAGAATAAGTACTTTTAAGCCCAGTTGAATAGTTTCTATTTCTACATTATATACGACGATGTTCTCCGGAAGAAGTATTTATAGCAGCCTTTTCAGACCCACAGGACTATACTAGGAAAGGTAATTTACTTTCACAGCGGGAGAGGTTTGGAGGCGGAGGCTTCCTCCATGTTTGAAGCCTCTCGGCCTGTCCGTGTCTGACCGGATAATTGTGAGCGCCTCGTCCCGGAGGAGCCACTCTTTTCTTTACATGTCAATATGTGCCATGTCTCTACTACTCACAACCAGGCGCTAACAAGTGGTGCTTACAGGGAGAATTATATCCCGGTACATATATATGGGTGAGATCGTCAGAAAATGTACAATTCGCCTTCACCAATCCTCTCAAATAGCCCACATTTAAGACAAAAATCAGCTTCAAAATGCAGTTTAACATAACAGAACTGATACTTTAAATCAATTTGATACCAAATATACTCAGATATACCCGGTATTCTTCATTTTTCAGCCTAATTTAGAAGAATTTTCCCAAACGTGTAGAGCTGCCAATTGTACATTTTCTGGAAATCTAACCCATATACAGATCCGTCTGGGTCTGACAGCACAAGTTTATTGGCAAGTTAAGGACGAGCCCAACTATATCTCTCCATAAAGAAGTACATTCAATTCAATTCAATTCAATTCAAAGCATTTTTTATTTATACGAGAGGTGTACAAAAAGGAGACCAGTATCTGAAAGGTAACTTCCAGGTCTTCCAGCGAGTCCCTGACTAGTTGCTACCAGAACAAATTTTGAATTTACATTAATATGTCCAAAATAAACTTTAGGGCTTTAGGGCATAAAATGATTATTAAATTTGAAACAGACACTACCTTTTATTGCACCTTTTGTTATGTTTTATAAGTCGTACTTTCTCACTTGCTATGTCACCTTATATATATTGAATTTTTATTCCATAATGATATATACAGAACTGGACAAAAGCCTCTAAAAATAGATCTTCCGACGAGCCCGAAACAATAAAAAATGGTGGATAATGTTAAGCTTACATTTTCAGATATTACGTTAGAATTATCACGTTATAATACAAAAGTAGTCGTTCTATTATTTCACTTCACAATTTTGCTATGTGATATACATTTTAGACTTCACAGTTTTACATCAATCTGTTATTACAATTCACCGTCATTGCGATGTTACGTTCCATTCATGAGATTTAACATTGTGTGATTTAAATTACAGTTTACACAATTTTGACATAAAAGGAACTAACTTGCAAACTTAGATCTCAACTTATATGTGATTGAACTTGCTTATAATTTATAATTATAGAAGTATTACTCAGTGTTCATCTTAACAGGACCGACATACATTACGATAGAGAAGTGTTATAATCCCCTTTTACTTTATGATACTTTGCATTAGAAATTAATACTCGATGTAGTTTTAGGGAACAAACAGCCAAATGTAAGGTTGAAGAAGGCATTGGATCTCCGGGTAAGTTCATAACCTGTTGTCCATGTAGACTCTTTGGAAATAAAGAATTGGTTGAATTTAATTGAAAACCCTAACCTCGATATTGGAAGTTTAACAAATGGCTAAAAACATAACTGCTAAAAGAACATAACCTTCCAATGACTTTTATTTTAAGAGCGTGGATATTTATCGACTAGGAGAACATCATTATGGAGACAAAGACACCCAGAACAGTTAGGAAAGGGACCAAGAAAGCTTTTCAGTACAATGTATATTTATAAGCATGAGACATAGTGAATGTATAGTGGATCCGGCCTTTAAGAAGGGTCAGCTTCGGACATTCACCCGCAACCCAGAAAAGGTGCCACGTAATGAGTCCCCGACACTGACGCTAATATCCTCATTTGTGTACACCCACAATGCCTTATTTCAGCTCTAATTATCTGTCAATATCTAGAGACCCCCCACGTCTTTACTTACAGTGAATGTCCCAGCAAAGAAGCGGGGAATTCACTTTTGAACAACCCTAACTTTGGTACATAGTACTTAGTCCATCGTAGTACGTAAACTATGGGTGTACGGCGTGGGTGGGTGGGTGTGAGGGGGGGGGGGGGGGGCGGGGGTCATATGTTGTCGCATATGGGTTTAAGACATCATGAACATTAACGAGAAATCTTAAATTTAAGACTGTTCTTAAGAATATTTTACTATTTATGATAACCTTGATTAAACTGTTATTTACAGTCCGAATAGGGTATTTGATTATGAAAGAATATAGATATTATGTTTATTTCAGAATTCACCCATAGATTTTCATAAAAAATAATATTTGTTGTTATAGCACAAGCACAGTATTTAAGAGTTTCTCTTATCATATATATTCTTTAGAAGATGGATCTTATATCGCACAATTTCCTTTATTTTATGAAACAATCCCTAGGTATATATACACTATATGCGGGTAAAATTGCATCAATTGGGATACCTTTTAATACTTTATAGGAAGATATTGAGGTGCAACCACCACTTGTTTCTGTTGGGTATTCAGAGGGGTGGGTTGGGGAATTATAATTGATCAAGCCTCTCGCAAAGACTGAGCAGAATCAAATGGAATTGAGAGCTAGCGACCTTAGAACAATCCCTGAGGAACGCCCGATAGAAATTCTTCTATGCCCACTTCACATAATTAGAATTGCAAACCACAATTCGATTACACCCACGCAAAATGTACTCTAAGGGAAGTTCCCTGTAGAGGAATAATTTGCCCACTGCATATATAATTCACACCAACTTATGCATTTCGACAATGTATGCCTTTCATATGTATTCTTTTGATATAAAATACAAGATAACTAGGAGCCATCGCTTGTGTGTGTGGTCCCCCAAAGTGCAAACCACGCGTTGCATAATTTCCAAAAACTTTCCCCTACCTACAACTTGTGTTGACCATACCTGATGTTGTTTTTTTACATACCCTAGTTTTTTTGTTTTTTTTTTATTTTACAAAAAAAAGCTAATAAAACCAAGAAAACAAGTTTTCCTAACCCGGAAATGTCAGAAAGCATGTTTTCTATGTTTAAAACAACTTCTGTTATAAAATAGACATTTTTTTCAGTTCCTGGGAGGTGGTTACCTAAAAAAAATGAAAAAAGAAAAAAAATTACCATCCCCCTATACATTATATGTATACTTTCAGCCAGATAAATCGGAAACACACCTATTTTTTTTGGCCTAAGTCCCGGCACGTTGTGGTTTACTCTCATTTGCCAGGGGGCTATAAGGCATTACGTAACAATTCCTGCAGATATAGATACACATTTCTTGTATTGCCTATCTTTGTAATGCCCTAAAGGGTGGTCTGCACTGGCTGCTGTAAGCTCTGCGATAAGCTCTGCGGTAAGCCTTGCGATGGTGCTGTGTTGTTGAGGAGTGGTGAGGTCATGCCTACATCGTTCACTGACCATAGGCAAGGGCCTCGTCATTCCTCACCACCTACAGAACCAGTACAAACCATTGCAAGGCTTACCACAGAGCTTTACCGCAGCCAGTGGAGACCATGCACCCTTTAAGGACTAGACTGACTGATTACTATTTCTTCTTTGATTGTACCTTTTTGCTATAAATATAAGTGTCTCGATCAGGATTAGCTAAGGATAGCGACTGTGTTGTAACGTATTTGCTGGATAAACATATCTTAAACAAAAGATAGCCTGATAATATCTTTCGACAAAAGTGTTTATTAAGTATGAGAAGCACAGAAATAACGAATGGCACGCGATTGCTACCAGGCCCAGATTAGTGCAAACCATTCCTTCCAAGCCGATAGATTGAATTGATAAGAACTCTGTATAGAGCTTTGCAAATACCAATACATATTCATAGCATCTTTATTAGTTCCATTATCTCGCTCTGTGCAAATATATTTATGGAGCGGAATATAATTGATATACACATATAATTATATTATAGGGAATAAACCCATCCTATAAGCTATTTGTAAGGGACTTATTTGCTTTTAGAAGAAACATAAATATGATATATGGTTGAGATCGTCAGAAAATGTATAATCGGCAGCTCTACACATTTCGTAAAGAATGCCGTTAAATTAAGCTGAAAAATGATAAATACTAGGGATATCTGAGGGTATTTGGTATTGCGTTGATTTAAAGTGTTTGGTTGTGTTGAACTGTATATTGAACCTAATTTCTGTCATGGGTCAGATTTTCAGAACATGTACCTTTGGCCTTCACCAATCCTCTCAAATAACCCAAATTTCAGACGAAAATAAAGTTAAAAATACAGTTCAAGCTAACTTAACAGTTGCAATGCCAAATATACTCGAATCAGGCACTCGACGGAAGAACTACTTAGGCAGCTGCCTATCTAGAATGTTGAATAACCTCATTGTAACACGACCAAATACAATAAAGAATTCTTGAATTGAATTGAATTGAATTTACCTAGTATTGACCACCATTCAGCTTAATTTAGCAGAATTTTCTAAATGTGTACAGCTGCCAATTGTACATTTCCTGAATATCTGACCCTCTTAGATTTGGATTATGTTCATATACTGCAAAAATATAGTAATCGCACATAGTATTTTCAGTGGGAATGAAATCATTAATCATTAATTACCCGGTAACTAAAGCAGGTCTATCAAATGGATACTAAAACCTGTCTTGATAGTCAAAGATATGGTCACAAAGGGAATTAACGATAGGAGTGGCAAGTCTCTGCTGCATATATAATCCATCTAATTATGATTTAATTGGGAGAATGGTGCCTATATCTGGCGTACTGCATTTATTATGGATTATGCTTGATTATTGGTCAGGACTATTTAATCCAATCAGTCACAAGTTGCTTGTAACGTTTCATTGTACATTGTGCATGCTTGTTTGTAATTCAACCCTCATTTAGACCCTGTTCACACACAGCTGATTTGCCTCCCGATTTGGGTCTCCTGATGAATCCTATGATCTCATTTTAAATCCTGGTTTATGTATTTGAAACAAGATAAACCAGGATTTGAAATGAAAGCCTATGATTCATCGGAAGACCTAAATCGGGGGGCAATCGGGAGGCAAATCGGCTGTGTGTGGACAGGTTTTACAAGGGATTTGCTGTATACAAATGCTAAATAACTTTTGTTCAAATTTACGATTTTTAGTTCATTAATGTCATGCATACGCACTCATTGGATTCAGTGGCTTAATAATATCACAAACTCTTGCGATATTCAAGCTACTTCAGACAAATCGTTAGTTAAGCTGAACTTTATTCATTCTATACTTACTCGCATGAAAAGTTTCTATTTGATAAACTCCCCTGAAGAGAAGCAACCGACACTTA
The DNA here is from genome assembly GCA_942159475.1 of Sthenelais limicola. NCBI lineage: Eukaryota > Metazoa > Annelida > Polychaeta > Phyllodocida > Sigalionidae > Sthenelais > Sthenelais limicola. Next base: position 31,807,557 of record OW804099.1, read on the forward strand.
AAAAGGTTAAATCGACAATCGATGTAATTCAAACTCGATGTTCAAGGAAAATCTTTTTAAAGAACAAAAACCACCGTATCACTTCACGATAATCTGATATAGGACAGTATCCCAGCCATATGCACGTTTATCGTTTAATCTTTAGCACTTTAGAGGCTATAAATTGATACTGCAGGTTGTGTCCTTGAAGTGATATCAGGAATAGAAGCTAGACGATTTAAATTTCCACCCGACTCCCCAGAGTGGACAAGCCTGTCTTGAATCTCAATGGAATTCCATCTCAAAATGGACGGCGACATTCGTTTCAAGAAAGTCTTCTAGGACCGCTGTCGATATAGCGTGAAGGTACTATATTACCCCCACAGGAAAAAAGCTATCATCATTCGTAAACCTTTTCAAATTTGAGAGACTTACAAATTCCAGAATGTTCAATTACATATCTTTTTGTACACATTTATTTATTCAGGAAATTTTAACATAATTATAGCACGCTCATCCGTAGATGGTTTTTCGTTGTGCCCTGAGAATATAGAGAAAATTCAACATATATTATATAGAGAGAGGGCATGATGATAATTGGACAATCAAAGTTCTATAATCTTTATAATTTGTAATCTTTAGGAGGCAACACATGCCGCGTTTGCTGTAGGAAATATGTTATGCTATATGGTGCAAGTATCTTTATTGGTTTTCCTTTCTCTCAATGGAACAATTAAAGGTATACAGGTGCGTCCGAAAAAACGGCCCTATGCGGCTCCTAGTTGAACTTTAATTCCCATACAAATCTAATAGCGGTGGTCCCCCTACTAGTGCTGCAGCAAGGGGGGGGGTAAAAAATAGGGGTCAGCTCGCATGAAATAATAACACCACCATATTATACCAAATTGAAGCTGAGACCCTTCCCGATTAAGATCTGACATTGAAATGTTGAGATAAGGTGTGACTTTGGAGATATATTCCTCTAGTTGAGGTTACCTTGGATATAGCGTTTGTTGTCTGAATCAAAATTAATTTTGATCATTTTCGCATCTATGTTCTCTTAATGCCATGACAAATGAACATTTTTCACTGTTGGAAGTATAATCACATCATATTGATGCAAAAACTCCTTCGGCTGATGATGGTAATCCTTGTAAATGAGTTAAAAGTCTGTGCTAGGTCGAATATTAATTAATGTGAAATGAATGGCATCAGCCAGACCAGCCATGAAAAGTAGACTACATAGTCAACTTTAGAGGTCTCTAACATTTTTTGATTGGGGTAACATATGATTTCTTTTGTTAATTTTTGGGATATGACCTCAAATAAAAGTGTAGCACATCTAAACTAATTTGGACTGGACATTTTTTTATTATTCCATAAAACGTGGAAAATAAACACATTTTCCCATAAGTTCCCATAGTAAAACATTGTTTTTTTCAAGTACCTCTACCAAAAAACCCAATGGGGTAACATAACTTTTTTTTTCATTTATTTGTTTCTTCTGTAGTAAGGAACAATCCCTGAAAGTTAAATGGCAATTGGACTGTTCGTTTTTTTTTATTGAACTGTCCTGTATACCTTTAAAAGCACAATATGATAGAATAGGAAGGTGATATGGTTAATTGTTTCCTACGCAATTAATAGGACATTGAGACGGAAGGCAGAAGTGGAGTGGCTGTTTGAAGCAGTTTTATTTCTTGAGAAATATAATCAGTTTGCAAGTAACCTGGTGGTACAAATGATAAGACATGTAAGTTGAAAACAAGATATACATGAAAGTTCTCAAAGAAGATGGTAAACTATAACCATAACTGCTTTATGTATTAAGCTCAACTGCTGAAAGCTTGTTCCCTGGTGTGGCAGGGTGGGAATTTTTGAAGCTGTCCGTCTGGCTGACCACGCTGGAGTGAGGTCGAGTGTCCGAGAGAGCGTGGCACCAGGAGCACTACCCCCTCCAGCCTCTGCCCAATGCGCCCTCATTCGGGAAATGAGAGAACAATTTAAAGGAGGTAAATAGAAACTTCCTCAATTTGAAATAATTTGGATATTAGGAGTCAAATGAACATTTTGATAGGGAAAGAGTAATAACTCGAGCCGATGCATGGATATATGCAAACTCTTGATCTTTTTCCCTTGACACAATCACATACGATTTAAACATAGATTTAGCTTCACTATTTAACACCCAAATCGTTGATATAACTTGACAGAAGTTACCTTTGGATTTAATAGGTTTATTATAATTGTTTACTGAAAATACGAAGATCAAATTTAAAGAGAAAACTTGTTCTGCCATTCTTTATAGGTGGAATATCCCAAGTCTGCCTCCTGAAACCAGAGGTTTCTATAGCAACTGAAATATATATAGTATGTTTGAGATTTGTCTGATTCAGAAAAAACTGTTCCCTTATGTCGGACAGCATTTTAAAGAGATAAACCACTGTTTACCTCGGAAAAAACATAAAGTTCTGAAACATAGTTCTGAAAATAACATTTTCAGAACTTTAAAAACGGTTTTGTATAATTAAAATTCGGGTTATTTGGGAGGATTGGTGAAGACAAATTGTATATTTCTAGGCCTAACCCACATATATATTGTGTTGGTGCCAAGAACTGAATCTGTATAGATTGGCGGCAAATCCAGACCACATTCCGATGCTGTCTGATGAGCTTTATATATCTAATTATTGGACACCCGCAACAGCCACCACTCGGCATACTCTTATCCAGCCCCTTACGTCCTGAGCAAGCAAACAGCTCTGATCCAAATATAGAAGTGTCCCGTGCTTCCCTTTTTAATTTCTTTCTCTCGAAATTATGCCCTAATCTAAAGGGATAGTCATTTGATTGTTTCTTTGTCTAACAACGGACATTTATTCGGATATGAATTAACAATAGGACTTGCTGGGGGTGTGTACATCTGAGTTTTCAAGGACGCTTATTTGTTAGTCATTGATTGTTAAGGGATGTGGATGTGCTTCCATTACTTCCTCACAGAGCTCTGTCTGGGCCATGTCCTAGATCCAAGACACGGTAAAAAAAGCTACCTCGAGGAAAGCGATTTTCTCCAGTGACCCAAAAATGAGAACACAGATCTCCCATGGAAAAATCCATAATTTAATATAATATGATAATATAATTTGTGCGACTTATGACTCATTTTCCTGTGACACATCACACTAACTAACAATAAAAGCATGAGTTGGTGTGCTTGGTGCCTCGTCTCATGAATATAGATGTCTTTCAGTTGACCAATTGAAACGTATCACACACTGTGAAATATTTGTCAATACAATTTTTAAAAATAAAAAGACTCCGCCTACTATAAAATCCTCGATATATCAAAGTGCCTAGGACTGGAAACCTACAATGTTGGGACCTTCTACCAAGGAGGAATAATGTGCAGGAAGGCCTAAACGTCTTTCGAAAAGTCAGAATAATTATCACAAACAACTACATGTTAATTTTCTTTCTTCATGTTCAGGTGTGTCCGACATATTTGTACTTGAATTTGATATTTGTACTTGTGTAATATTTGTACTGTGTGATACTCGAACTAAATAGAGGAGATTAAGCATTGAGCACATGATATATGTACTAATTAAAAATTGTACTTTGTATTTGTACTAAAATCTCGTGACATACCGAGGAACGAACATTGAACTTTCAAAATATAAGAAAGAACATTGAACACTGAACATTAATAACCGGAACAATCAGAGATTTAAAATTAGTATTGGATCATGCGGTAGACCTGCTTCGCAGAGTATTGTTTTCCAATTCAGTGTATGATGTAATTGGCAATTTATATGTAAGCTGTAAAACTGAATAAAAATTGTTATATATATACGTAGTTACCTTATCCCAAAACATAAAAGAGTATACATACTCTGTATACATGTATGTACATAGGCTCAGGCTGTATTACTCTAAAGGGGATTGACCTTCATGCTTGATCATTTTTTTTTACTAAAGGTACTACAGGAGGTTGAGTCATGTTTCATTACAGCCATGATTCCTGGTCGACGGCCTTCCCCAGATTGCCTCTATGTCCCAAGACTGGCTTGTCTGTCACCACACGTTATAGACTGTTTTAGCCGAGCTACTCAACTGGGCTCATTCCTAGCTTGTTCCCTGAGCTGACCAGTGCTTGTAGGCGTGTCTACGCGGTCCCAGCAGCTAAAATGGGATTTCGTTGCACAGCAGGGGGAAAAAACGAGTGCAGACCGACTGAAAGGATGCTTGTAGGGCTAGGGACAATTCTATATCTCAGATGACAGATGATTACACAATATATTGCCATTAAAGCAGCATTCCCAGGTATTTCTGTGACAACAAAAGTTGCACAATTGACTCATATTATGACTTATTGGACTGCATTAACCACTATTCTACTGTTTTTATATCACATTTTTATACAAGGATTTGAAGTCGAATCAGCCCTGAGAAAAAGGCCGCCGGTTGGCGATAAAAGTGGAGCCAAGGCAGGAAAAGAGCTCGATAGGACCTAGAAACATAAATGAGGACTTTTATAAAAGACAACCTGAAAACCTCTCCGAAATTTTGGTCAAAGGAGTTTTATATGTGTTGGAAAGGAATGGAACAAAAGATATTGAAAATCCTTTTACCAACGTTAACTAAGATTAATAAAATGATGACCTTGCAATGTTTATGAAGTAGAGTGCATGGATAATGGGTTCATGAATATATCGAGGTGTAGAATATACGTCTCAATTTCTTATTCAGGCGTCGGTTTACATTGATCTCAGGTATGATATGAATATTGCTCAGACTGAAAACTGTTAGTTCTAGTTTTGTAATTCTCCAAAGCCTCCAAGTACATAACCTGTTATAAAGGTGTGTACAGCAATATCGTATATTGTCATCATTAAAGAATGAACTGTGAAGCCTACCCAGGGATGATTCAATACGAGCTCCAAATTATAGTAAAATGTATTTATAAGGCAGTAATTAATCATACACTGATGTTAAGTTATGTAAGTCTATTATAAATATCGAGCTAAAGTTATATTGTCTAGATGTATAAAGTATTTGTAATTGGCAAATGAGAATTATCACTAACTTTGTCCAATAAAATGTTATAAATATTTTTGAAAAATCTGCAACCAGAGACTTGTTTGTGTATGTGTCAATATTCGTATTGCTTAAGACAGATCCTAAGGGACTACATGACCACATCTCCATATCTGCAGCTCCGTGTTATGTTAACAGACGGTGCCCAGTGACATCTTCAAAGGAAATGTATAACTAAATTAAAAAATGGATCATGAGGCGCCACAAAATAGAAAAAGTTTACATTCAGCAAAAGTATGCAATGTTGGTATTTAGCTCAGATATCGAATACAGAAGCGAGATCGTGTGCATTCTTGACATTTGAAATTAAAGACATACACAAAGCTTTCATTTATGGAAAATCGGTTTCGAAAATCATGAAGTCGCCAGTATCTAATTGCCAGGATGAAAAAAACAATGTATTAATATCATTCACTCTCTTGCTTGCATGGGTTTAATCTTCTCAAAGCCACGAGAGAGACCTTTTCCCTGCTACAAAGACAACGTGCTTTGGGACTCTAATGAAGGACAATTAAACGTTCGATTCTTTGCGGAAGCGAACCGGAAGTAGAGCCTGTTTCCACTTCCGGTAGGGAACACTTGACTTCAAAGACACAAGGAAAAGATTGAAGAGTTTGAACAAGAAGAGATACGCATCTTTCCGTCTCACACGGTTCCATTGGGATTGAATGGGAAGACAGAACCAAGCGACAGCGCAAGCTGTTCCACATCTCAAGCCTTCTGATCCTTCTGATCCCAACGATGTGAGAATAAAAAGGAAAAGAAGACCAGTCAGATAAGACATTGTTTGAAATAGACTTTTCTAGGTTAATACTCTGCCCACATAGGGTTTGTTTAACATGATAGATAGCTTCATCGCATGATGCCTTTGTTGTCAATGGGTTCCGTGAGAGCTTCCATTTTCACTTTAAATGATGTATTCTTCCGTTCTTACCATTGTAACATTACTAAAATGTATCATTGCTGACCCTCCATATATTCCTAGAGTGACTACATGGTATCATGCACATGTCAGTTGCATGGTCTAACATTTCTTGGTTATACACATATTTCAGATTTCTAAAATCTACTCGCTGTCGTCATACCTGCATATATCATTCAATGACTGGTAACTGCCAGTGAAATATTTCAGTCATTTCGCTTGAGGTTCTACACTATACATTTCATTTATTTACTATAACTATCTTCTCATGAAAATAGTTTACTTTATTACATTTATATCTCAAAACTACCGTAATGTGAATATATATATATAATATATATATAAATAGGATTGCTACTGTTTTAAGGAAATAAAACCTCAAAGAAAACTATGGACATGTTGGATTAATGCTCAAGGAAAGAGATTTAAATGGATAGATTATTCGGCACTTTCGCGTGAATGAACCTGGTTGCCACCTCGATTCCAATCGTTGCAAGAACTGGACATCGGGCTAGAGCTTCGTTAGGCGAGGTCCAGTAATGGTGACTTGTGGATCGATATTAAACAAGAATTAGGTTAATGACAAAATAGTACTCACATGTGGAATTTAAGATAGTTTTCATCAGAAATCCAAACCATCGGAGGCTCAATACATTCTTTGGCAAAAATGTATGTACATCCATATTTTTATACACATTCTGTGTAATATAAGATATTTAGAGCAACCAGTGTGGAACTTCGTCGTAAACAAGGAGAGGATTTGTTGACATATTGAATAAAAGTTGTAAAAAAAAAACAAAAAAAAACAAGGAGAGGGATTGACGACACCAACATGAGACACCAATTTACCGACACCAATGTTTTATTTCATTTAATTTCACATCAAATATCATGTCATTACTAATATATATTATACATGAAACCAAACGGAGAGTGAGAGTCAATGAGTCTTTTTTAAGTACTTATTTCTTCCACCTTTGCCTCAAGTGAGGCTTCACCCGATCCCTCTTGTGTGGTGTATGTGAATAAAGGCCCATTCACATTACAACGGCCGATTGGTGTACGGCTGCCGCACGGCAAAAAAACACAATGTTAAAGTATTATAGCCGGCGAGAATCGGCCGGCTGATCGTGGTAATGGAAATGGACCTTAATCATCTGATGCTAATCACAATGTATACGTTGATTCACAATAGGCTCACACTCAAGGACAGCTAGGATCCTGTTATCAAATTATTGAATTATTTAATAAACATTATCATTGTCAATACAAGCCATTCACATTACAACGGCCGATTGGTGTACGGCTGCCGCACGGCAAAAAAACCCACAATGTTAAAGTATTATAGCCGGCGAGAATCGGCCGGCTGATCGTGGTAATGGGAATGGACCTTAATCATCTGCTGCTAATCACAATGTATACGTTGATTCACAATGGGCTCACACTCAAGGACAGCTAGGATCCTGTTATCAAATTATTGAATTATTTAATAAACATTATCATTGTCAATACGAGCCATTATGAGGCCAGGTTGGGATTGGCATAACTTTGGTAAACAAACCTTTAGTTTACCATGTTAGGGTTAGCTAGGACAATTGGTCAATAGGATACTGTGTATGTGTGCAGGGTGGCAGAAGATGTTGGGGGCGGAGTGGTGGTGGTGGTGGTGGTGGTGGGGTGATAGTTAATGATGTGTGTAGTGATGACCAGCTGAGGTCAACAGTGGCAGTAGCGTGATGGGAGAGTAACCGGAAGTAATGGGAGAGTAACCGGAAGTGCATGCGGTGTATGGGAAAGATGCGGGCAGAGGTGTTTTTGTTATCTTCCAGTAATGAACATGATGTAATATTACCTAACCTAATCATAATCATTCATTATTAATTAACACCCATTTATTATCATTATCATATCAAGAAAAATGAAAAGTTCCAAAATCACTAATTGTGCTAATGTCATGGCATGAAGGCTGGGTATGCCTATACCCACTAGATAGGTTCCGACTCTAGGTTATATAACATTATTATCAGTAACAGACCATGACCACACCGAGGATTATTTGTACAAGGATGCTATAGTCTACCAATAAATCACTTCGATCACAGATCTCCAACAGATCAGACGTGTTGCTATATTCACTTTTACAAATTTCTAGATCATTACTTAGTATTACCAATTAGTGTGGCATAGAATCGGCTCCAATATTGTCATGGCCTCATTAAATTGACCAATGCCGTGGAATATGTGATGTGTCACAAGTCGCAAAAATGAATTCTGAGATAATTCTGAGATATTTTAAAAGATGAGATCAAGGAGATTGCAATGATGGTAAATATTATGATATCTAATATGAGTACTTCTATATTTTGTTACGGATAAAAAAGTGACATATCTTGATAGTCAAACACTAGTAAAGTAAATATATATACTCCTAGCTTATATAGGATAGCCTCAGATATGCAAGCATGAATTCAATACACAGTCTTAGAATTTGGTATTCATGCTACAAGCAGAGCTAAGCATCCCAAAAATGATAAGCATTCCATCAAAGAGACCTTGTGAATACATAACTTTGAGTAATATCAATTTTGCGTCTTGTGACTCACTTTCCCTTGACACATCACATATGAGTCATGTCATCAGAAAATGTACAATCAGCAGCTCAACACTTTCTGCAAATTTTGCTAAATTAGGTAGCAAAGTTATGAATAATAGGTATATCTAGTTACTGGTATTCTGTTGATTCAGAAAATCAGTTTGGTTATATTGAACAGTAATCTGAACCGCTGTCTTGAATTTGTATTTAGGGGATTGAGAATGGCGATTGTACATTTTCCGATGACCTAATCCATATATAATATTCTATATACATGCAAACGCAGAGCACATAACCAATGTCAATCATGCAAGGCACGGACACGATCAATGGATCCCAAATTCCCATTCCAAGACAAACTAGGCAATCCCGGAGTCACTCCGATTGGGGTTTACGAGTATGTGAGGACAACACGATCATTGACCTTTCATTGACCTTGACCCACGATTGTGATCAGTATTCCGTGAGGCAGGGGCAAAGTAATGGGATTTGCGTGAGGTCGTATCAGAATATACTCCCATCACTGCCATGCCGCATACATATGACTTGCTCCCAAAATACTTACGTGAGTCTCCGCAAGGAGTAACTTTCGTAAGGTGCCCTTTCCTGCTAATATCGATTGAGAAACGAGCACACTAACGTCGATAAAAACGTTGTCACTTATTAACACATCAACTTTATGTTCGTGATACAAAGATCAATATTGCTACATTGGGGATAAACCGAAAAAGCTGGCGTTTCCTCCTAACTCTAGAATATAGTGAATATAGTGAATCATACAATAATACTACTAGGTACTGGTAACGTGTATAGAATGAAATAAATAAATAAAGTAATGTACTTTATGTAGCAATATAGTAAGATCATAGATGCGGTGGTACCAAGGATGTGAGACGATCAATTTTAGAAAAGAGAAGTAGATGATAATTAGAATGAGGAAAATGGATATAGTTAAATGATTAATAAAAGTAATCTTTAGGTGGCAACGCACAAACACAATTCTGAAAAGGATGATGCGTATTTTCTAATTGTATGTTAAATGTTTCTGGCCAATAACGAAAATCGCCAACATTTGCAAGCTTATATTGGTCTTCCTATATAGACATACCAAAGTACTTACACAACTAATTCGTGCTTTGCAACAATTATTTTCACTGTCATATCATATTAAACATGCATCAACACCCACTACTCATATATAAGCTTACTATTATGACAGGTCATAGCGAATTCTATGTCAGGGTCCACATGCAAAGTTTTAAGGCATTGATGTTGGTCTCAAGACCACCTTGAACCTGATCCATATTTGGGTGTGGGTGCAAAGATCTAGGTTAGTGGGATTTAGAGGTTTTTGTCGGCTTTACCCTGGGCACTCCCATCCATCATGTGAAGACGCTGTATACATATACCCACTAGTACCCACTTGACAGATCGTCCTTGTATTGTGGTTGGAATGTTGTAGGAAATATCTTTAACAGATCTCTTTCACATGTGATGTATTGATGGTTTTCGTGAATATTTACCCCGATTCTATTACCACTTTATCCCCTGCACAAGTTGTTTTGTTTGTATTATGTTTTACCTCGCTGTTTAGTTCAGCTTTGGAACTATAAAACTGGTCTTCCACTACCTACTGGGGTACTATACAACTACTATATATATATATGTGTATTGCGGCTATTTTATCTACTCTTATCAGGCATTAGAGACATCCAGGATCAGGCAAGTTTATAGATTAAAATCATAGGAAGAATGTAGATTGCGTGAGATAGTTTGAACTTTAGAAACTAAACTCTGCATATGTGGACCCAGTCTTTCTGTCTTTTATTCTGATTCTTATTTTATTTTTTTTATTTTACTCACCAGAAATCAAAAAGATATGGTTACTTTATTGAACTAAAGCATGGGATATCTTACTCTGAAATCCCACCAATGTGGATACATGTGATTTATTGCGTCGCTAATGTTGCTATGTCCATATACCTTGACTATTCGAATATGGGAGAAACTATGTACCTGTAGGCATGGTATTAAACAATACTAACCCCGACTTATCATTAATGTTAAAAGTACCTTATGTATGTATGTATATGTATGTATACGTATGTAGTGATTTGTTCTCTACTCGTATGAAAGGCCTAGTCCACTAAGCCAATTCTCTTGCGATCTTGCACCGCAGAGGACTTTTTTTTACACTACATTCTGTAAGAATCGCATGAGAATCGGCCCTTTAGATTTGATTTTTCTATCATTTATCTGGAATGCTGAGAATATTGTCGAAAAGATGAAATGCAACCAATAAAGAAATTAAAAATATTAGCAATGGATCTTTAACCTGCGTAGTATCACAATCAGCAACAACAACAGCAACAATGGAGTGGATGAGGAAATTGCTCACCTGCTCAAAGTGAGGTTCGAACCCACAAGGCTCTCGTGGCTCTGGCTCCAAAAGCAGCCCCTCCTTTGGTTGTGCAACGTGTGGCTACAAATGTATGCACGACTAAAAGTGGGGACATCCTTAAGAAATAAACGTGACTGTAGCACTGAAATTAGATTGATACCGAATTGTCATGTTCGGAGATAATTGTTCTGGGATTTCGAGTTAGGTCTTAAGTATTGCAGAGGTATATATTATGCCACTCAACTGTGCTTAATAAGGGAGACACATGAGATTAATTGAAATTGAACATTAATAAATTTCAAAGGGGGGATTTTTGCCAATTAGATTTAATCCCATTCAACTAGAGCGTAATTTGCTGATATAAAGGCTGCTGTTTTTGCACACGTGAACAGAACAAGAATTAAATTTGAATAAATGCCACTGAACGTAAATATTTCTCTCTTGGAGCACGATTTTAGATTCTTTAATACTCATCCTAATGATGGGAAATATGAGTGTGGTCTGGCTTCATGAAGTCCCAATATTTTTCTGCATCCTCATTTTGATCGAAGGATTCAAACCATTGGTGTCAGGCGCATGTATTAAATTACATCTTCTGGATTTGAGCATAGCCAAGCTTGATGCTTAATTAGAAGTCCTGCATTTCCACTGATGTTTATTACGATATTGAACATAATTAACAAGTTTGGATGATATGAAGGTCTCGGATTAAGTGGTAAAGCCTATCAGAACAGCAAGTGCATCTTTCACTATCAAATTGCCCAAGTTCCAGAAATGTAATATAATGCGCACTTGATCGTTATAATTACAGACAACCCGCTAGTGTACTTATTGTAGAGTACGATTTTCTGGCTCTATAATATAATAAAGATATTTCATATAGAAGCAGTCGCACTTGTCCGAACTCAACCTACACTCAGTACACTCCACTACAAAGATTACATATCAGCCATATGTGTTACTTGCCTCTGTAAAAAGTTTGCTTTCTGAAATAATCTTCAACAAAGTCGGTTTGGGGGAAGGATTTGACAATATTTGCATAAAGTGTAGGGTTCCCCGTGTAAATGTTGTGAGTATTTAGTGCCACATTTTGACCTTTGACCTTGCAGCACAATCGGGAGCATCATGTTTAGGAAAAATGGTTTCCTGCAGGTGTAGTGAAACTACAGTAAGAACCCTTCATGAGATGTTATCTCTTTAAATACGACATCCTCGTAATACGGCGGAGGAAATGGTTGGTGTCTTGCCAAAAGCCTGGGGCTATCCTTGGCAGGACTATATACCTATCTATCAAAGCAAAATGGCCAATGGAATTTCTCTGATGCAGCAATGCTACAGTTATGGAAAAAATAAAAGTCAATATATAACATAGTTTATATATCAATATGGATATATATCGTTAGCTATTTATCCTTGTCATGCTAGTGTAGGATCTGAAGAAGAATTCACTAATTAACAACTAGTTCACCTCACGAGGGCCGTCCCCTATAGTATAATTAAAACTGTTATTCTTTTAAAATTCAATTAGATAGTCAAATACATCAGAATAGGGTTCTGTCATCTACTCACCTGCCGGTCATGCTGGCCGCCCAATAAATAATATTTAATAAATCAATCTGGTTATGCTTAATAACTGACAATTCGTTCATTTTCATTTCTTCTCTCTATTTCTTCTCGCCGTGTTATTAAATAAGTGCCGAATGATTTCGATGTTTAGTGTTTCTTTGAGTGTATAAACAACCTTCACATAGGTGTTGTTGTTTTTGTTCTCATTATGTTTTGTTTTTGTTCTATTGACCGTTAGTTTCTCTCATTAAATCAGTTTTGTCATTCCTATCTATCTTTGTGATGGTTTAGTTAACTAGGTTAACATTTTCAGGGGCGGTACCAGAGGAGGAGTCTAGGGGGGGGGGGGGGCACACTTGAAGTCAAAATCTTCCGAAATGTGCCTGTTTGGAATGCCATTGCAATTTGCAACAGTTAATTTACATAATGACAATGAAATGAAGCCCCAAAACTCTAAGTTGTCTAACAAAAACGACAACCCTCTAACTTATTTTCTTGCTTCACAAAAAAAGCTTAAAATATATCTTGAGACTATCCCTTTGAAAATGTCTCTATTGAGACTCTCTTGAGTCCTCAAATTTGAGACATATATATACATAGGTTTATCTTGTCCAAGATTTAGATTTTACTGAATCCTGCCATCGTTTTCATTTGGGAAACGGAAATAACTGGAAAACCCTGAATTGTACAAATTGTGAACAAATCATAACTGGAAACTGTTAACTGTCACAGATTGTTGTTTGAATACCAATTTTAAAACCGTCTCAAATTTGAGACCCTGTTAAGACCTTCTGCATGAGGGTCTAAACAGGGTCTCAAAATGTTTTTTGAATACAGGCCCTGAAACAACAAGGCGGTCACTACTGGAAAATGTGCTAACACCCATAGACATATGCTACAGCAAACAGATAGAAAGCAAGTAAAATATATGTTAATGTTAAAAGAATTATGAAGTTGAAAAAACATTTTACATAGTTTTTTCTCAGACATCCTCAAATGAACGATTTCTCAAACATCGTTCAACTGAACGATTTTTCACACTAAAATAGGGTTATTGGGAGAGCTGAACATGTAGAATCAGGGATTTGAAGGAAAGTGCAAATTCTGGTATTGCATCTGGCCCCTACTGCAGGGGCTCTTATCATGACGGCCTCTGCCCCTCTGAGTTAGGGGGGGGGGCACAGGGACCTTGGTACCGCCACTGATTTTCGATGTCGATTGCTACGCAATCTCGTCCAATAAATATTCAATTACTAGTACCGAGTTCCATTCACTATTCATTATATGCCCCTAGCATAGACAAACCTTTCTTTTTGATTTTGAATCGTCATAAAGTATCTAGAAGCTAAAAGAAGACCAAATTCGAATTTTTATGGTACACATACCATAAAAATATTTTTATTGCACCCCATTTATTGCACCTCTCAAATGGAATGTGCATATGATATATGCATTGCATCCAAAGTCATTATCATTAATACTTATAAGATGTAACATGTGACAGATGCCAGAATCGATCCCCCTCCCCCTCCCCTCCCTATTCAAATTTTCCAATGCAAGGATAAACCCTATCCCCTCAGCATAAACAATAATTTACTTCCATTTTATCGATCATCACTTTAATTACTATTGGTCTACATTCCTATTTTGTTAATTATCCAGTTTCTCATTCACACCTCCGTTCTTAACATTTTTGACATAAATAGGTTTTGGTCATATCAGAATAGATAACTGAAATTAGAATATGACAGTGACTTTTCAATGATAAGATAAAACAGTGACATTTTATTTCCTCTGGGCTTTGTTGCACAACGCTGCTCGTATCCCAATCTTTGCTGTACGTTCATACAGTGTTTCAATGCCTTGCTCCTTCCTTAATCTTACCCAATCGCGTTTGTTCTTTGGCAAACCTACGAGAATTTGTTGCACAACTAATTCGTGGGTTCACGTTTGTGCATACTCGTGAGAAATAGACATTTCAGAGTGCCTTCAATTGTTTTGTTGGTTGGAATTGCCTGTTCAAGCACTATTATTAGAATGATAAGTGGCAATCAATGACTCTGCAGAAACATAGAAGGGTTATAAAGGTTGAAATAGACCATGTTTTGTCCACGAATGTGCAGCCAAGGGGTTAAATCGTGGTTGATCTTTGGTAAAGAACAGTTAAGAGTAGAAAAGAGCAGGCTCTGTTGCACAAGGGCTGATCCTACGCTTCCCTACTCCTACTCGTTCTTTAGTCTCATACTCTTGATTGTACCTTTATATATACTATGGTACCAATGGGTAACCAGTATAATTCAGAGAAATTCTGACTTATGACCTCACTACCCTTGTATATTTCATTCTGTACGTTTGTGGGTGCACGCTTGTACGTATATTCATGAGAACATAGACTAATATGTAGGTGAAAATGGTGTTGCACAAAGTGGTTACGAACAGACTTACCATTATGGGCACATATATAAATATCTTTTTCATTAATTTCCAAACAAAAATCCCTCAAATCAATACTATAAGTGTTTGTTCAGTGATTTGTGATTTCTATAAACATTTAGCTATTCGTGGGTATGAGGCCTGCTCGTTGCTATTCAGTCCTGTTCATTCATGCTCGTTCTTCAAGATAAAGAGTCATTGTGAATGTTATTAGCTTTACCTGTCATGCATCTTTTCATGAATAGAAAATTGAAGTTTTGTTTATGTGCATCGACACAAGACCGGAGGGGTTAGAACATTGAACAGAAATAAAGAAAATATTATAAACGTAATCTCTATAAGTACTCATGGATACATGTCTAAGTACTAAATTCCTCCATTTATAACAATCAGAAATCCCAGTCACTCATTAATTAACACCCCTTCCCTAACCCCTAAGATAAAGATTAGGATTAATCTAATTGCTAAGATTAGAAAGAGATAATGTAGACCACCGTTTCCCGCCTACAGAGTAGACAAAATATTCTAATTGTCTTCCCATGATGAGAGATCTTTACAATGACCAGTGCACCATCAACGGTACTTACTAGCCAACCAAATATGTATACCAATTGTACACTCACTAGCAATAGTGAGTGGGTGAGCGCCCCTTTCAACACAGTGTTGTAAAGGCTAAATTGTAAGAGGGTTTTGATTGTTATGTTAATATGGGGTTTACCCAGCAACTAATTTGGGCTAAAAGTTGGAAAATACCAAGGATAGTGATGTCATAATAAGGAGTTCCTCTGGCGTCTACAGGTTACCTGTTGATCATTAACGTATTCTATGTATAAGTACGTGCAAGAGTGTGCAACTTGAGAACGTGTACGAGCGTGTAGACTTAGGACGGGTCCTTGTGCAACAGAGCCTGATCGTCTCTAATCCTGGTCGTTCTTTACCAAAGATCAACCACGATTTAATTCCTAGACTGCACGTTCGTGGACATTCATTGTGCAACAAAGCCCTGGGGGAGGAGAGGAAACTGCGGCCGGGTTGGCTGTAGGGGCATATTATAAAATAGACCCACTGAAAGTCTACACTACAGGACTAAATAAATGTTTGGTTTATCTCTCACCAATTGATAATGCTAATATTGTTGATTTTGAAAGATTCAGAAGAGTCCTTTTCCTTGATTAATTCATGATAAGTTGTATACCATCCAACAACTGAGACTAAATATGTATGCATGAAGTGTAGGAACCTGTCTCTGAAGTTGGTAATGGACAGTTATCGAATGGGACATTATTTGTACCATGTAAATAATCAGGCTTACCCCACAGAGACTCAATGTCCACACTGAGATCGAATGGTTAGAGGTTCTTCTACTTAACGGTGATGAAATTGCCCAATGCAAAGTTTGTTCGCACTGCTGGGTCGTTATCTTACAGTGTAACATGATATACCCTATATCCACTTTACCCTGAGTAGTCTTTATGGATTATTCTGATAAGGGAGTGCCACCTTTGAGCTATTCAAAATTATTTTTAGCCCGTGGGTTCTCATTCATGTATGGATTATTATGAAATTATCAAAATTAATACAATCCACTGCAAGAAACAATCGGATATTGAATCTTTTGTAGCGAAGTTATTTCGCATTTTCTGGATCTGTTTTAGTATTAAGATATATCTCATTCATCTCAACTAGTTAATTACGAGATTCAGAGGACAAAAGGTCCACAGTTCATATAATGTAAGATCGTGTTGAATTTATAAGCATACTGTCCCGCAAATTGACTTTTTTGGTACTGTATAAGTTAAAATTGATTATTGTTGCTAATGGCGGATCGCTGAAAGTCCACTGAAATCTAAATTATTAGTTAAAAAGTAAAAGAGTTTCGGTCAATTTAACGGACACTAGATTTAAGTAAATAAAAGAAGAAGAAATACATTATACAATTTGATATATGAATAAAATGACAACCACAAGGAAACTGATATCTTTCAACTCGATGCTCTTTATTCATACTATACATAATGTTATACTGACCTGTATCTTAAGACATGAAAGTGCGTCATTAATTTCTATGGTAACAGTTTTATGATCAATACCCTTCGAGTGCAATAAGATTTGGTCACTATCCAGTTCTGGAAAACGGACCGCGATGCTTCCATGACTCCACAACATGTCGTCCTAATATATAACATTTTCACTACACAAAATTATGATAGACATCGCCATTATCTATATGAAATTTGACGGGATAATGCTTTATGTGGTTGTTTAGATGACTCAGCACGGTCAAAACTGATATGTCTTTGAATAGTTTATTTAAGAATATATTCCCCACGCACGTGAGTTTAAGGCAATATATCCCCTAAATTTAATCTGACAGAGAAATCCCTTTGAAATTTGTTTATTTAAAAATCTGGTCTATCGGTCGACAAAATATTTCTCACTTTCTTTATGTCCACAAAATATAATATGCATAATTTCTTTGGTCAAAATTAAATTTATCCTTCATCAAAATGTGGACAGATATATTTTAGGAATTATATCTCGTTATGTTATGCATTTATCTCTGTCGGTCCAAAGAGGATTACCCTGATAGCAATTGACAAATTCGTCTTTTTTCGGACACTGCATGAAATAATGCACGATATCGAGGATATTGTCACATCGAAGCAATCACAATTGGACAACTTCAACTTTCAAGTTCCTGTGCTTGCATGCATATCCATCGATATTGGATGCACCTTCTCTCGCAGTGGATATTATTGGCAACTGGATGACTTTTGATATATATAATAAGAATTTTCTTGCGCGAGGCACAAATGTAAACATTTCAACCAGTGACCTGATGTTAAAGCGCCTCTATGCCAGTACGCTGCTATGCTTGCTGTGCTCGTATACAAAGCAGTTTCAGTCCACTCACTGTGTTCATCTATGTTTATCAAAAATCAGAAGAAACAAATTATGGAATCGGATAAAAATTGCTTTACATTTTTAAACACTCACCACTCTGTTCATTTGATATAATATTATGTAATAATTAGTCCTTAGATATATATAATATATCATTCCTGGTTAACAACGATGCGTTTCTATGTACATGTTTTTGCAGTTTCAAGCCCCATCTATAAAAGGTTGACAGTGGACTTGACTGCCCCTCTGTCACTCATTCATTCGTTTTTACTTAACCTTCATTCCATTGTATATGACATTTATACATAACATTTTAAAACGTTTTCAACTCCATATACATGATTAGGTGTATTATTTACAATGACAAGGAACAATGATCATATTGGAATAAAGTAATCGTGTTAAATGCCATACTCCCCCGGTTCCTTAGTTAGGGAATACAGGTGATTATTCTGATGTTCATGTGATGAACGTCCACTTAAGCTTATATGAAGCGGGTTATCATATGTATCGGTGAAACTTACTTTAATTGAATATCAGAAAACTGTATTGTTTATTGTTTGCCTCAGATACTACTTGTTCTGCTTTGAAAGCTGCATTCTCAGTTATTACTAGAGGGGTGGGGGTGGGGTGGGGGTAGTGGTGGGTGGGGTGGGGTGGGGGTAGTGGTGGGTTGGGTGGGCTGGGGTGGAGGGGAGGATACCGCCGTCACCGGAATATAAATGTTAACTTTTATGAAGTTCTGTAGCAGAAACAACCCAACACATGACCTTTTTATTGGGTCGGAAAAGAACGGAACAAAAGTTTTTTTTTACCAATTTTTACTGAGAATGCAGCTTTAATTAGTTTTTCTTGATTTCTGAATGAAATATAACGTATGATAATATAACTTCTCAGAATTAAAATGTAGACTGTAGATGACATATAATAACAAATTAATCAAATAGATTCCACAGCTAGTATTTTGATAGCACTTACACAAAGGCCGCTAGAATAGAAGTCAAAGAACAAGTGAATCTTTCTGGTTCTAATTATTTGTGTACTTAAACGCTTCTATAAAAAAAACTCGGTAAAATGCTTTTATTGGAGGTTCGTGGTCAACAATCACAATACATGAAATACTTTGCACTGGTTCACGAGTCTGAAAAGACTCTGTTTTACGGATGTATTCTTCCCTTCTAGATCAGGACAAGTTTCAATCACTACCACATAATTGTTGGAAATAAATAAACAATAAATATTCATCAATCAGCAGGAAACATTCTTTTCAGTGCCTCTGGCCTCGATGCAGCTTAATTACATCGTTGCATTATAATAGGGATTATCTTTTTCCATTGCTTTTCTCGACATTTATTCACATGGATGATATTATCTTACTTCTAGGTGTTGTAGGACAAAGCACCAAGCAATGGTAAGGAAAGGTCACATGTTAATGTTAATTTCCATATTATTTCTCTGCTTAAGCCTTGACATTTGTGAATCATACATAATTCACTTTGTACCATCAACCATTTTAAATACTAAATGCACTGTTCTGGCTTTGTTTACATAAAAGGCCCACGTCTGCCAACTCATTAGTCATTTTATGTTATATGGGAATTCTTACTTTTATTTCAAACTGATAACAAATATAAAAGAGCCATTTAGCATTAATTAAATACAGCTAAGTTAAATGTCCTTTGATCACAGTTTAGTCAACGTTTGTATGAATTCCTGGGTCAGCAATATTTAAATTTGTCTTCATTTCCTTAATTGAGTAAATATAATAGAGCCCATCTTAGGCGACCATTTTTGGGACTAAGCGATTTTTGATCGCATAGCGGGATGCTCGCTTTACCGGGTATCTTCTTATCTCATCTCGCTATCTTATCTTATCTCGAACTGTGCCAGACTGCATAACCTGCTGGTCGCATTACCTAAATGGTCGTTATGTGGGATTCTACTGTAAATGCCAGTCTTCCTAATCTCCTTGGTCTTCTGGATAACGGAGGGCTTCGAGTAAGAGTCATAATGCACACATTGAACCAAAAGATAACGTCAGGGTCTGTATTGGTATAATCAATAAGAAGTAGATTTCTATAGATCTATGTTGTGGTGTACCTTTCAAAACTTTTGTAATTGAAGTTGGAAAGACTATGCTGGTCCTTGGAATTAAAAATGAAATGAACAAGAAACTATTGAGGAATGCATCTGAAATGTCAGTCATCATGCATTATATATGGGAACTAATTGCAAAACGTTACTGTGAAAGCTTGAAGACTTGAAATCAAAATAAATGAAAATGAAACTTGTCCTTTTAATCCAGATTTCCTTGTCTCATCCTTTTTTACACACCCTATGCTATTAACAATGAATTTCAAAATTGCGAACATTTTGATCCTGTGTTGGTTGGTGCACCACATAAAGTTTACATACATGTATACAGTATAGTCTATCAAAACACTTATATCCATGTTCCTATACATGTAAACCCATAGCAGACCCGAAGTGCCTCTTGTCTAAAACAACTTCCGGTGACAGCAAATATCACGTGATCACCTGATTGACCTTACAGACATGGTGGGGATTGACCTTGGATTGTTGCCATGGTGACTCAGTCGAACGCTACTGTACCTATCCCTCATCGCATGGTCCATAATTGATGTTTCTAGTCCGTCTGATTTCAGTTTTTGATATTGAAAACAGAACATTTCTTTCATAGTTCGACGGAAGGATGGGTTGATGACACAGTATAGCACAAAGTTGGCTGAGAAGTTTATAGTCTGCATTAGGTTCGTCACGATCTCTATCGTGCTGTAAGTGTAGTTAGTAGTAAGGTCGGTGCCAAAGAGAAAAGCCACATGTTTCAAGATTTCTGATGGTGACACGAGCACAAAGAACATAACCACTATTGCCACCAGAGTAATTGTGATCCTATTGCTGGCCTCGGAATCATGTGAATGTGTATGAACCCCAGAATTGCAGTTCATATTCTTACGCATGGCGTATGAACGATGGATCTCTCGCATCAGGGCTATGTTGAATAAGAGTAACAAGAAGAGTGGGATGAAGTTTCCGAACACTGCCCACATGGCCCTGTAGGCATGATCAAACTGGTCATTATAGACTACCTGTGGGAGCACATCGTAGGTTGTTGTATTATTGCATGTGGTTCCCTCGATCTTGTACCGCCAAAACACCGGCAGGTTGAAGACACCACTTAGTATGTACACCATGACTATAGCCACTTTGGTGCGCCGCAGTGTCAGAACCTTTCTGGATTTCAATGGATGACATATTGCCAAGTACCTCTCTGTCGCCATTGTCACTGTCAACCACGTGCTCGTCATGATGAAGATGTTGATGATGGCCGCACAATAGGAGCAGTAGTACGCCAGGAAAGTTTTGTGTTTGAATCTATTGTCTTTGGGTAAAAACGTGGAAGGAAATGCTGTGATACAGAACATGAGATCCGCCACTGCTAGCGCCAGGAGGCCCACATTGGCCGCCTGTTCTGTTTTCCTAAGCTGTCTCTGCGCCTGCTTGCCAGCTAGGATGATGAGGTTCATTACGTTACCGAGGAAGCCACAAACACAAACTGTGGGCAGCCCATAGCCGTAAGCTATGTGGTAGACTCTCTCGTACAGCTCGCGGTCACCGGTTGTGTTGTTGAATCCTTGGGCGCTTGTCGTGTTGGCTGGGTCCCCTGGGCAACTCATCTTGGGCTGTAAATGAAGAAGATGCATGATTAGTCCATATATATGCCAGGTTAATTGATTTTTAGAGCGACTTGCTTATTTGTTCATAACGAGATTTATGATGTGTCACAGAAAAATAAGACGCAATAAAATGGGATTTTGAGTTATCATTACATTTGAAATAGTGACATCTAGCGGATTTCAATAATTGTAAACATTAGTTTACGGACCTATTAATATATGAACGACTCGGAAATAATAGAGTAAGGCAGGTTGACATTAATATTTTGTATAATTTATATCGTGTTACTGTATAATAATGAAAGTTTTTGATTATTGATTGATGAAGAGTCATATGAAATAGAAGTTGATGTTTGATTTTTTGATTTGATGATAAAATATAAATATGAGGTGATAAGATGAAACAATATGAATAATTGAAGTGAGGTAATGAATTATGAATGGGATGAAGTGATGTGGAGGGTGCGTATACATTCTGAGATGTAGCTCGATGAATGATCGAGCAGAGGTAGAGGGAAGGGAAGGTTGGAGGATGCAGTGGTTAAAGTATATTGTGGATAGGTGGGGTGTGTATGTGAGCCTTCCAATCAAATACTCCCCCTTGTGCCAATATGCACCATAAGAGAGCAATCAATACAAATAGTCTTTTAACAATAGAGTGTAAAATGTTATGTAACATTACGTAACATTGTGTAAACTCATTAAATTTCTATTAATTATTAATTATCACCCATTTATTATATTGGTTGGGTAATAGGGCACTGCACAACCCAATCTTTCATCCTATTTAGCCCTTTTACTTTACATAATAATTAAATGATATTTGACTAACACATGGAAAGCATAAACATAGAATGCATATCATATGTTAACTGCCTTAAACAATTGCAAAGACATTCTGTACGTCATGAACCAATTACACACATGTAGTATGACTGTATTAATTATTGGATAACCACTGACTCACCCGTGTACGGAACAGGCAAGACTAGTATAAGGTCATGAAACGTCCCATTTCATCTTATCACCCTTACCATTATTATGCCAATCAGTCATCCACATTAGATGGATATTATGCCTATCACTAGCGCCTGTAGAATATACATAATTATAGAAACGAACAAAAGATCGTGATAGGCAAATAAGTACTAAAGATAATTACGATCATTGGCATGAAATGAAAATAATTTTTATATCATAATTGTATATAGATTTCAGGGGCACGACGAAAATCCCTTGTAATGGTGAGACTGCCATTTTATCTGTGATTAAAACAAATCTAAAAATGACTGTAGTGAAACTCATACAATGGAATCCTAATACATATGACATAATTATACCCTGGTAGGGGTTCTGAAAAATCGTATCTATCAGCTTCATGCTTCCCTTCTATATCTCCACCCGAATGATAATAATTGTTGTTCAGCATTCATCATTATTGAAGTAGACATTTTGAACAATATTTGAGCAGAATTGTTCTGGAAGGATTTTGGTATGTATTGCAGACTGCATTTTTAATGTGCTCAAAACAATTGGATTTGGTTGGACCATAAGATCAATTTTCTAATTGTTCATGACAGGCCTCCCCCGATTTGAACTTCTCAAATTGCCAGGGCGTGCACTAGGGCCAAAACAAAAATTGGTGTGCTTCCGATTTACCCCCCCCCCTACCTAGAAAAACCGTTCCCTACCTAAAATTTCTTTTGCCATACCTGATTTTATTTTACCATATCTTACTTTTTTACAAAAAAAGCTTACAGGTTTTCCTGACCCGGAACTGTCAAAAAGCATATTTCCCATGTTTAAAACAACTATTATTATGAAATAGACATTTTTTTCAGTTCCTGGGAGGTGGTTTTCTAAAAAAAAATAAAAAAAAAAGAAGTTACCCCCTCCCCGCACCTACCTAGTTTTCAGCCAGATAAATCGGAAACACACCAATTATTCTTTTTGGCCTAGGCCACACTTTGATCGTCAATTTATAGATGAAGTGTCTGCTGGAGCTGAGTGAGATATTCAACAGTTCCTCGTTACTGCTGACCTGAAGAAGGGTCAGATCGGAGGGGTTGGGTTAGGGGCCAAGGCTTCAGGTTATCTCCTCATGAATAAACCTTATCTCTTTGCTTTACTCCACTAAGTGCCGCATGAAGAGCGTTCCCCACATTCCGTCCGGGATCATTTAAGATAGGTCCAAGTTGATCGTGCTGAGAGGTATGCTGTTCTTTAACTTGTATAGACGTATATAACATGTTTTAATATCAAGTATGATCTTACTCATTGATGAAACTGGAAGAGGAGGTTTTGACTGATCATACCATCATATTGAGGAGTCAGATCATAGATATGAGAAGTAACATTATAGTTATAAGCAATTGGTTTTGCCGCATTTCGCAAGATCATCAAGCAAAATGAGGTGATTAGATATAAACACCCAAAAGAGATTTTTGATAACAGTTGAAAGTCAGCAGTAGTAAATATTTTCACAATTACAACCGCATTCCCAGCTATTACGACAACAATTTCCCAAATTTGCTTATAAATATTATTATGTTTTAGGGGACAGGATTCATCAATATTTTGCTGTTGTTATATAAGCTTTTACAAGAATTTGAAGTCGAATTGGCCGAGACAAAACGGCTGCTGGTGAGCGACAATAGGTGAATCCCCTAGAGGATGAAGCTAGATATGTCAATTGAAAATTATTGGTATGACACAACGGGGTATACCATCACCAAGGATTTCGGTGGCTCTCCGAATAAACGTGGGCAATTAATTAATCAAATAAATCAACTAGGGGCGGGTGAGAAACCCCGAAAAGAGGATACCTGTACTACCTCGTTAAAATAAAATCTTTAAAAAAATAAAAAAATATATGAAGTCATGCAGCAAAAACAACCAGACCAAATTCTCCAAAACATTGGTCAAATGACTATTAGATTGATGAAAAAAATCGGAACAAAAATTAGAAGATTCGTAGTTTTTGATCGATGTTAACTTAGGATGAAGTGTTAATGATCTGTTGTTGGTACTGAACTAAGTATATACTTCATTCTTCTTCGTTTGGGGTATCCATTATTTAGAGTGTTGACTCATAGCAAAGGGGTGCACATAAATCAAAGACAAGAAAGAGTTAATATAAAGCCCTTTAAAACGCAAATCATACACACCAGTAACCACATTATGTATCATTACACTGTACGTCTTATTTCACATTTTAATTTGAGTCATTTCGATCACACCATATAATTAGATAATTATAACTTCAGCTTCCTAATGAGAACAAAGGGTCGTTATACAAAAGTACGATTACTGAGTTATGTGTATGACACCATCCCCTTGGACTAAAGTACTGTCATATCATTAACCTCCCATTCAATACTTCAATACTTCATCACATTACTCCAAGTTTGATTATTATATATAGCATATAAACGGTCGTCTTTCATTCGCTGTAGAACACTCGAGGAAGCCTTCTGAGAGTAATCTAAGCACAAAATAGGCTCATTACCGCATGGAATAATGAACCACAGTACATATTTTATTGGGACATACATGTGCATATTAGGATCAGCATGTTGTCAATGTGACTATGACGCGTGGGAAAAAGCTGCGAATGGCATTCCATATTCAGTGCATGTTTTTCATTAATGATTGCGATCCACACCCATAATTAGAGAAGGCAATCATATATAGCCAGTTTATAGCATCCAGGTAATTGCCATTGGTGTCAATATATGAGTTGCTCAAGGGACAGGGAATCTCGGGGGTCTATAAATACACCACCCCTAACTAACCTGAAGGGTAACTTTTCCCTAATTAATTTTGTGATAAATGTGGATATAAAACCGTAAAATTCGGCAACACAGGAATATTTCCTCGTTGCATCGTTGTTTATGACATGTCACGGTAGCTCGACGATAGAAGTATAACGAAGGGAGATAGATAGATCAACGCAAGGGAGTTTCCCCCGTGTGAAATTACTGGGATGTGTTACAGCGAAATGAGTCATAAGTCGCAAAATTGAAATTTTCAAAGTGGTTTATTCACAATATCCCTTTGTAGGAATGGTCTCACCATTTTAGGTATCTAGCGCTTTGAGTCGTATAAATACATGTACCAAGTTCCAAGACACTAAGGTAATCCTAAATAATCCACCCTGAAATATTGTAAACTTGTTTTTCAAGCATAAAAAAGAAAAACATAAGATAAAGAAATACTTTTCAGATTTCCTGAATGTTAACATCCATTGAAATCCACTTAATCTCATCTTTTCAAATATGATGGTATCTCAAAATCTTTTTTTTTTCGACTCATGACTAATTCTTCTGTGACTTTAATATGCAATATCTCCCTCCGACCTCAACCTCCTAATTTCAATGTGCATTTACGGATTTTGGTCTAACTTTTCAGATTTCCCAGGGCATGCATTTTATATTGATGTGGCTATCATACGCTTGCATGGATGTTTGCATGCATCTTGCGGTTTTACTTTCCTGTGAGGCCATTAAGCCCTAAATGTACCCCAAAAGCTTTTAATCGAGGCATGGAACAAAAAGCCCAAGGCAAATGCATTGATCATCCTCAGATACCGATAGATTATATGTACTTTAGGAACTCCCCCCATAAAGTATAAACATGCACTGTTAAAGCCTATCAGTCTTCTGCAAAGTAATGAATCAGAAGGTCCTAAATTCCCAGATCCCATCATCATAAATATATTAAAGCTGGAGCTCATTCGTATACATGTATGTACTTTAAGCCTGGGTTCCACTAGCTGCCACGCTACTTCTCCTGTTGCTACTCCCGTTTCTTTGGTCCCGCTACTTTAAGAAGCAGGAGCAAGTAGCGGGAGGTAGCCACTTCATTTCAAACATGTTTGATTTGAAATGGCTACTTCCCGTTACTTCTAACGTAGCGGGAGCAAAGAAACGGGAGTAGTAGCGGGAGAAGTAGCGTGGCAATGGAACCCTGGTTTTAGTTTTAACATAGTCTTCTTGCAAACTGCATTTTATAAAGATTCAGACCAAAGTTACTCATATTATGACTTAAGGGATTGAATCTATCGATATTTTGCTGCTGACGTATGTCTACAAACAATTGAAGTCGAATCGGACGTGAGAAAACGGCCGCCGGCGAGCGATAATAAGTATAACCACCGCAGCAAAAGATACCTCCGCAATGTGAACATAAACACTGCACAAACAATGGACAAAATCCTCCAAAATGTTTGATCAAATGATTTTTATTTAAAAGGATTGGGGAAAAACGGAGCAAACATCAGAATCTTCTGCCGATGTTGTCTGAGAATTCAGCTTTAATTAAGCTGCAAACTAGTATACATTGTCACTCATTACGTATTGATCAACACCATTCTATCGAAAACAAGCGCATAGAACATATAAACAGCTAGAGTCATCGTTATGGATGCTTGCAAAACAAATCTTTACCTGGTGGTTGACAGCAAGACTTATTTGCGGGATAGCAATGGTTATGACATTTGCGTAAAATATTCATTGCTACCTCTGTGCTCCTTCCGACCTGGCCCCTCTCCACCGACGAAGACACATTACGCTGTGAAGACCATATGCTTAACTCTACTTTATCGTGTGAGTAGAGACTGGGCAATGAGCCTTTGAGCCTTGTTTTTCTGACAGAGCAAGGTAAGCGACTGTGGTTGTAAACATGCACCTAAAGGCATAGGTTCCGTATGCGGGCTAAAGCCACTGCATGTCACCCTCATTAGCTCTCATTGACAAAAAACGCAAAGCTGGAGACACAATATTTTTTATTTATCCTATTTGTTAACCATCTGGACGAGTGAGTGAGAGTGAGTGAGTGAGAGTGAGTGAGATTGGATGCTTTACGCCCTTATCAACACATTTAATATGGTTATATCAAGGGCGGGAGAGCTGAGAGGGAGGCAGTTTATGATCATACCAAGGAAATAGAGAAATAGGGAGAGAGAGACAGAGAAAAGAGACGAAAAGGCATTTTATGCTCCTACCCAGGAGCCCTCTACCATGCAGTGAACAGGAAGGGGAAGTAGTATTGAGCTGTGCTTCCGGTCAATGGCACCCCATTGAAGCAATGGGGAAGAAATATGTTTGCTTATTCGGTAGCAATACCCTGTAGTGTTCTAGGGATGAACGTGGAGAGACTTTGGCAATTTCAAAGTCATTTAATTCCATTCAAATCATTGCTTATATCTCCCCTACCCTCGAGAACTAGACTATTTTCTACAACCTATTAGTATTACTATGAGCTCCTTACTATTGTGATATGTCACAGAAAGGTGAGTGGTACAAAAGTAAGAAAGAGCATCACATTTGAGGAGATGTGATGATGGGGATTCCAATGATGTCAACCATCTGATAAGTTCTTATATTCTTAATATGTTTAATGTTTTGAATTTCTGGGCAATCACAAGTAAAGCAGTTAAATATATTCACTTAGGATGAGTTAGACACTCAATGTATTGATATATTGAAATTTGATATAATACTGTATTCATATGACCAGAGACTTCATATATAATATAACCAATCAATCAGGACATTCCTTCTCCTGGAAAATAACATTGGAAAATTATAAATCTTTGCGAGTTTTAATTAAATTTTCTACGATATCTCACAGTTTATTTCTAGACGATTGTATTTCCAATTAAATATAAAACAAATGATGTTAGAATTCATTATTTCCAGACATTGGGATAGATGTGTGATGTATTTAAAGACATCCATTAAATGAATGCCTTCTTAATGGTCATTAACCGAACAATCCCAGTGATGTATCGTTGTGTTTGTCAGTTAACTTGTTCACAGCATTGGGTCAATAGAAAGGCAGCGTAGCACAATCTTCCCTCAGTAACATCTACTGAGACCGCATTATAAGGAACAATATTCACATCAATATACTACCTGTGAAACACAGGATCCATTATATCAATGACTCTCGCTTAAATAGACCTTGTAATTAGTATTAGACAGGAATCTTCATTCATCATTCTCATCATTTATTTAAAACTTTTTTCTAAAAATTTCTCTAATTTTGTGTAAGGTTAAAAAATAATTTTAAATTTAATCTGGCTGAATATGAATAGAATCTTCTCTGCTATTTAAGAATTGATTAACTAAGTCAGGGCATGACGAAAATCACAATAATACTAATATTTGTGTGAGATTGTAACGGTCTTTTAACCTGAATAAAATTTGCCAACCCTAACCCAACCCAAATCCCAATTCAATGTTTTCTTCTATTTGATAATATTATAAACTTTTTAAAACGAAATTGTATAGAGGTAAAGATGTATTATTTGGACGGCGTTTGACCGGGTGAAGCTAAGGTTGAAGGGTGGGTCATTGCTGAAACCTATAGGATACTGTCCCCATTACTGACCACTACGTCACTTCCTCTCCCCCCCTCCCCCCTTCTCCTTCTGCATCTCCTTCCCTCGTCCACTTCTTCTCTGACCGCACCACGGAACAGTCATACTCTCCTTTTTCTCTGATCTCCTTCTCAACCCTCTTCACACCCTATAAAGTCTATATTAATTACCTTATTTTATCATTAAAATTCGATTATTAATTTGATTAATTGGGTTAATGAATTAATGAATCTATCTAATCATAATTTTACCGCATTAAATACTTTGTTTAACCGCATCTTATTAAACTCCAATAAAATTATTATTTCTCCAACCGCTCTCATTTTTTGTGCCCAGGGTTGAGCAATGATCATATTTTGCATTGACCCAACCTATGTCACTTCTCAAAAGATCTGTATACTATGTGTACGCATATGATCTAATAGATGTAGTCATCAACCAACCAACCAATCGATCAATCAATCAAGGCCTTCAATTGCTCGAAACGTTCAAATAATTCCGTTTCTGGTTACAATCTTAACATAAATCTGCATGAAATACTACCGCCAAACACTGAGTTACTCTTAATAGAGTATTAGTTAGATCACCAGACAATATTTTCATAATGGAAACATTTAAAAGTAATAATCACATATTCACTCAGAAAACGGCATACATTTCTCTTGTCCTCAGGCATTCCCAAAATGTGTCCGATCTAGCTTTTTCACACCACTATCTACTCTCACTACCAATTCTAAGCGGGCACTGGCCCACAGGTCAGGCTAACAGACCACTTCAACTAGTACTGCTGTTCGCACAGTTTTCTTCAATCTGAATTACAAGACTATTCACCCTCCGAGAAATCGCTTTTTCCCACGATACAGGCCATCTCCATCGTCCTTTTAACCTAAAATGTTAGAAAATTGCATTCGTTTGTTCCATTCAGGCCTGTCAGTCAGCGTTCAATTTTTCGCACCCTATGCATGACTAAGGACTCCACTTCCGGTCTGTCACGTGATGTGAAAGGCTTGAAGAGGATCTTCGTAGTTGGATGTGGCGGTGGAGGGACCAGTTTAAACTATATAATGTCCCTATTTCCTCGCAATGCCCATACAAGAAGAGGTTGGCATTAAAATAAGTGTGTTTAGTAAAAGCCCCGATGGCAGAATATTTCTAATAAAACCTTTTTAAAATAACTAAAGTAGATATATGTGTTTGCAGTCAGAATTCGGGTATTGTAGACTTTCGTTTTCTGATATCAAGACTATTTCGATGGTGGATTCAAAGTGTAGATAGTGACGGACGCATTAACAAAATAACAGGGTTACTAAACCCCATTTAGTACAACACCTCACTTCCAAGCAATTAACATTTAAAGGTATGTTTTGGTTATATTCAAAGTACTTTGCTTATACAGGAAGAGTTAATAGCTGAGGTCAAGAGAATAATAAGTCAAGTGATCAAGTGATGTTATGACATTCTACACACAACCACCACTTTGCTACACTCAAGTATACTAGAGGAGATCTACAAGCAACGTCTGGATTACAAATGGAAGAAGATCTATCAGAGTGGACCTCCATAATTATTGCATCTCGATCTTTGCTGACTTTTTGTGGACAGAACTAATCACTATTATACATAATATTATGTCTACTCCACTGTATATGATTATCTTTATATGCAGTTCGAAATCAAGAGCCTGCACAAGGATGATAAAATCTTTTATATACGGAATGGTTCGTTTCCATAATAGGTTTCCCATTGGGTTTATCTCATTTGAAGGAACCTGTATACTGCGCTAATATAGACTTCATGTATACATTCTAGGCCAAGGGTATTGAAAGGTCCCAAAAAGTGGGTGGGCCAAATCTTTACTTTAAATTGATGTATGACAATACTAAAGGTGGAGGGACCTGTTTGTGGCAGATTAAGCAAACTATGTGAGAATATCCACATCAATGCAACCAAATATAACTACTCCTTTCCCTTGATTTGACACGTGTTATAATCACTTTTAAATCTTGAGATAATAATGACAACCCAGCTGATCCCAGCCCATAAGGCTCCAGACGCCAGAGGTTTCATCCTTAGCCTTGGGTACATTTGAATCATTTGAAGGGTTAAAATTGATCCAAATTGAAATCTTTTTTCTTGCAAATTATTTGGTATGATGCTTTTAGGTACGAGAAACGAATTCCATGAACCAAATCCGGTGACCACCTCTGTCATCTTCATTTGTGTATTTTGTTTTAACTTTCCTGGATTTCCTGGCCTTGGAGTAGCCGTCTTAATTGGATTATGATATCTTCTCAGGTTGAGAGCGAGAGACTTTCCCTCAGTTTGGAGGGACACTTTCAACTTTGAGCCTATAGACTGAACAACTTTTATGAACTTTTCATTTACAGCTAATTTGATTAGGGTCATGGGCAGTGGTGGTGGTGGACATGACCCGAAACCAAGCCCATGTTTTGTAAATTGTGAGCCTAGGAAGTTGGCAGGTCCTCCCTGGGGAATTCTATCAGAAAGAGCGATATCATGCAAGAGGACAGTTTCTTTGATCTCGTGTCCTGGAGCTTCACCAAGAGCAGAGCAAATAACTTTCGTAAAAAAAACCTTCCCGATTCGTGTTTGTCTTCTTCCCATAATCCACCCTTCAATATGGACAGGTACACTGGGTTTCTCAAATGAGCAGGAGTCCAAAACATTCCAATGATGTATTGAACGGGGACAGGAAATGGACAGTGCATGCGTATACATGCACAATTTCTATTCAAATATGGGCATTTCAATCTAGGCTCAGAGTTGAGAGAGTCCCTCCAACCTTAGGGAAAACCTCTAGCTCCAAACGGCAAAATGCCATTAGAATGCCTACTCCAGGGTCAGGAAGGCCATTACTATTCTTATCTAATCTGTGAGGCTCTGAGTCTAGACTGGTTAGAAAATGTACAATTCGCTTTCACCAATCCACTAAAATAACCCGAATTAAACAAAAAAAATAGGTCCAAAAGACAGTTCACAATCATCGAGCTGATTCATTTAATCAATACAATAACAAATATTTAGACATGACCAGTATTTATAATCCAGTTTAATTTAGCAGAATTTACTTAATGTATGTGTAGAACTGTCGATTGTACTCAATTGTCCATGAAATGTGTACAAGAGCAGAGTTGAAAAGTCATTCTAGACAGGAAGAGTTTTGTCAATATGATGGATAGCAGGGATTAAATAGAGTTTTATATGTACAGATGCATAGACACAAAACCAAGGCCCTGAGAAGAGCCAGACATGAACTTTCAGACGGACCGGAGATTATGATAATGATCATGTTCTAATTGTGTCAGTTCTTTGCCTTCATATCAGTTAGGATGTTATGTTATGTTTCAAGATGATGAATTGGTATCACTTTCAAACAGAGTTGTGACTCATGATGTTCTATTTGAGATTTTTTATAGAGGACTGTCATTTTTATATGATGCAATTTCTAACCCACAGAAAAATATAATGTTAATCTGCAATCTAACTACTATGACTCCTGCACCACTACTTTCCTTCTCTCGTCGTAGTACAGCACTTCACAACAGCCCCTGGCGGGAGATCCTAGGTAATACTAGACACTGGCCTCCGTGAGACTTGTACATCACTATAACACTACTCAGGGGCGGATCTAGGGTCTAAACTGAGGGGGAGGGATCCAAGATGTAAGGGGCACATCAGGCCATCCCCAAAACGGAGCCAGAAGGGCACAAAGGGGGGTCCGGGGGCATGCTCCCCCTGGAAATTTGGAAATTTAAGACGCCAATTGGAGGCATTTGGCGCTTTGGGGAGTACAACTATATGATATCTAATCACACAGGAAAAGTGATCATTTTATATTTATTGCTATTTTGACATAATCACACTAACATAATATTTAAGAGACCACAAAGCAGGGTGCTTACACTTCTTTTATGATACAAATTAAGGACTTTCAAACCTGCAGGGATGCAATTCTCAAGGACCTAAGAAACACAAACATACAACATACACTGATTGTGGCAGTTGACCATGTATACACATTGTAAGATGTGGAATTATAAAGAAAATCAGTTGTGGCTGCTGTTGGAAGTGTTGTACGGGTGAAGTGGGGTCTTGGGGCATGTTGCCCCCAAAATTGTATAACATGTGAAGGAATGAAATGGTGCATTCTGAGCGCATTTTTGGATCATAATCAGCCAGTTTCGTTTGTACTTAAAGAGACCCAAAACGATTGGGGGGGAAATCTTAAAGACAAATTTAACTATTTGACATTGAATCAAAATCTACCTCAAATGATGAAATCCCATCTATCCAATGTCACATTGGATTACCAGATCAATGGGAATTTGTTTGTATTTCCTGTAGGCAGGCTTGCTAACAATAGGACAAATTTAAAGCAGCATACTTTAATTTAACTGCCCTCCCCCAATAATGTGTAAGTGTAAAACAAACATGAGAGGAGGAACTCTCACAGCACAAACATGTGTGAGGCCAAGACACCGAAATTAGGGAGTCATGGAAACAGCATTTATAAGTTCTTTTAACAGCCTTTTACAGCAGTTACCACAAGGCACTTTTGGTTGTAAAAGAAATTAAGGCACTTTTGGTTCTTTTAAAAAGGCCACTTTTGGTGATAACAAAAACACTTTTGGTTCGTTACACTTACAACGGACTTATACTGGCTGTATAAATAAATATCTTGAATCAAAACATTAAACAAATCATCTATTTCTTACTTTCAAGTGCACAGGGGTGCTACACACCACACACAATTATATCATGATAAACGACTGAGTAGAGGCCTTAATTTTGTGTTGATGTCTGGGGAGCAGGGACATCACATAACGTAATGTCAATCGAATGAGATATTGTGTTGACATTTCAATCGAACTAGTTGAGCTGTAAGAATAACTCTAATAGAGCAAGGATCTGCAGGAGGATAGGCTTCTTCATTAATCCACAATTCATATGTTAAAATTTCAATATACAGAAAACATTAGAACATGGCTCTCATGGTTCCAGGGCAGTCTGTCAGTCAGTTTGATGTCTTCAGAGTATAGGAGTGAATGATAGGCCTGACTCTACAGTGATTGGGGCCCTTTATCTCCTTCTTGTCGTAACGTGCATTGCACTATATATATACTACTATCTGAGACATCCCTTACCTTTCTCAAATGCATGAGTGTATGCACCAACTTTCGTATCATAAAGCCCTCGTAGTCTTTATCATTTTTTATGATGGTGATAAGAGGTCTTTAAGAAGACACAATCTTATCGCATATAGTGCAATTAGCCCAGCAATATATTGAACACATTGATCATACGACTAGTAGGGTTATTCCCTGCAAGCGTGCAATAAGAAAAAGGCATGGCTGCCGATGTAAGCACAACTGTGATTGGTCAATATTGTCCATCCACCAGACCAATCAGAGACGAGGTTATCAAACTACAACTTGGGATTTGGTACGTTCAGAACTACTATATGATCCATGTTACTAGTTTCAGAATGGTCATTTTCTTATACTTTCATTTTATAGGTATATCTATTTCCATATTTTGAAATACAATTTGTATAGGAAATAGGTGAGCAAATGATAACTCTTCCAAAAGTACCTTTGAATTCCTAAATACATCATGTTTTGGAAGCATATATGAACATAATAATTGATAAGGAGCCATACAATGTCATCTATAAACCAATTATTACTTGAATGAAATGAAGTCAAATTCCCCACGAGTACTACCAAGTTTTTATCATAGGAAAAACTGTACTCGGGGTTGGAACTATACTACTCAAGCAATGAAACTCGTACACTGTATTACTGACCAACGGTCATTTGGGCTCAATCCGACTGTCAATGGCTGGCAGCAGAGGTGCCAGTCACTGACCGTCGGTCCGTGCTGGCCGACGGTCAGCTGACCATCGCCCAATCCCTGATGGATGGTCAGCTGACCGTCGCGGCCGCGGCCGCGACGGCAGCGCCACTTTGCGCCGGTGGCGGATTTTGGAACTAAAATCGGTAGCGCCACTGGTGGATATTTTCAGAAGTAAAATCTTATATGCCAGGGGTGGGAGGGTGGTAGCTCTAGGTCTACTGGTATTAGGAGTTTGAGAGTGTGCTACTGGAGATGCTTTAGTTGAATTGTTCATTTGATATTATACATATACATATTATACAAATTAATATTTTAAATTGGGAATTTTAAATTATATCATTTCCTTATCATTAAGACATGCTGAATTCAGTATATATACAAAAAATACACATTTCTTTTGGCAAAACTTCTTTATTTCAACAAAATCGAAATAATAGTCCAACATAATAACTAAAATAATCACATAACCACATGAAATATCAATATCCAACATGATCATATCATATCCAACATGATCATCAAATTATAGACATTATATATATACAAATTATATACGGAAACTAAACCACTGTTTTCTTTAACAATAGTCCTACAAAATATAAAATTATAACTTCAAGCTGTTATAATATAAAATAGTAATATTGTGCATATCCATTCCTTGCATGAATATTGAGCTTAAGCACTTGTCAATGTATTCTAGTAATTTATTAGTATGTTTTTATGTCCACATCTGACCTGAGGATAGACTTTTCTGACTTACGATAGACTTTCTTGACTTCATGATAGACTTTTCTGACTTCATGATTGACTTTTCTGACCTGAGGATAGACTTTTCTGACTTACGATAGACTTTTCTGACTTCATGATAGACTTTTCTGACTTCATGATGAGACTTTTCTGACCTGACGATAGACTTTCCTGACATGACAATAAACATTTTTGATCTGACGATAGACTTTTCTGACTTACGATAGACTTTTCTGACTTACGATAGACTTTTCTGACTTTCGATAGCTGACTATAGACTTTCCTGACCTGACAATAGACTTTTCTGACTTACGATAGACTTTTCTGACTTTCGATAGCTGACGATAGACTTTCTTGACCTGACGATATACCTTTTTGACCTGACGCTAGACTTTTCTGACTTACGTTAGACTTTCTTGACTTCATGATAGACTTTTCTGACCTGACAATACTTTTCTGACCTAACGATAGACTTTTCTGACAGGACGATAGACTTTCCTGACCTGATGATAGACTTTCCTCACCTGATGATACTTTCCTGACCTGAGGATAGACTTTTTTTACTTTCTTGACTTCATAGACTTTTCTGACTTTATGATAGTGTTTTCTGACCTGACGATACTTTTCTGACCTGAAGACCTTTTCTGACATGACGATAGACATTTTTCTGACTTTATGATTGACTTTTCTGACCTGAGGATAGACTTTTCTGACTTACGATAGACTTTTCTGACTTTCGATAGCTGACGATAGACTTTCCTGACCTGACGATAGAATTTTTTGACCTAACGATAGACTTTTCTGACCTGACGGTAGACTTTCCTGACCTGACGATAGACTTTCCTGACTTTTTGATTACTTTCCTGACTTTTCGATAGACTTTTGGTGACTAAGGCAAAATCCAATATAGCAACACCTGGATACTGATGAAGACATGTTATAGAGAACAAAACATGGCCTGCATTTATAAAAAGTTTTTGGGAACACTGAATTTTTACTTTAAGGTAATTCTTTTGTACTGATATCAAATCTCTGGAAGAATCGTGCCACCTTGTTGTGAGTATCAGGGGTCCCTTTCTTTGGCTTAGACTTGTATCCTTTCTTTTGATTGACTTCAATTCACATCCTGAAATGAAAAATAGTTAATTAATTCATGTAAAATCAGATTTTGAGTGTGACACTTGCATCACCGAACTGTATTAGTCAGTGACATAGTCCTACAAATACATGTTTCCGACGAATACACAGTAAAATACTTGATTCAGCCAGGTATAGTTACACCTTTCAATCTCTAGTCTATGGCCCCGATTTCAAACCCCTGTTGTGATGTCTACTTACAATGAAACAATTATAATCGGAGGAAAGGAGAGAGAGAGCATTCGTCGTGTCGTGTATTTGTCATACACGACAAATAATTAGTGTGGATGGCAAAATTATAGAATGAATATCAATTGTAATAACTAACCTCTTTTCCACACGAAGAAAGTACAGACCGGCGCCCATTTCTGTTTATGGAATTGTTCTCTTTCCAGATTTTCAGCACCAGCTCATTCTTAGGTGGACAGTTGAGACTGAAAAATACAAAGTTAAAGGTTCAGATACATGACTGTTTCCATGACTGATATATGATATGTAACACAATAAACAAACACATAAATGAACAAGGAGCAGGGTGGGGAGCAAGGAGAAATGAGACATTTAAGGGAGAGGGATAGATTGAAATATAGGACGAGTAGGATAGAGAGAAGGGGCATGGATGGGTGGAATGTGGAGAATGAGAGCATGAGAGGAGTGACAGAGAAAGGAAGAGTGAGAATGATGGAAATAGGGGGAGAGGAAGGGAGAGGAAGGGAGAGAGTGATGATCAATGGAGAAGGAGGCTAGGGAGGAGGGCGAGAGGTAAAGGAAGAGTGAGGGACAGATATACAGGAAAGAATAAAAAAAGTAGCTGTGGAAGAGGGAGGGATGGAAGGACATTGGGTGGGTGAGGGGGATAGGCCTTGGAATATGGACAAGTACATTGCCAGTAATACCATAAATGTTTGCACAACTTACCACAATAAATCAGTGAAGGTGGGTATTGATGGCCGGAGGTTCGGTGTTTTCTATGTGGCACCTCCCATCCCATTCTGATATCCATACTGAAACAGGATAAACATCAATTTTAATCTCAGATATATAATGATAAATAAACAATCATAATTATGGGGAGAGTTGGATGAGGAGATGGAAAGGACAGAGTATGGCAGGGCAGAAGGTGGTGGGAGGACGTCTGGGATGAGAGAGTGAGAGATGAAAATAGAGAGGGTGGGAAGGAGAGAGAGAGGGATGATCATGATACATACTGAATACTCCCTGGATAAAGTGGTTGCCTCACTTTACTGAAGTCAGAGTGTAGCCTATTTTAGTAGGAAAGGGAAGATATGAAGTAGGGGGCAAGAGGATGACAGGAGAGAGAGGAAGAGTGAGAGAGATAAAGGTAAGAGAATGGTAGGATAAAGGTGAATGGGGAAAAAGAGCTCATTCCCTTCAGGGTAACTGTTAGGTTTTGAGGGCGGAATATGAGGTGGGGAGGGGTAAAATAGGGACAGAGGCAAGATATTTTAGATAAAACATTTTTCGAAGAAATCGCACAGGGGACATGGAGAGAACTTACTTTACAGGAGATATAATTATGTCACTCTCTACCCAGCGGTAAGGGAAGGAGTTGGTAAACAGAATTTGTCCAAGTGTCTTTGCTGTTTCCTTGGATGGGAGCCACCACCACTACCGACTAATATAGAAGATTCCAACATGATCTAAAAAGAGACAGTGATTAGAGAAAACTGCATACAAAGTTACCTGCATAACCCAGATCAATCATGCAACATCCCAACGATAGAAACAATACTCCAGATCGAGCCTCTACATGCTTTAGGAGTAGGCCTACACACTGTATGAATATGAATAACTAGGCCTATAACCGCAAATGAGGTCTTCATTCATATGTATAATATATATGAGTAATTCTCCCAAACGGGGAGCATTTGAATTCAGGGTGCCATTTTTTTAGAAAAAATAAAATTCGTTGAATCTCTACAATCTTTGGCATACATATAGCAGGTAATATCAGCATTATGCAGACGAAGTTTGGGAAGGCTAGGGAAAATATTTCTATTCCTCCACATGTGCTTCAGATTTCTCCATTTTTGCCTATTTTTTGCCTTATTTCGGCCATTTTAATGCAGATTTGTAAGATAATATTGTGTAAGTCTGAGGTGAACTACCCTGTAATTATGACAGCAAAATATTAAATGACAAAGTCAGAGCTAGGGAATCGATGTTGGCCGCCAAAATAAGGCCTGGTTGTAACCAGAAGATTGAATACCTTTTTGTCAAAATATCAGTTTTATTTTAAACAATAACTGTGCTGATATAGAATGATCAGTTTATTTCTAATAATTATGATGTAACGGCGACACTATAGTCATAATGGGAACATCCCAACAAATGCTCACTGTAAATCAACAGCATCTGTATTTACTCACAACTATACTTTTTACCAGATTCAGGCAGGCCTAAACAATTATTAGAAAAGGGGAAATTGTATGAAAAATTTAATATATTTTATTTTAAATATGGGATTTATTTTACATGTCATAACGCAACATAAAGCATTCCCACAACAATTCATTGAATTTTATATGAGGGAATAAAATGGTTTATAAACGTCATAGGCCAATAACTTTTATATTTACCGAAATATAAATACAGATGCATCTTCCCTCCTCCAAAACCTAAATGCAGTATAATATTAATGATTAGTTTAGGGACTTTTCATTCCTTTGAAGCTAATATGTCGTAACGGCGACACAAACATTCCAAAACAATATTTTCCAATTCTAGATCAGTTTAAATATATGATTACATGAATATTGTGTTTTTTCAAAATAATGAACGTGTGTGCATGGCCAAAGCAGCTTGCCCGCCACGATTTTTACGTGCCAAATAGCCCGGGCAAGCTGTTATTTCGAACACTGCCTAAACACTGTTGTATTGTAATCCTGCCTCTTATTCCATATATATATAAGTTATATCAACAACATAGACTTTGTCAAACACAATATGAAATCCATTGAAATGAATAGTTAAATGTATCGTAGAGAAACATACTTTACATGCTTTTAAAGCTCTTTTTCCTAGCTTTCAAGTTTCCTACCTTACGTTCATGTATTTCTTTGGGAAATAGCCATTTTTGCGATCGTTGTATTTGTCAATACTAATGTATCAGTCCGTCACCAAGATTTTAAATTGATGGATCGGACAAGACAGTAAATCAAACCACACCATATGTGTGCGTGTGTGTATGTAGATGTAGGCCTATGTAATGTGGCAAGTCTACACAGACACTGGCAGGACACTGACCGTGTGCGCGGCTCTCTGCCTCTCTGACGCCTATAAGGAGAGCCTAGTCACTATAGCATAGGCCTAATGTTACGCTCTCCGGGGACGGTAGCAGCATAGACATACATACATAGACTGAGTTATAATGGATGAATTAACTTACCTACATCACCGACCTCTTTGTTATATCGTTGACAACTCCATCACGTTTTTGTAAAGATAACGATGTCTAAATCTAGCGGAAATGAACAATCGATGTAAATTGATGCCCAAAATTGATGCTTTCAAAACCTCCGCCATTTTGGTTGTCCTATGCGCGGGCCTATGCGCATGCGCGCTGATCGCCACACAAATTCCCGGGCAAAATCTAGGCACTCAGCTGTCGCTGACCGTAGGTACCGTCATTGTCCGCAGGGGGGTACTTGACCATAGTTTGTACCTACCATTGACAGTTAATATCGACCGTCATTGACACTCACCCCGTTGGGGAGTTTTACAGTGTAGACACTGTAGCTCCTATATCCAATGTACGGCCTATGACTGCAGTGGTAACTCTAATTCCATGCATTGTATATCTCGAGTAATTCTAAACCCTTATACTTCTTTCAAATCAACCTATAAAATGATCTTCCGCGGTTCACCCTATGAGTGTGTATAGAACCCATGGAGAGGCAAATGGAAAATATTTAATTAATTTGTGGAAGTAACATTAGGAGGTTAAAAAACAAATTGAATTTCGCTATCTATATTCTCGCCATCCTGGTTACAGTGTGTGTTGGGGGAATTTAACACCAGTGGCAATTGTCGCCACCAGCACCTGCCAGGAGACATCAAGGAACTTCCGGTTACAGTGCTAAAATTAAACATTTGCTAGAAAATTGCCTGCAGTCCAGCTAATTCTTAACCAATTCGGATAATTAAAATACCTGCGTGATGCTGCTGCGTTGTTGTTTGATATACATTAGTTTATAGTGTGAATAGTTTGTCTTCTGCGAGCATTGGAGTAAGAAAAATTGTAGCCCGGCACCCGCCCTGTATCACTTTGTCATAGCTGGAAGCACTGCGAGTAGTCCAAGTGTCACCAAGATTAGTTCCAAATTATAGGCAGCGGCTACATTGAATATGTCAATCGGGACTGCGAGAGTTCAAAGTCCTGAAATGCCTTCGGAAACCCTGATCAAATTTAATGTATTTGGGACGCTTCAAATGATGTTTAGTATATATATGTATATTGCACAAGGCTTTGGCATTTCTCTAATTACTACCCAGCTAATCAATTAATACCTTTGCTAATTTAGGGAGAAGTAAAGTATTCCTACCTAGTCCCAAGGCACATAAATTTACCTGTTCCCACTACAGTAAGAGGAACAAATTGACAAACGATATGATTGATACATCAAATTGATGCCCCCAATGGACTTTCTGGCAGGGGCATGTGGTTTCTTTATCGCTGCTAGGTGTCGCCTTTTAAAATCCCACGAGGGTAACATGATACAATAATCTTAAGTGCGTGTTTTGCTACCTCGCGCAGTAGATAACACTTTGCTCACATAATTGAATTTTCTATGTATTGAATATTCAAAGTGTGTTGTTATTGTCCCTTGCATATACATGTGTTATTGGCTGGCTGGGCAAGATTGCTCCAATAAGTTCAACGTCCTTTGGAAATTGACAATAAAAGCTGCACTCTCATTTAACGTTGGTCAAAAACTGTAGAAACATTTTATTTGTTTTTCTTTCTTTTCCAACCCATCTTAAGGCGGTGGAGCATTTTGTTTTAAGTGTCGCAAAGGTATTACAGCATGCACTGTAATAAATATGCACAGTGAGACATGGAAATCCCCTATATTAGATTGCCATTCGGTCTACTGATGAGCAAATGGTCACTGTCAAATGACGTATATGAGATTATAATTTAATGAAAACGTTTTCAAATCAGACCATGAATCAAACTTTAGTGGGAAACCGGCCTGCCCCTGCCGCAATGAGTGTGAACCACGACAAAG
This sequence comes from Sthenelais limicola, assembly GCA_942159475.1. NCBI lineage: Eukaryota > Metazoa > Annelida > Polychaeta > Phyllodocida > Sigalionidae > Sthenelais > Sthenelais limicola. The sequence goes on from OW804099.1 coordinate 31,849,547, forward strand.
GTGAAGGACACGAAATGAATACAGCAAAATTGATTGATAGATGAACAGATTGAAATCACAAAGCTGACCTTTAAGGTAAACATGTAGTAATTGGATATGAGCCTTGATACACTGTGGGACTGGCAGATGAATGGTAGCAGTAACCGACCAACCATTAGATATGAGTGAGCGGCAAGGAAATGTCGGTGGTCTAATCCAAATGCGTATTGTCCGCAGGTATTAAAAGATGGATAAAAGATTTATCCTTAACCTAGTGGGAGACCTATGGACAAAGGCTTTCGTCAAAAAGACGATAAAATGGATTCCGCTGAGAGGAATAACAGCTGGAACTATACCACGAGTCTGAACTCCATACATATAGACATCATCACATGTATGTCAGAATCTTACAGTTTAGTTCCGCTTTTTCAAACGGTCAATCACTGATTTGAAGCTGCATTTTTAGCTATTTTGGCAAATATCGTACCAAATTGACTCATATTACAGCAATATATGACTGAATTTATCAATATTCTGCTGGTGGTGTATGTTTATTTGTAATAATTTAAAGTCGAGTGAACGGCGCCGATGAGTGATAATAGAAGAAAAAAAGGTCGTTCAAAGTTTTCCAGATGTGTTGGGAAAATGATGGAAACAAAATCCTAAAAAATCTCTAGTATTCCATTGATGTTAATTGAGAAGGAAGCTTTGATATTCCTAAAATAATTCATAAACATGCATGTAACAAGAAGGCGAATCACTACCATTATACTGTGGTCAGTAGGTATTCGGGTTTGAGAAGGGAACTAATGGGAAGTGTATGAACTGAGATACCGATTCGCCACCTGGATCTCATTAGATGAACCACTCACATGACCAAAATATTTACGGACGGCCGTTTAGCATTTTCCAAACCCAGTAGGTAATGTTTAAATTTCAGGTGCACTTAAAGTTCTCCACTCTATGTAGAAAGCATTAGGCGAGCTTGATTGGAGGTCAATCCTATTCTGACATGGCAATATGTGTACACCCGCTTTCAGTAAAAGCAATACATTAATTTTCTGCTGGCAAGAAGCACCAAAGTTACCATAGGTAAAAAAAACCTGTAAATTTCTTTGGAGATATGAAATATGAGCATTGGCCAATTCTGTTCTAACCTCAGAGTAAAGGAAATATCACTTACTTCCAGTAGAAGCAATACACTTTTAAAAGAAGCACCAAATGTGGCGGTTTTTTAAATATTTTTTTAAAAAGCTTTAGGTTACTTTGGAGATATTTGTCAGTTAAAATAAAGTATGGGCATTGATTGGTCAATCCCATTCTAACATAATGATATTTGTACACTCACTTTCAGTGCCTGCAATTCAACCCGCCCCCCCCCACACACACACACACTATTATATTTTAAAAAGCCTTTAAGTTACTTTGTCCAGAGATAATTGTCAGTTATCATAAAGTATGGGCATTATGGGTGTAATATTGTAATGGAGAACGGCTCTGAACCGGCAACGTAATCCCTGAACAGAAGCTAACCATGGATTTATCCCAGTCATCCAGGGTCAGCTTTGGGTCAGTAAGGACACTTCTGGTCAGGCATACGTATATTAATCTGTCAGCTTCGATCCTTATCATCTTATCGCAGGTAGACCTCCTGCTAGGTGGGAAATCAGCCAGCATAATGCCCGGGCAGATGTTATCTTAAGGAGGAGCGCTAATAGACTAATCACCTGTAGTTTATAGCCTCTACTGGGGCCCGTTGCATAATTTGTTTTTAAAAAACAAGCTTTAATTTCTCGAGAATTTCGCATTTGTCATACTTCTCAGTAGAAGAAAACTAAATTTCACTTTACAAAAATTTTACAAAAGTTTTCCAATAATTAATTAAACTGCAATATTCTAGTCTAATCTAACTACATTATATATAATTACATCTACTCTTCGGATCTTATGGACCATTCTACATTGTTTTTGGCCATCAAATAATTAAATAATTATGTGTTTGATATTTTCCTTCCTTAGTTATTCTCCCTGGCTAAACAGCTGGTAAGGGACTTTTGGGGAAAGAATTTGCTAGGGAAGGAATTTGCTATAATAGACAATGCTAACGTTTATTCCTACAGTAGCAGGTTCTACTGGGGCCAGTTCCATAATAAATAATTAATTATTAATCACTCCCTAAAGCGATTGATAACTTCCATTTCGGGCCTGCTGGTGCAGTATTTGTGTATAATCCAGTGGTGAAGCCGACCACCGGTCATTATAGTGCTTTAACATGTTCCTTTCTTAGATACTTGCCCTTGCTAAGCAGCTGGTAAGGAACCTTTAGGAGAAGAATGTGCTATACAGACACTGCTAATTTCTATTCTAATAGGGCGACTCCACTATAGGTAAAAAACGTCGCCGACAGGCAAAATTCGTTGCCGACATGACTAAAAATTCGGCGCACACAAATCACTAGTGGAAGAGGGCTAAAATAGGTTTTCGGCAACACATTTATTTGTTGCCAACAATTGCAAAATATCTAACTTGATGTAGATATTTCGTCGCAAAAAAATCGTCGCAGCCGTTTTTTGCCGTTTTTCCCATAGTGAATTACAGTAGGAATTTCCTATAATGTGATGTGTTCCAGGGAAATAAGTCACAAGTCGCAAAACTGATATTTTTTCGAATTTGTTCATGTTTGGGTTGCTCAACCATGTTTGAAGCATGAATTCATTTACTAAATCTCAAGACAGTGTATTGAATATACAGTATCTATACATTTCTAAGGTCATCCTATAAAGTATATTTAGCTACTTTACTAGTAATTGCTCACCCAAAAATATTGCAAACATTTTTTTTTTTTCAAAAATAAGAATATCAAACATAAAATATAGAAATATTTGTTGGATGTATTAATGGTTATTATCATTAGAATTGACTTGTAAGGTTACAAATATGATGATATCTCAGAATGAAACTTTTGCGACTTGTGGCTCATTTTCCTGAAACACATCACATATAAGCAAGGGACAATAGTTTAGCAAAGATCATTTTAAGGCAGGATTTAATACGCAACAGGCCTCTCCCTGGAGTTGTCTTGAAAGTATAGACATGGTGTTGAGGTTTTACTTTTACAATGATCTTATATATGGTAATAGACCATCTATATGACCACATTGGTGTCTCTGGTATACATTGGCAAGCGATGTAAGAATAACTACTAAACACACCTGAGTGTTTAAAAGAGATCCATTTGCTTTTTGATGGGCTCAATAGCTTGTTGGCATGGGAAAACCTATACTTCTCCAATACAATCGTTCATGCTCCGGATCAGGATCCGAACCGTATGGACCTATTCATTTAACTGAAACTATATACTGGGAGCTTTAGATTGTTCAAACGCATTCATATCCATTCACTCATCACACTATTACTAGTTTTGTGGCTGCCAATTCTCATGGTGGTTTGCGAATTAGCACAGGATTTCGAGTACGCGACAAGGAACTAATTAAATTATTTTTCAAAGACTCATCTATACAAAATGCAACTCGTATATCTTATGGGGTTTCTAGTGATCCATCAAAGATCGTAATGGCGTAATCAATCTGTATTACCTTTTGAAGCCACATTGCATGTGTAGGACCTATTCAATTCATAGTTGTTAATAATTAAGCTATTTCAAGCTTTCATACATGCCTGGTCAAGACATTTATGTGGCCCTTCCAATGCTAGGAGCCAGTGCAATCTAATTAAAGAAAGTGGTTTTTGAGAAGTAAAAAGTTCAGACCTGCATAAAAGCCTTTAGTTCACTCTAAATGAATCTTTCAATACGATCGTGACAGAGAGTGCTAATAAAACCTAAACACTGCCAATTTGGACATAGTTACCTGGAGGGAAAACCTCACGCCCAATGAACTATTACTGGAGACATGTATCTAGGTGTATTACTTTTATATTAGAATATATAGTTCAAAAACAGATTAATTTTCATCAGGTTTTCGTACAGGAATCTTGTTGATCAAGTTAGATAAAAGAACTGAGTTAAAGCTGCACTCTGAGTTAACAAAAACGTTTTGTTCCTTTTTTTTCCAGCCCATCTAAAAGTCATTTGACCAGAAATTTGGAGGATTTTGTCCACTTTTTGTTGCTATAGCCCTTCATGAATATCCATATTAATATTTTGATGACCCGCCGAAATCCTTCCCTGCTGTGGCTTCACTTATTATAGCTCACCAGTGGCCATTTTCTCTCGGCCCATTCGACTACAATTTGTATATAAACATACCAGCTGCAGAATGAATAATCGCAGTCCTATATATAAGTCATAATATGAGTGAATTTGGTCGGATTGGTTTGGTCGTAATAGCTGAGGGGGGCAACTTTAAGCTAAAGATCATACATGTATATGATTTAGTTACTATATTAATGATTACATTTATACCACATGAGAAACTATCATACATGTGGACGAAGAATCTCAATGACATGCATTCAATTAGTATTTCTTACCATGCTTTACGTTTGATCGATGGTACTATCAAGCCTGTTTTTATTTTCCGGTTCGTCCAAGGACACAGTCTATCTCCGGACTCCCACTCCAATTGTATGGATACTATCCATTGTATTAATACAAGATGTAGAACCCATTTATACACTTTGTTCCATATCAACACACCATTGTCCTATATTATGAACCCAGGTTTCAATGATCCACCGTACATAAAAATCAATAATCTCCATATGTTTGCCTCCTCCACGAGATGTGTTCGTTGGTATCAATGTTCACAAATTGATGTGTACCGAATAATCACAACCTCACTTGAGACGATTGCATTCGTGTTTACGGACTATCCAAGGTAAGAGAAAGACGTAAATATATCCCCAGCGAATGAAGGCATGTTTGGAAATGCCTCAGAATAGTCATTTCCTTTTTCTTTAAGGTGCTTTTCTATGGAGTCTATGCATCTGCTCATTGTACGAGACTAAGCAGGCAGAGAGTCTCCTATTGCCTGAGAGCCTCTTGGGTATTGTCCAGGGTTAAAACGGTATAAAGTTCGGGGTCAATCCAATGTACTTCCTCAAATGTGGCCCGAGGTCATCGCGAGCACTATTAGTACTGACACAAACCAAGTAGTGCACAATGTGAAGAATATTTCCTCGCGCATCTGATTCATAACTGATTTATGATTTAGCAAATCAATGAAACAATGATCAATTAAAAATAGTTTTCAGAGAGTAAACTTGTATTCCACATGTAAAGGGGATGAACCTGTGAATGGGTAGTTAGTTGAGGAATAATATATACTTGTAATCAGAGAGCTAGTGGGATTATTTTATAAATTATTTTTTTAAAAATGGCATTATTTTATCCATCTCAATCTCTGTCTCTCACCCTTTCTCAGTTATATATATATATCGGCCTGAAACTATAATTCGCCTTCACCAATTCTCTCGAGAAACCCAAATATAAACTAAAATTGAGGTTTAAAATGCATAACACCATAACCAAATAGTTTCTTTTACGCATTATTTATTATCTTTCAGCTTTTAACCAGTAGAATTTTCTAAATGTGTAGAGCTTGCGATTGTACACGTTTTGGCGATCTACCCATAAACCATTGTGGACTTTTCCCACAGGTCTCACTCATAGTAGATACTTTATAACACGAGTCCATGTACATTCACACTATGTATTCACTCCCACGTATTTACATGTATATCTATAGGAATGTATCTAGACGAAAATCCATCTTTTCATAAGGGACACGTAATGGGATTGTCCCTATTTCATCCCCTGTCACTCTGGGCTTGATCCCTCCTTTCAGGTCTCCCGCGGGTCGACCACTGTGTGCTGATGTCTACGACACACCCACTATCCACCTAAAAGCGAGAATGGTCCCAAGTACACATACTGTGGTACCCAGGGAGGGTCTTGTAAAAAGCACTAAATACCTTAGGGCTCACGCATGAAAGCCGATTGTTGAATACCCATTCCCCGCTGAACCCACTAAAATAAGGGTGTCCGCATTTCAATTAGATTTGCCTAATGGAACTCCGACGTATAATCAAGTATTGAGAGGACAAATGATCCTTGCTAAGGTGCTTAGTGGGTGGGGGTCGATTTGCATCATGAGGTACTTGCCCACCTCCTAACCACATATACCCACTTCCCAACAACCTATACCCACCACCTAACAACCTATACCCACCTCCTAGCAACATACTTATCGCTTAGCAATCTATACCTCGCCCTGACAACCTATACCCGCCATCTAGCAACCTATACCCACCCCAAGCAACATATATACCCAGCCCCTAGCAACATATATAATTCTTTTGAAATTTTGTTTTAAAAATGTTATTTATCCTGGGTAAACAGGTCCCTTATCAGGGGTTTTCAGCTGTCCCAGCCAGATATCAGGTATCTACATAGGTTTCAAATTAAGTCTTAAGTACATCCCCCTCCTAACAACCTATACTCACGTCCTAACCTATACCCACACCCTAGCAAACTATATCCCCTCTAATCAACTTATACCGCCCCATTAGCAACATGTACTCACCCCTAGCAACATGTATTCACACCTAGCAACATGTACCCACCCCTAGCAACCTATACCCAGGCCCTAACGACCTATACCCACTTCCTAGCAACATTATATCCCCTCCTACCAATCCATAGCCATGCCCTAACAACCTATACCCACACCATAGCAAACTATATCCCCTCTTACCAACTTATACCCCCCATTAGCAACATATAAGCACCCCTAGCAACATGTATCCACCCCTAGCAACCTAGACCCATGCCCTAACAACCTTTACCCACCTCCTAGCAACATATCCTCTCCTGAGAACCTATACCCACGCCCTAACAACCTATACCCATGCCTAGCAACATATATCCCCTCCTAACAATCCATAGCCATACCCTAACCTATACCCACCTCCTTAAATCTATACCATCCTCCTTACAATGATTCCTTTGCAGGTGTATGGCTGCCTATGGCTCCATACACCTGTAAAATAAATATTATTAATAAGAACAAAGATTAAGGTATCGCATCACTGTTAGCGAGTTTCCTCTTCTCTCGCCTCATATGATGAACTATATACTAAAGAATAGTGATGAAAAGGGGGTAAGGCAACCAATCCCTTCAACTTACACTCTACCCCCATCTCCTCTCACTCGCAACATATAGAACATCTATCACATCAATCCCAAATGTCAAAAGGGATCGCTAAGCTAGGCAGCACTTGCAATGTATCGTTCACATAAGAAGCCTGAATATAGACTAAAGAGATAGATGCTCCTTTCACTTGTACATACTGAGGTTAGTCAATCAGATTGTCCTGTCTTTCATCCTTCTTAGAAGCTTCTCTCCACTAAGTCTTCAAGAGAATATTATGTTATATCGATGGATGAGCGTTTGGAGAAAGAAAAGAAACCTTCACTGAACTTTACTTCCTTGATTGGGCACGTCCTATATAGTAAATCCATTTGTTTCCAAGCATCTCCCACATGGCGGTTTGGATCCGCGTTCCCAATGAATATTGACTACAGAGACTTCCTCATCGTCTTCAATCTAATTACGTCCAATATCAATCAATTATGAGTTGATCTCTGTAAAAGTTTACTTAGACCCATCTCCGAGGACATTCTGTGGTATATTCCACTACATGTCAGCACTATTCCAATCATGCCTCTTTTCTTTTTAACTGTTCCTTCGATATGCCCTGCTCGGACTTACCTTTCATGGGAAATCAAGCTTGGAATAAAGCAACCGCTATCCGCTGGCCTTAGTGACACTGAGAGCTCGCTTCCCATAGACTCTGGGGCATCATACTTAAAAAGAGTAAGAGTGGGAAGCGAGTGGGAGGCCAAAGGGTACATCCACTTCACAGGTGCGAATAATAAACCAAACATATACCCTCCCTGCCTCCACAAAAAGGTGGCGATTGTGTTAAATCGGGCGAACAGTGAAAGCTTTCATTTGGGCATTGTTGTGAATAGTGAAGGAATGGTTCGTTGGGTCTGAAAAGACTATTTGCAATTGTAAGTAAAAAAGGTTATGAGAAATAGTTTAGAACAATGTATAAAACAGTCTTTATACTATACCACAGCTAAGTAGAGGGCTTGAGGGAGAAGGTTTGATACTTTTTATATATATGATGGGCCTGATACATACATCTGGATCTCCTAAAGCATAGAAAGTCCGATTAATGGAATCACCACCAGTTTTAGATCATTATTATCTCCTTACTATAGAGCAATTTGGGGATAGCTCTGAGAAACGAATATATGGTAGAGGTAGTTCAGCTAAGTTCAATCGAAATCTTAGCAGACAAGTGATAGAACAAAAGGGAAATTCCTGTTTTAGATGTCTTGTATTTCAGTTGCAATAACAGCACATGTGATATAAACAGTTTCAAAGATAAGACAATCTATTGAGTGAAAGATAAGTTTGTATCGGTCCATCCATCTAAGGTTATCTTGAAATATTGATACTGATCCTATACTATGCCCTAAGGGATAGTACTATTCTTGTACTCAGCTTAAAAGGAAGTCAAAAGCAAAAATGTTCTAGTTCTTTTATATGAATTATTCCCAGGTTACTGCTACATATGGGAACAATAACCTTTCACATTTGTATATTTGTAGCAACACTTTCTGTTTCCATCCAGCTCAGAAAAGCAGACAGCTCAGCTAGGTCCCTGTGGAAAAGTGTTGGGTTCACAAGGGAGTGGGATATGCCCATCTTTGTAATGCCAGAAGTCAGAGATATTATCATTTTGTAAAGTTGAAGATTATATTTCCCGTATAGATCTGTTTATATAAATGTTAAAATTGGACAATCCGGTGGAGGGGCGAATTTATTAATTCATAAAGTTGAATAAACATAACGTCCTCACTGTGACCCTCTGGTGGCAATGTACGCTTAAGGGCCTAGTCCACTAAGCCGATTCTCATGCGATTCTCACATAATTTAGTACAAGTCCTCTGCGGTGCAAAATCGCATGAGAATCGGCTTGGTGGACTAGGCCCTTAAACCCTCATACGACCTGCAGCAAGAAAATCCTATTTTCCCATTGATGAACAAAGGAATTTCTAACTAATTGGTGGTTGTTTTAGCTGACAATAATACCTCCAACACAATAACCAACACCTGATGAATACTAATCTTGAGACGTCTAACAGATGGTCTTTGGTAACTTTGCCACGGAGATTGTCGTGGTTCTCCCTCACTAGAACGCAAGCCTCCTGAATGAATAGAAGCCAGGCACGAAAGTTTGTTAACAAGAAGGTGATTCTTTAAAGTTGCTCTCTCAGTTAAAGTCGGTCAAAAACTATGGATTTTCTTAATGGATGTAATTGAAGATTAACCCAACACTTAATTAATCAAACACGACAAAAGCAACAAACGCAATATTCGCAGTTCATACTAAAAGAGATCCACATGTATAACACCAGCTTGACCTTCACATATCTAAAGTCATCCCCATGCAAGCTTGATCATCATCAATCCTAACAAATAAATGAGACACGTGCAGCTTCTCTATTCAATGCCATTATTCTCTCCTCAAAGTGATAACATCGCTTGATGAGTCGATACTATAAGTCCAGCCCACTGTGGCGGACAATGACTAAGTTGTATTCTTTATCAGGAGGCAATGGTGCACTGAATGGCCGCTGTGTGGGGACACCGAGATACCGGTCCGGGTGAATAGAAACACCCTCGTCCAAAATGAGCTTATTGACTGAGCGGTCAACAACTTCAAAAGGGGTCATGACCGCCTATTGTTGGACAAAACTTATGATTTATATGTTTCATGAATGATTTTCCTATGAAGGGTGGTGCTTCAAAATGTGTGTGCTATATGGAAGAGAGAGAGAGAGAGAGGGAGAGAGACTGTCTTAAGAATCTCATACCAGATATTGGAGAGATTTCATATTCCTTTATCTGTTTGTATGATCCTATGATCCACATCACTGACCCCAGGGTATAGGCGATTCATGGAAGCTTCATTCTCAGCTTTGCGTCAACTGCGTTAACTGGACCGATTTCTTTGAATCTATGCGTTCTTTATATTTCCCAGTTTCATAGATTGCGCTAGCATTTTCGGAATTGAGGAAGAACAGAATGCCTATGGAATGCTGATAAGATTCATATGCTTATAAGATCCATAGCCACTAAGCGGTTTTTCCAGTTGGTGACATAAAAAAACTCAGTACATCAATCGCCGCCGACTGAGTGAGGAGACAGGATGTATCAAATTCAATTCAATTTTATGACATTTTATTTAATTAAAATCTTTAATAATAAATTTATGATATAGTATATCTCTGCTATTTATTAGTGGTAATATTTCAAAGCTTCTCAGCCTATAGATGTAGAAACAGAGTGTCCGAAAGATTATTAGGTCAAACATAAAAATAACATCCATACTCTTTATTACTCAACTATGCTGTATGGGGGATGCAATAACACTATTGATATTGCACGATAGTAACGTAGTAGCTTTATTCTTTTTCTTTAACTTTTAGAAAATTAAGTTGCGGACAGGATTAGTTGCTTGCTGTATATGCCCTATCAACCGATGCACTCTAGTTCCAAACCATCAGATCAGATAAGTATCTATGTCAGCCTACTTCGCTAATCGGTTTTCTCGCATAGGACTCGGTGCTTTAATGGGAATATAATGACATTTTGCGGTTTTAATGGAATTATAATGGCACTTTGCGGTTTGAGGCAAGAGGTTTTCCCTTTATTTGAAGGGACTCTTTCAACTTTGGGCCTAGCCTTGATGTGTCCTTGGTCATATCAGGCATATACAACTCTGTTATCCGCCCTCTTTCAACTCACTAACTACTGTTTTCAATCATTAGCAATGGTTGTTTTCCCAAGCACATGAGCAGCCTTTGATGACGCAGCTGGTGCCCATGTATGCACTGGGTGGGAGGTGAAATGACATTTTGTTAACACGCCATTTTATGGGGAAGTTGACCGAAAAACAATATTTTTCAATATTCTTCTTTGCTAAGGCTATATAATAAATAGCGAATGAAGCTAGTAATCGAATATTAAATTGTATTGAATATTCAAGTATAAATGTTCCACTACTAGCGCCTCATATAATTCTCTCCATTTATCATACACGGATTGCTCTGAAAACAACGTATCTAGAGTGATTTATGCATAGTGCGTATTTCACTAGTGATTTACGTGCGTTTGTCATGGCAACCGATCTATTTTTTTTACTAAATATGTCCTGTTGACCTTGCACTAATAATGAATGGACGATAAGGCAGGAGTGGCCAGGAAACCAGCTAACAGCAAGGTTTATTTCCCATAACAATATACAGATACAATAATTGAATAATGAAAAATGAAAAAAAAAATTCCCAACGGAAAACACCTCCGCACAGTGCGGAATCAGTAGAAAGTGTGGAATAGAATGGTGTGCGTATGACGTAACAATGACATAAGAAGGGGAGGTGGCGCACAACCATTATGACGTCACAGAAGGGGGCGTGGCTGTGGCGTGGAAAGCAAGGGTCTCCGGAATATCTGTATCGATGGATCGATGATATGATTACCGGTAAAATTTAAATTCATGACTCGATTTCTTTCTATTTTCATGATCGAAAGAATGTATAATAAATCGGTTAACTAACTTGTTGGTTTCAGTTGCTTAGAATATTGCACTCGTTACTATACGCAACTTGTGCAATATTCACGTTCCTGCAACCAACTCATTAGAGAGGGAATGATATTTCTAGAAGAAAAAAATATTCTTTTAAACTGAAAGGTACATAAACATAAATTTCTGCATTGGTTATGGTTAATACCAAAGCAGAGGCATGCTATTAAATAGGTACAACTATGCATGCCACATGAGTATTGAGCAGAGATTAAATCCAACTCACACGCAGTCAAGTGAATAACCGACGAGAATGGTCATTACTTTTTACATTATACTTTCATCGCCGTAAGTATCTTATACACAGTTTGTGATGGACAAAGGCCAACATTCTAATAAGTCTGGATCGTGCCACATACCATTTGTATTTAGTTATTGACCCTGCTGTGTTAAAAGAAATTGATCACCTGCAAGAATCTCTTAGTCTACCAATCATAATAAAGTCATATGGCTGTTATAAAAATAATGGCCGATAGGATATTGATAGTGATCAACCAATATACACTCGGGACTATGTACAGCCTCATAAAAGCAATTTAAATGTAGGGGGTATATAGACTTTAAATATGATATGAAAAGTGCTAGTGTATAGTTTTCTCTTCCATTATTATACTTGAATACTTTTCGTTCATTGATATTCGTGAACAATAGCAAATTATGATGGAGTACACAAGGAAACAGTGACATTTTATTAAAGGAAACAAGATGGAATAAGACGAAGCAAGGTGTCATGGTAACTTGTTACAATCATTATCCCATTTTAAAATTTGAAACAGGGAGAGAAGGTAAAGGAGGAAGTGATGATGTGATATGGCTAACAATACTATTTAAATACAGGAGTACACACATTATAGTAGTGATATATCATTTGTATGCTGGAGTTGTATTTCTCTGGGAATGAGAAATATCTTTTTTTTAAAACACGGAAGAACCTCCCCTGCTGAATAAATATAGTTAAAGATGCATTCTCAGCTATTGTGGCAAAAGAAGTTTGATTAAATTAAATATTCTCATATGATGACTTATAGGACCGAATTCATCAATATTCTGCTGCTGTTATATGTTCATACAAGAATGTGAAGTAGGAATAGCCGGGAGAATGCGGCCGCTCTTGAGCGATAATATAGTGAAGCCACCACAGGAAAGGATTTTGGCGAGACCCCAAATATAGAAGTGGAGTTTTATGAAGAGCTGTAGCAAAAATAACCTCAATTTTGGTCAAATGACTTTTGAATTGAAAGGAACAAATAGAGGATTTTTACTTTTTGACCGATTTTAATTGAAAGTGCAGTGCTATTGAATTTGCTGCAGCAAACATGAAAGGAATTTCCGTCAACTGTATTTTAATCTTGTAGTCTATTCATTCCCAACTCATCTAATAGCACCGGGATTAAGGAATGTGGTCTATTTTTCATGGTGAAACCAAATTATCCTCCAAATTATTCATTTGGGTGTACACCACTATTTTCAATACGGACCCTTTTTATCCTCTTAAACGTAGGGAATCCTTGATGATAGCACTGTCTATATAAGTATATGTAAGGGCAACCAATTTGCACCTTTATTCGTGTATTTACACTGTAGAACAGAAGAAGATGAAAATAATACAATTTCAGAGAACCAGAGAAGATGCCATTTTTCTTTCATTTTCATTATTCAAATCTTCCATCCTACCGTGATACGAATAAAAGAAAAGAAACACCTGAAAAGACTAACTTTAGATCGATTTAGCTGTGAATGTAGCTTTAATTCACACTGAAATATTGGAAATGAGTGAGAGGAATATAGTAATAAATGCATCAGGTGTAGTACTGTGGGTATCACAGGTACTCTTTACTGCTACATTGAGTATGAGTTACAGTCTATTCCACCAGGGGTTTGCAGTATACAGTGCTTTATGTATACTCCTATATGGACCAACATATGTCCTTCTTATGCACTGCAGCTTATATTAGTGATTACTTCTGTATTGTATAGTCATGTTGTGTATGTACTCTGTGTTAACCTGTATGCTATACTTGTGACACCCCTATGTGTATTGTGTATGTTTCATGTAGTGGCCCTCTGTGGCAAGGGGTAGACAGGCTTCAGACTGCCTCTGTAGTCTGGCCTCTTGAGCTGTGTTTGGTGTGTGATAATAAAGGATAGTTGCTGGCAAGGACCAAGAACCTGAGTTAGTGTTCAGACACTACACAGGATCTCATTATCCAACTCTAAATTGGTATATATATTTGGTATATATTTGGTATATTATTGCTAAGAAAGAAGCGTTTTTTTCTCTTGACTGTAGACTATAGATCTATAGTATCAACCATTAAAGACAGGCATCGTTAGAAGCAGAACACAGCACGTATCTACATATGGTATGCACTGAAATATCATTTTCTTTACCATGCTTAACTCCCAGATGGCTAAAGTAGTCGCATTGATTAGGTATTACTACCTTTGGTATCCTGACGTGTTGTTAATATTACGTGAAAGACAAGGTGACGTGTGATACTAGGAAAACAATATTTTCTAGATTATTTAAACAGGATGAGCTGAGAGGAGCATCACTTTGAGATAATGCGTATTTATATATATATATATAAGTGTATGAGTGAAATCGCCAGAAAATTCACCTTCACCAATCCTTTCAAATAACCTAAATTTCAGACGAAAATAAAGTTCAAAATACAGTTCAACCTAACCAAACAGGCTGCTAGAGTCATAATGCAATGCCGAATATACTCGGACTTACCTAGTATTGACCAAATTGCAGCCTAATTTAGCAGAAATTACTAAATGTGTACAGCTGCCAATTGTACATTTTCTGAGAATCTTACCCATATACATACGGAATAAACCAATTTAGACTACAAAAGTGCAATCTGTCGGTAAGAGAATAAATTGACGGGGGAATTACCTTTTCAGTAGAATTCAATGTAAACGACAGTTATACAAATCCCTGTAGTGTAACAGACTGGGTGTATAGTACCATCTGGATGAACGTGTTCATAAGGTTCACACACCTTAGATATCACTCAGATATAGTCCATGAAGGAACATATCCAAAGAGAAAATGGTGCTTCTTCCCATGATCGTTGCTAAGAATGCTTTGGCCTCTTTGATCAAGTTCCAGGATATACCCCCGACCGGCACCTAATGATGATATCAGTGGGTTGTAGATAAGGCTACTAATACCCACGCGATTGAACCCAAATAGTGCGAAGGTGAGAGAGAGGGGGGGGGGGGGCTGGTCTTAGTGGAGGAGGGGGGGGGGGGGTAACAAACCGAAGATCAATACTGCAGTTTTGATTGCAGTTTTGATTTCTTTTTTATTATTGACTCACGGATTCAGTAAGGTAATTTTCTGACACAAAAAACATAATTGATTAGCAAGGCATTTTTAAAATTAAACAATGACTAATGATATTACTACTTTTTAAGACAGCATATATATATTTCAATAAACCCTGCTGAACATATTATGCCCTGACTCCATTGCCACATTTGAGTGTGAATCAATCAAAATTGGTGGACAGTCGCAGAAAGTACATTTTATATTCGTGCCCCCCCCCCCCTTCCCTGCTCTCTAGTGATGCCAGAGACTGTTTCAGCCACTCATTTGCTCTAATAATAGTCCCTATAAGGTCATCTAGGTCGAACCCGAATTAATGCAATGCCCATCTGTGCAATTGTTTTACTCTAGTGAATCTATGTTATGTACTCATGCTAGCTGTTTGTATAGCAGTGATATGGCGGTAGCGTTAGGGTTCAATTATAAGTGCCTTATAAATACATGTACTCATTTAGTGGGCGAGGAATAGGATCTTACGACAGGCATGTAAACATACTGATAGGGTTATTGGGGACTTCTGAGGTCTTGTCCCCATATAGGTGGCTCTCTTTTGGTGCTAGATCTTTTTATTTTATTCGGTTAACGGTTTACTCCCACTGGCAAAAATGGTTGCCAGCTCAATGTGGGCAAATTTTGGGCAGATTTTGCCCATTTCACACCACTTTGACCAAATCTGAGATAGTTATTTTTTTGAGATAGTTATTGAAATTTTGAGTCATTGCATACTATAGTTTATACAGGTGTCAGGAGAAAAGCCACCCGGTGAAAAGCCAGCTAGGTAAAAGGCCAGCTAGGTAAAAAGCCACCCACCGGCCATGCATATATATTACCCATTTTTTGTATACATAAAGGCCCCTAGCTAGTTCACTAAGGCGATTATCATGGATTCTCACTGTATTTCGTGGAAAAGGGTCCTCTGAGTCCGAACATCGCATGAGAATCAGATTAGTAGGACCTGTATTATCACTAGAAAGCATACAACATGCCAACCAATGTATATAATTTATGTTGTAGG
Organism: Sthenelais limicola; assembly: GCA_942159475.1. Taxonomy (NCBI): domain Eukaryota; kingdom Metazoa; phylum Annelida; class Polychaeta; order Phyllodocida; family Sigalionidae; genus Sthenelais; species Sthenelais limicola. The sequence continues at coordinate 31,865,566 of OW804099.1, forward strand.
TTTTACATTTTATTTCTGTCACGTGCACCTCTTGTCTGATTGGTATCTACTATTAGCTTGACCAGTACACCTAACTGGCCTTGATTGAACAATGCCCCCTGCAGAAATATATATATATCAATATTTACAATATTTATTTACAATAGATATTTACCATAACTATTAATTGCTCTGTTAACCTTCTTTACCCATGAGCAGCTCATTGATTAGTAATGTTACTAGTTACTACTGTAATATTTCAACAATGTCATGTTACATCGACACAATGTGAAATAGGATAATAAACTCGCAATTCCTCCAGTTCCACATCTTATAGCAATCAATACGATTCAATTATAGGATAATAGACATTCACAAGTTTCTGTTAAACAGTTGTAGGATGACCGTATAATCAACTTGAATTTATCCACTTTAAACAGAATTTATATTGTACATGTAGATATGACCTGCTTACTCTGGTGTGGAATAAGGCTGTTAATCATCCATTTTTACATTAGATTAACCTAATACACCAACAATACTGTACCATATTTATGTATGTCTCCGTGCGAAAATTCATAGTGTTTTGTATGGGTTTAAAAAAAAAAGAATAAAATGACAACAATCCTTCTATCTGTAAATAACTCAAAAGGAAATTGTTAAAAAAAAAGCACATTGTACCTTGCCCTACCCATCCGTGACACGAGGAGAATAAAGTTATTATCATAAATTGGTAGAAATCCCAATGATTAGACACCAACTGCGCTAATGGCTTTCCCTGCCCTTGAGTTGCCGTCCTAAGGGGATTATAATGGCAGTTGCAGTCTTGAGCGAGAGGCTATCCCACAGTTTGAGGGACTCTCTCAACTCTTCAAGAGTGAATACCCGATATAACAGTGCATCTTAGCATGCCCTCTATGATTGCATATATATTGCAAAATGGTTAAATAATTATGTTATCAACTAGAATTAATGAGACATTACCTGGGGCCTGTTATATAAGCTAAGGAAAGTAAAATTGTATCTGGAAATCCCTACACTTTATTCCCTTCACACAAATATTCCTACCCACCTTTGTGTGTATAGGCTGCTTCTACCAGCTGGGAATTTCACCTAGGAAGGAATTTTGAAGGAATTCCCACACAAACCATCCTTTCCTTCGCTTATGGGTGAAGTTGCATCAAAATATAGAATTCACCTTCACCAGTCCTCGCAAAAATCCCAAAGCTAGGTTCATAATACAGCCCAACATGACGGGAAAGATTGTCCAAATCAAAGCCATACCAGATATATACTCAGATATCCAGTTTCCTAGATCTAGATCCAGCTCAGTAGCGGTCTTTCTGTCTGATTGATGGATCCAGACACAAATGTTAAATATTAGTCACTTACATCAGGAGAGACTCAATATTACTATTGCTAGCATCAAGTTCAGCTGGCTAACAGTAACAATAACATTTTGCTAAACCAGTGGGTATAAGTGTCTTTTTGTACGAATCAAATTCCATAGCTTTAGACTCCAGTATTGGATTGATAGATTGAATTCTGTTCGTGCCATTAGAATAGTTGATGACAGTTCAGTCAAACTGAGTTGAAGTAGTAGTGGAACTTATAATGGGTGAGGTTGTCAGAAAGTGTTCAATTGCCAGCTCTACACTTTTAGTAAATTCTGCTCAAGGTGGTTCAAGAATGATACATGCTAGGTATATCTTAGTATACGTTTAATATTGCGTTAAATTATGTTGAATAATATTTTCAGACTCATTTTTGCCTATAATATGGGTTATTTGAGAGGATTGGTGAATGCGAGTTGTACATTTTCAGCCGACTTCACCAGTTTACTCCCACGTTTGCAGGAACTGACAGGTATTCAAAGTATTTAAGTACTGCAACCTAGGAGATGAATTGGCTTCTCCACTTGCACCTCATGAAACATCTTTTAAAGTAGCTTAAACAATGCATGTTGTCACGTGCAGTTAATCATGGGACTTAATGAGGTAAATGTCTTCCTAGTGTTTGTCCTATGGTTATTTTGTGAGCGAATAATATGTGGAATACTTGTCAATATATTGTACAGGGTATTGCGATGAGTAGGCCTTAGTACATGGATGCTGTTCGTGATATGAGCCCCAATGCTGTAGCTTATGCATTCCATATTACCCTCTAGAAAGTATAATAAATCATTATACTCACTCTGAGGAAAGGGTATACGTGCACTCTTGAAGAATGTGGAGCTAGGTTAACAAAGCTTTATCCAACATCTGTTAGTTGTTCTCTTCATTTCCCTGAAAAGTATAAAACAGATAGTTCTGGTCATATTGGGCTGTGTGCAGGACATCAAGTAATGCATTAAAGACTATTCTCATCCGGGTTATGAATGGGAGATAATTGTACCATTGTACGCAAGTTGGTAATAGTCTGGTGAAGCCAGGGAAGCATATATCGTTTGCAATTAATCGTCTGTAAGAAATGTACCATATATAAGGAAGGTGATTACCAGATCATAAGATGTAATGGCACAGAAGTTTTCGCAATTTTCGTATAGGCATATATTACACATATTTCGGTTTCAAAATCAAGAATATCTTCCGAATGCAAGATCACGTTTTAATCACAATTTTAGAGAGGGAATATTCATATAACCGTAGCTATATTATCTTACGAAGGGAATGTCTCTATTCTCCTCTGAGCTCTTTTCTTCTTCTCAGCAGATTTAATAGAAGGTGGGGATATGCTCTTACACAACCCTACCCTCGGGGCATGTTGTTTCACGCTGGCAAAGCAATGCATATATAGGACGGCCTGGAAATTGTCAACATTTGTGCATCGGCATAGACATGCATTTTGCACACCTCGATTGCTTAGGCATTCGATAGCCGGATGAAAACTAACACAGAAGGAAAGCAAGGTTACCCAACACTCAGCACCATCAATACAACACTTAGTATACCAGGGAAGACATTCTGTGCGGTTTTTGTGAGTGATGGTTCTTATGAAATACCTTATTCCCTTTGTCAAAAATAACAGCAGAAAATGAAAGAGAATGTAGAAATTATTAAAGGATTAATGTCTGACATTGAGTGGTTACTGATGCACTGTTCGTTTTGCCTCGATAGTATAGACTCACAGTGCATCAGCAGTCCCGGAATGGCGATTATTAATCCTTTTAATAATGCCTTAAGTCTTTCAAGTGCAGTGATTAAAAAGCAATAACCGCACAAACACCACTTATAGTAGGTTTGTTATCATAGTTCTGATTTAACCCAGTGGTCATGTTTAAGCGACCTTCTTCAGGGGCACTTAAATAACTTCAAGCTTAACAGCTGGGTCAAATTTTCAGGAAATGTACAATTGACCGTCACCAATCCTCTCAAATAACCCAAATTTAACACGAAAATCCGGTTCAAAATACAGCTCATAATAACCAGACAGATTGATTAAATGAATACAATACAGAAAGCACTCAGATATACCTAGTATTAATGAATTTCCACTCTAATTTAGCAGAATTTGATACATACATGTGTGCAACTGTAGATTGTGCTTTTTCTGAAAATCTGACCCATATGATCATTCGATGTAGGATGATGGTGCTCTTCATTTTCGTTGGTTGGTGCAGTGTTTTGTGTTTAGTATATAGACAATGTTTGCTGAAGCAAGTCTTACATACAATTCTCTCCCTACTGATTCACCTTTTATATCTTACTTCATTGGTGATTCTATGAGCGAATTCCAAAGGGATTGAGAGACAGAAATTAGAGCGGACGTTTTAAATACTATATAAGGAGAGGCTTTCGAAATACTGAAACACCGGCGGTATGTACATGTCCTTGGGGTATGCTTCCTTGAGGTTAAATCATACAACGAAAGGGCGCACTCTTTATTGAGTATGTCCTCCGATTGCCCAAAGAGTTCCATCAGAATTCGAAAATATATGGGTAGCTTTGTATAAAAGCTACGTAAGTTGATCATTAATAGTACATCTGTCGCCACAGAGTCCGCCAATATAAAGAAGGAGCTAATTACATTGGCTCCTATACCAGGCAAGCCCGCCAAATTACTATTGAAACAGCCTGGGAAAAAGAAAGAAAGGTCCCTCGCCGTCCCTTCAATACAAGTTGCAGGCAGGAGACTCTATGGATACAGTAAGGCCCTACTTATGTCTCAACTCATGCAAAGCTATTTTGGGTGAGAGCACCAATACAAAGTTGTAATTTATTCTAATAGCATGCCTCGAAAACACGAAGCTGTAGAAGAAAGTTTCTGCTATGTTATTGTTAATAGCGAAGCATATCCTATAGAATAGAAACGATAACAAGTTTGCAAAATATAGTACCGGTATTTCCTAAGTATCCAGATGAGTGGATTTCATGGACAGAGAGTTTCCCGAAGATATCGGGAAGTGAAAGGGAATCGCTTGTGGAATAATAACCCTTTTACATGTGAAATAAGAAAACTGTCTATCAGATGAAAAAAGATCCGATTGCTAATGGCTTTTCCGGCCCTGGAATAGACTCACCATTACCGCCCTAATGGGATTCTAATGGGATTTTTCGTCGAGTTTCTGTCAGTTTCAAGTCTGAGCCTTCCACGCTGTCACCCTATATGTATATTTTATCTTCTCCTAGTATGGAAATATTCTAAGTGTTCGCTCCATTGCATCCTTTTTATCTACATGCAAAACTTTGTGGATTAGGTGGCTTTAAAAAAACTGGTATGGTAGTAATAACGCTATCAGAATGAGTGTTCGTGTTGGATGATCTCAAAATGTGAATAATTCTCAAAGGGTCTACAGACGCTAGGGCCCAACGACGCTAGGGTCCACTTTTGCTTAGTTCCAGACGTTAGGGCCCACCCCTCCTCGGACGCTAGGGTCCACCCACCTTCAGATGCTAGGGCCCAACCATCGGCACCATCCACAGTGCTTCCAATGAAACCATCAAATAAGACCATCCCTGCTGGGCCCTAGCGTCCGAGGGAGGGTGGGCCCTAGCGTCTGAAATATTTACTTGTAAATGTATAGGTGTAATACATTTTAATATTGGAGGTGTCCGCAACTTTGACAGTCAAACTATTATGAATAGCAATCTAATATTTTCAGGCGTTAGAGATCAATATGTTGTCATTTGTATTTCTAAATTCTCATTGTTATATATTGATTTTTTCCTTGTGAATAACGGCGAAGACTTTCATCTAAAATTATTCGCGGAAAATTTCATTTCCAATTGTATTTCATTGTTTCTGCCAGGCAAATATTCCAAGTAGATGCTAGAATCTGATGACGCTTTTGTCAAAATAGTAAGACAAATGATTAATGCATTTACATAAAATGATATCTTTTTTTGTCTAATAGTTTAAAAGTTTGGCCTTAATCGAAATAATAAAAAGATAATTGTTTATTTTCATATGATATGTTCATTAAAGAAATCCACCTTCTCAGATGGGAGGGCCCACCCACAATCAGACGGTAGAGCCCACCCACAATCAGATGCTAGGGCCCACCCATGATCAGACGTGGGCCCTAGTCTCCGAAGAGGGGTGGGCCCTAGCGTCCGATGTGGGGTGGGTCCCAGCGTCTGGACTCTGGGACCTAGCGTCCGAGATTCTTGGGCCCTAGCGTCTGGGACCTAGCGTTGTTGGGTCCTAACATCTGGCCCCTTCTCAAGGTAGGGCCTAGTTCCGATGGAAATGGCTAGTCTTTCATGATTGCATGCATCCAAGAGGATTTACAATGCACATGTTAATGGTGATTTAAAAGTATTATTATATGGGTATGGTGTGTTTCCCCGATATTTGTGACAAGAAAACACTGAAAGTTCGATGGAAATTAATAGGGAGTGTAGCGGGTAATATGCAGGCTTTATTACCCGCTGTTTGTGGTATGAGCGCCAATGTTGTATAGCGATCCGTATTACCAGCAAGAAAGGTATAATAAGAGGCACTATGCCATACTCTATTGGATATAACAACTTCAATTGTGTATAAGCACTATAACACCCCTCAATCCTGCACCTTTTGAACAAATCCATGCAACAACATCAACGCCCTCTATCACAACATCTAGATAAGGCCCATTCATCTCACAAAACGTCTGCGTATCGAGAGACAATAAAAGCGAAGAATGCTTGGTATGTATAGAGTAGAGGGGGTGTGGAATAAAAACAACAAAAATTAGTCTGGTAGGTAGGAGGGTGATAGATGGTAGTCACTAACAGCAACAAAGCCAAGGAACAAAGCTAAAAACACCCCAGACAGATGGAGTGTGTAGGTATTGGTTCCTCCCAGGACCAATTGACATTCAGCGGGTTAGAGTTGGACTATTCATTATATGCCTTATTAGTGAGTCGTCACTTTAACTCCGGCACCGACAGATTGGTAATGAATCTTGCTTTTCAGCTGACGGTGCTGAATTTCCTTGATCGGAGTAATATTTTTTATGGAGAACTTGAAAGGCAGACTACGCTTTCCAATCTTATATTTAGTGGCTTCCCTACACTGTAAAGACTGGCTATTGTATAACGGTTTGAAAGCTAACTTCTAACAATTAAAGCTGTAAACATCATGGTACAGAACTATTACCTAACAAACCCCCTAATTATTGTTAGTTAATATTACAAACTATCTTTATTATCAACAAGTGTCTATTGTATTATTTTACCGCAATGTAATATGATTATACAGAGTCAGGTAACATCGGACCTCCCTGCAAACTTGTTTGAGAAACATGTAAGAAACAATTAACACCCTCTGGGCTTCATAATTATATCATATCACCAATTTTAATTTAATTGTAACATCATTTTATCATAAAACAGATTGCGGGCACGAATCCCATTCAGGAATATAGTTGAGCAGGAGGGGATGTGGCTTCATTCTCTGGGTCATGACCATGACAACCTGGACTATCATTTAATCAGACTCATCTGTTTGTGTGCCTCGAATGGAACATATAAACAACGCTCACTTTTGTATAGCCACTGGACAGATAAGGCTACACATTTATTTCCGCGGGAAAGTTTTAACTTTTGTTTGTATGTTAGGGTGAAAATAAATATTGTGTTCCCAAAACTTCTCCTCTATGTTTTCACTCATGTTATGTCAATTAATCTCTTATCGCATGTATGCATTAAACATTAATTTATGCATTAAACATTAATTCTCTCAGCCCTCCCCTTCTCAGTCTATAAATACTTTACAAAAAATAACTATTTCTCAAAATAAAAATGACCACCAGCAGCCATTTCATTTGGATCCTTCTTTATCCGGTAATGAAAAAACCCATCAGAAAGTTATCAATAATCCTTTTTTTCTCTCTCACCTAATTCTTTGTTTAAAATTCATTATGGCGCTTTGTCCAATGCACACTTTCCTTTCCCACTACCACTGTCTGGTGTAAGATCTTCAGTCTGCATAATCCACAGTCAGAAAAACGAATAGTTAGTTTTGCTGTGAAATGTTATTATAGTAATTCCCCCTGGTATGAGAGGGCATATATATTTTAATGGCAGAATAAATTGATTTAAGAACAGAGTCAGGTTCCTTCTGACTCAGATGTGATTAGATTGTAAAACTTGTTTAACAGGAGGGTGGAGAGGGAATTCGTTTAAAGTTACGTTGCTGAAGAAACAGATTAAACATTCATAAGTTTGAAGACATATAACTATGGGGAGGAGACAGTCCCGTTTTTTTGCTGTGTGTAACGGGAAGTTTGACTGAAATCCAAGTGATTTAATATGCTGCAGTCGCATGTCAGTATTAGATGACACTTTTTATTATTGAAGTTTTTAACGTTGCGGAATTGAAAGAATGTGTCCCGTTGGTCTCAGATGAGAGGAATTAGGTATGGTGGTATTTCTAAGAATTGTGAATTTGAAATATGGTTATTGGTAATATGCCTAATGCAATTTCGGAGTAATAGAGATCTATTACTCCGTGCCGGAGCATACTGAAGACTTAATCTCTAAGTTACCAGCTGCAAGATCGGGGACCTGTTGCATATTAGTATTCCCTTCTAAAACTGTTCCTTGCTTAGCTATTTTTGATTGCGTAGGTAGGACAATCCTATTGTAGGAATAGATATCAGCATTCTCTGAATAGAAAATTCCTTCCATAAAAGTTCCTTACTATAGATGCTTGCCAAGGAAAAGGTAGCTAAGGAAAGACAATCCTAAATAAGGATTTGTTATGCAACGGGTATATCTTGATTTTCACACAGGTGAAAGCTTTCATGAAAGCTTGGAAATGAAATGAGTGATAAATGAGGCTGGGTCGCTATTAATGGATCAGCAATTCTTCTGTTTTAGAGCCAGGCACCAACAGTGTCTAATATGGTATTAAAAAGGTCTGACGTCAGATATCTATCTGTGAGTTCTTTGGTGATTGCAGATGCATTTACATCTGTGGTGCTCTCTCACTCTGTCACCCAACCCCAGCGTCTAAAACACAGTCTATGCATAAAGCTGGGGGGATCGACCAACAACAAACACATTTATTTGAGGAAAGGCGAAAGAAGAGAGGTCTAGAATAACAGAGTCACTTTACTTTCTCAGTTATTCATTCCCGTCACGAAGTATTTTTCTCATGCCCTGTCTCTCAACGTATATCAGAAGGATCACTAGTGTAGTGATACCAAAAGAGATGTTTGTATGTTTATTTTCCTTTCAAGTATAATAGATTTTCTCTAATGGTAAATGTCATTACACGGAGCAGCTATTATTGTATCAAGTAGATAGGACATACATGTTCTGACTTTGGATTTGAATTCGTGGGTACAGACATTTGCAGTTTGATACTTGAGTATCCTTTGTCGAGATAGAACAATAACAAAAAAACGATCTTATGAAAGAAACAACCCTGTTTTTTTTTCAACTCCTTCATGAAACTCAAAACAAAAGCAGACAACAAAGTATCAAGTATATAAGGAAGATCAGATCAAAATACTAACCGAAGGAACCAGAGATATAGAGGATTTTGAATTAGTCATCTTTGAACCTTGCACAGTTGGTTAAAAGTAGTAATAATCTCCAGTTTTGGCCTACTGGTATAATAATTGTGCGTATCATAAACGAAAGATTTGATTCAATAAGAAGATGTTAAGGGCTTGGTAATAATTGAGACGAAATTGAAAAATGTCTGTAAAGAATTGGATTTGGCTATCGGTAGATTAGGAATTATTCAATATGCAGACTTAAGGGTTCTATTAAAGCTGAACTAGATCAAAAAAGTGTTATCCCGATAGAAGCAGAAAGAAAATGGGATTATACAATCGCCATCAACGCAGAAGTTGGTTGACAACATTTTAATATGGAAATGAATTACCATCCAAATAATACGAAATAATGGTATAACTCCCATGGGGTTGTGATGATTGATTTCAAATCTGCAAATTAGTGATTATGTACTGTGATATTTATATTTCATGTGGTTAATTAAGATTTGTCCATCAATCCATCAAAACAGAGGGCTGTGAATGGTCCTGTCATGATGGGTATTGGATTATCGAGATATCTGTCCCTAATCCAATTGGGTTTGCAAAGTTAGTCTCAGAGAAATGTTCACTGTTAATTAATAAGCCACTCATTGTTTTTGCAATTTAAACTAATCATTTCGGAGCAGAAAGTCTCATAAAAATGAATGAAAGGAATGTTACAGCTACTTACCCTCGGCTTTGATTTAAAGAAAGTTTGCAAAAAGGTTCTCTATTTATGTTTCCTTTTCACCAATCTGTTTGTGTTAATGAAGGCTTCAATTAACCTATTTTAGGAAGGAATGGCCCGCGTTACTTAAAATTAAATCTGTTATTATCTTGGAAGCATTTCTTATATCAATTTGAAAGATTGGGGCTTTTGTAAATTGGAAAAAAATAACCGCTAGATGGATGTGATGAATTTGTTTCCACTAGCTGTCCATCAATTCTATCAGGACACACTGAAGGGAGGTATTAATTTGCTCAATCAAAAGATTAATGGTCGCCGGCAAATTCATTATATCGAAAGAACTGATCCATTATGGTCTCTTGAATTTTAATGGGACTATTCACACAAGGTTCCATAGGAATGATGAATATTAAATATCCTTGAAGTCGTGGTATATCGCACCACCCCCAGCTTACTGACGCTACAAGTTCTGAGCTCAAGATTTGTTTACATGCTTTAGAATAATTCATGACTGTTTCATATCTTTTTTCAACAAGATCTCTTCGTAGGAACGGTTTAAACTTTGATTGTTTAGTGCTATTTGTCGTATCAGAACATGTGCCCAAACTAAGACTATGTTTAATATGTCTCTGCATGTCTGAGGTCATTCTAAGGGAGCATATCTACTTTTCTAGAATTTGTCCATCCAGAAATACCAGTAACCTATTTTTACAAAGATATTATACGTTATAAGTACCTATAAGGCATAAGGCATATAAGTACCTATAAGTGCTAAAGGTTAACATCTTTGGGATAAGCCGAATCCCATCTTTTAGAATACAATGGTATTCCAAAATCCATTTTTTTGCGGCGTAAGACGTAATCTTGCCTTTTGTTAAGTCACCTTCGATGTTCAGCTGAACATTCCAGGACGTTATAGAGTACACTCTATATGCGACCTGTAGGCAGTAAACATCAAAGCCCTCTAACGTTAAGGCACACTGTTGCACACAGGACGAGTATAGAGTGTATGTTGTATTAGGGTAGGACTGCTTTACACCTATTCAGCTTCCTGTTATTTACCGCTTCTCAAACATAATTGTCATTCCCACGTGTCCTACAACGTGACCTTGACCCTTCTTCCTTCCTTCCTCACCTTGCCTCGCTCGCTTCCCCTCCAGTTCCCAAAGCACCGCCTACTTCCGTTTCCGGGCAGGTTGTTCTTTCTTGAGTGCCAATAATCTTGTTTACACTTTGCTATACATTTTGTAACTCGTTTGCTCCATATCACGGTATATTAACCTTTACACGCGTTCAGTCGGTCTCAGTTTGTCTCTATATCTGGCATACAGGAGTGTGTTAAATAGTATTAATTTTCTTAACTCAGATGCTTAATTATTTTTAAATTTCCCTTCAAATCCATTGATTCGTTGTTATTAATAAGCTAAACTTTGGTAATGATGTTTGTGTTTCACATGATTATTTCTAATGAATCATTTGTCAATTATATAAAGCCACTTGAAGAAGAAGAAGAAGAAGAAGAAGAAGACCAAATTACCGTTTGAAATGTCTGACAGATGCCAGAATAAAGCAGCAAAATACCGAAGATTAAGGTGATATTGTGGCGTTTTCCTTCAGAGAATCTTTACCACCACACCACAGTAACCTTTTTATGCCTTAATCATCTGTCAACCAACGTGGAGGTTGAGGTTCTAAATCAATGTGGAAACCACCAGTGGTCATAAACAAAGACTCTTCATCTTAATAAGATCCGTCCCCGACCGTGTCCATTAAAAGTGGACAAAGCTTGAAAAAACTCACTTAAACCTTAACTACCATATTATGGCAGATGCAGCAATATAACAACAGATCACTCTAGGCCCAAAGTTGAGGGAGTCCCTTCAAACGAAGGGAAAGCCTCCCGCCTCAAACCGCAAAGTGCCCTTATAATTCCATTAAGACCTCAAAATGTCATAAAATACCCATTAAAATGCTGAGTCATAGGCCAGGAAACCGATTAGCAAAGAAGCCTGACATACCATTTTTATCTGATCTGAGGGTTTGGACCTAGAGTGAGATGACAAAATAAAACAGCAACATACCGAGGAATTCTTTTTATCAAATGTCAGGCTGTCATAGGTTTACACATTTTTTAAAAAACGCCTATCGACAAAGCCAATGATTTCATGTGTTACTTTGCTATTACATTATATAATCAGAAATCAGAACAAAAAATGTATTATTAAACTTTAACCTCGCTCAGTAACACAATACTCTTCATATACTCTTCATATATCTTAAAGGTGTTTTCCTTTAAGGAATGGATATAAAGGATAGTATAAAGGATATAAAGGATATGAAGTGTAACAATTATGAGGTATGTTCTATGATTAACTGTGGGGACAACACTACTCTATGCTGAAGACAGGTGCTTTCTGTCCTTGAACTCGAACATTTCGTAAACGAAAAATCGTAAACAAATTTAAATGAATTCGAAGTGAGCAGAGCCTTTAGAATATGTGGATCACATCTACTAGTCGAAGACAGGTGCTTTCTGTCCTTGAACTACAAAATCTCTAATGAAACGTCTTTCAAACAAATTGAAATAAATTGAAAGGGAGGAAAGCCTTTAGAAAGTGTGGAGCACTTACATTGGTGGACTTATAGCACCATTACAATATCCCGCGAATAGAAATGGCTGCCGGCTGTTTCAAGGCGACACTCAGCTAGAATCAAGTCTTTATATCTTTGTATTAGGTTGTTATCACACTCAACAGCGTAATGTCTGCATATGTCTGATATATTTTCAATATCACCAAGTTGGAATGCAACTAAAGGATGGACATTAAAATGTCCATTTGCGATATAAATTCACAGTTCACAACTCGAAGTTGCCATGCCTGAGCTTTCTTCTGATGCACTCGGTGGTTCACAGGGATTTTCACTCGTGACCAATCGTGACAATAGCTGTGAACTGCCTCATGCATCAAAAAAGCTCTTGCATATCAATGTCGCATTACATTTCATCTAAAAATCATTCAATTCAATTCCTGACAAAACCGTTGTCAGGAATATTCTTTTAGAAAGGGATACCGGTTGTATGTTATAGTATCATGCCATCATATGTCAGTCACTACCATTCAGAATCACTACTTCTTCGACTGAGGAATCAAAGACTGTATGAGGTCGGCAAACAATGTAGAATTCGTCTTCAGCAATCCTGTCAAATAACCCAGATTTAAGACAGAAGTAAGGTTCAAAATATAGTTCAACATGACAAAACAGATATTATTAATCAACGCAATACCACATTATTAAGATATACGTCGTATTTATCATTTCTCAACCTAATTTAGTAGGATTTGATAAACATGTAAGTACAGCTGCCGGTTGTACTGTTGCTGATGTCTTGACCCGTCAGTAAAATGGAACCAGTAGGCCTACGTAGACCTGCCCTTAGGGTCTTACACACAACACTGTCTTGGGGACGAGGGCTTGTCTCATTAAAAGTCAAAATATTATGGTTTGACTTATGTGTCATTTACCAATATGTACATACCCCTCATAAACCAAAGATTGTATCCTTTCAAAGAGACATCTTGTATTGGCTTTATAAGCAGGATTTCCATCTATTTGTCTGCATCTTATATAGATCTAAGAGAGTACAGACTCATAAATTAGCAAAATAGGGAAGTGGTCAAACACAGAAATGTCACACAACAATGACCATGACCAGTATAACTCGAAAGTGGAAAAGCAAGGACATTGTGCCGGTATAAAACTGATTTACATTGCACTTAACTGCTTCTAACGAAAACAATCTAACCTGAACCGTTCGCTTCCCTTAGAGTATAATTGGATCCACTTGATACATGGGAAAGTTGGAACAAACCAACAGGCAAAGCTTGTTTCATTTGGAATTGGCAGAGGGAAAACAATTTCTTCTTGAAGATATATCATGAAGATAGTGCCAATAAGCGGAAAATACATTCACTAGGCCATGTGTACTTTATTTCCTTTAGAAATATTATTGTTATACAATCGTCCTTAAAAATAACATTCCCTTTCAAGGAACTGTTGATATTTAAATGCAATACACATTCTTGCTGGACCGATTGGACCGATAGAATGATGTTTTTACTTAATGTATTTCCTGCTATCTCACTTATTTTTTTCCTATTTCTTCTAGTCTAAATGACTCAGGAATGCAAAGATGCACTATTAAACTAAAAAAATGAAATCATTTATAAACAAATTTTTTGTGTGAGAATGACATTTCAAAAATACAATGTCTGCGACTCATTTTTCAGAAAACATCACATATTTTATAAGTAAATGTATTGGCAATCGATCCTGGGTTTATTCGCATGATAACGTTTGTCTCAGTTAATAATCTAGTGAGAAGCGCTATCAGATATGAATCTAAATAATTATTGATAAACTTGCATCTTATTTGCCATTTCCCGTGTGTCATAATAAATCTTGTCATTGAAAACCTTGCATGGAGAACTTTTTGTTGTATTAATAATACAAATGTCACATATTTGAATCAGGACTACTGAGAATAGTACATTTAGCTGTACAGCATAGCCTGAATACACTATATAGAAAATACTTTTTACACTTCTGCCTGTTACATTCCGAATTGATCTATATATAATATAAAACATCAATAAAATAAGATGTTAAAACGTATTTCTTCGGTGAACATTTGCTTACTTTGGATTTTTCTAAGCCCCAACTCCCAGTTACCAAAGGGTAAATTTCTTTACTTTTGACCCAATGAACAATAGGTAGTCATAGCAACACCAGTGCACAAAATAGTAATTAGGTAGCATCATAAACTTGAAGCAAAATCACTCCTCCTTGATGAAGGGCGTACGTTGCCTGAAACGTCGGAACCTTAATTGAAATCCCATGTCCTGTCATTCCCTTGTTCTGGATTGCATCCACTGTTTTGAGCCCATGTTCTGTCATTCCCTTGTTCTGGATTCCATCTACACATTTTGCAATTATATAAAAATCTTGTAAAATATATATCAAACCTCATGTTTAATACAATTAAAAGTAATGGAATGAAACATCATTTTTTTCGGGTGTTCAATCCATTTCCATTATTAGTGTTTGGACACAAAAGCTGTTTGTGGCACTTCTGGGTACCAGAAACCTGACAATGGCCGGTGAATTTGAACACAGTCTCCTCAGATATCTTATCTCTTCATCGATTGCGATCACCCAATACGTGCCATTTTCCTAAATCCGGTAAGCCTCAAGGAAGGTTGACTTGAGGACGCAGAACATAAATGCTATTACTATCTACAGGCTTGGAGTGTGCATATGATAATAGGCAATGAATACAGGTTTAAATCATCATCGTAAACGTATCAAAGCTCAGAGTTATCACACATGCCAAAGATACCAACATTTGTGCAATGATGCTATATACTAATCAATATGCATAATATAATAATCACCTGGTCTTCATAATACTATTAAATTCTGGTCTGCTATCAATACTTTGTTACAGATGCTTTGCAATTCAGGAATCTGATCCGCTGATGCCGTGAACTGAGCTTATTCTTCTGGTGCCATCATTGTCTATGTGTTGGCGTCTAGTGTGTATTATGAATAGACACGATGTATATTTGATTAATGGTATGGTTTCATGTCTCCCACTGAGATCAAAGAGATGGAAGAGAAGCACACACTTACAGTCACTTAGACAAAGATGTTTTCGTTAACTTACAAAACATGTAACAATATATAATGCTCCCCTGGCAGGTCTTCAGCAGAGAGAGAGAGAAAGATAGGCGCGGTAAGAGAGAGGAAAGAGAGGAGGGAGTGGAGAGAGAGGAGAGAGAGGAGAGAGGAGCGAGAGGAGAGAGAGGAAGGAGAGAGGAAAGAGAGAGGAGAGAGAAATGAGAGAGAGGAGAGAGAGAGAGGGGAGAGAGAGAGAGGAGAGAGAGAGGAGAGAGAAATGAGAGAGAGGAGAGAGAGGAGAGAGAGAGAGAGGAGAGAGAGAGGAGAGAGAGAGGAGAGAGAGAGGAGAGAGAGGAGAGAGAGGAGAGAGAGAGAGAGGAGAGAGAGAGTAGGCATGAACGCCCTATCCACAGTTTGTCTACTAGATACACAAATATCCATATAGTTATAGAAATGTAATCAAGATCTTGTATAATTCTAAAGAAACTCCCTGTGTTTTTCTCCCTACCCTTACCATAGAGATAGTTTGTTGTTCGAGCAACATCAGTTATCCAACATGGCTTTAGCTCGACTCACCTAAAGCATGTGGGTGTGCAATACCTCCATGTTCTAGCCACCTGTTCCTCCACCAGTTTACTGTTCGTGGTTATCTGATGGGTGGCTTCTGTGTTTATTATGTCTGGAATATTCTCACAGAATACATTTTCTTTTCTCTTGACAGCAACATTATCCTCGATACCTATGTTTAAGTCTGTACTGCAAGAGGGCTAATGTATTGATTTATAAATGCACATTGTAAATAAATCGCTAGTTTAGTATTATTGATGATGAATATTATATATACATTATTTTAGAAAACCATTATAAGATATTAACAAATCTGAATAGGATGTTATTGAAATAAACTGCTTTTTGTCCGATATAGATGCAGCTAAGGTAGGCGAACTTAGAGAATAGGTCGGAAAAGAAAAGAAAATACACATTCTAGCATATTTTTGAGGCCCAAATTAAAGCTACACTCTCAGTTAACATCGGTCAAAAACTAAAGATTTTTTCAGTTTTGTTCCGTTCCGAGCATTCCCCACCCCCACCTCCACCTCCACCATCTAACTGTCATTTGACCAATATTAATTTTCTGTTATAAGGGCTTCATAAAAGTCCACATTTATATGAGGACACCCAGCGAAATCCTGTCATGCGGTGGTTAAAAACGTCAGTCCTATAAGTCTAACTGTGGGAAAATTTGGTAATATTCTTGTTGTCGTTATAGCTGAGACTGCAGTTTTTACTCACCTACTGCATGAAAGGGTATGGCGGAATATCGGCTTGTCCGAGCCATATTTATACACTCTATATTTCCCCTGGCATATGCCTCGTCGGAACCTGAATAAAGATCAGTTCAAAAAAAAAAAAAAAAGTAAATTGTAAATTGCGACATCAATCATGGGTGACACATTCAAACATTTACAGTTCAACCTCGCATTTATTTCATGCGATATTCCGAATAATTTACATATTTGTATTAGTCAATAAAGTTGGTTAACAAATGAACTCAAGTTATGCTTACTAATTTGGTTATACAAATATGCTTCTAAACCTCTTTACTATCGATTCTCTGTACCAAATTTCATCTGGGTTGTTTTATTCAGTAAAACTGAATGCAAACATTATACAAGTTTGAACGTGCAAATGTAAAATCTGATTCAGCGGTTAAGGCATTACCACATTTTGAACTATATGTAGTTTGTTCATTGTCACTCGCTCCTATAACCCAACAAAAACCCTTTTAATGCCCTCATTTTTATTCCGCCATCTGGGAAAAATGCCCTAAATATTATATATATGGTAGTATGTTGCCTTTCAATATCGATTTGTACCTGACATTTGGCCCTAGTCTAAGGGCGTAGGCACGGGTAGAAGGTAGACCCAGAGATCCGACCAGGACAGCAACAATAAGAATTAGTTTACGAGCATCATATGATCCATAGAAGACCTGGGAATAATGAAATATAAAATCTCAAGCTAAAAGGGTGCTCGAACCAGGACCCAATATATCAGCGTACTTTGGTAGAGTTGTTGTAGCTTCGGGTCAGAAGGCTGCATATTCATTGAGTGTGGACAAAACGTAGCCCAGCAGCGTGGGAAGGAGGTAAGAATTATCCTCCCAAAATCTATTAACCACTCTTAACCCTTTGTTTTTAATTTTCATATTCACGTTTAGTTCCATCATCAGTTACGATTTACAATATTTAATATTTGGTGTGATTTACCTATGAGATATCTTTGCCTTGACTTATAAAGTCTCATATAAGTCAATAACTACGGATGCCCCTATGTAAACCTATATGTTAAAAGAAACAATAAAAAGAATATAAAAAACTATATTTTTGATACTGATTTCAATAAACAAATATAACCAAATGGTTCTCAATTATGATATCTATCAATGCTAATATATTATATCTTTGTTCCCTAATGTATCCGCATGATTTATACGATATGAACCAGTTAAAAAAGCTCTTATTTATGTCATGCCCATATGAATTAGCTTTTTTATTAAGAAGTTTACTGAATCAAAGGCCTTGCAAGAATCAATAAAACTGGTATGTGCACATTGTTATTACCTATATCAATATGATTAATACAATTAATGTATTAAGAGCAATATAATCATAGATCGTGATACTTCTTGCAAATGTGTTTAAGACTCTTCATGGCTAAGTTATGTCTAGGCTATTTTGTTGTATAGCCTCGTTCCAAAATCTAAACATGTGTAGATTTTGACATCAGTAGAGGTAACAATAACAATTAATCTAGCGTCTAAATTGTCAAAATAAAATAAAAACTTCCTGGAGAAACGATAACAAAGTTGCGGGGAAATGCAAAACAATTCATACTAAAATGTATTTCACATGAACATAAAAAAAGTACAAAGCTCCCAAATCTGCGATGTACACAAAACAAGCTCTCTTCTCTTTGTCTGTTAGCTTTTTTTTCAATCATCTCGGATACTGCAATAAAAGAAACAAACAGGGTATCTAAATCTCTGCATAAAATCTTGCTCTCCTTATCTGGAGGGCTCAGGTTGGAGATGAGTGTTTTTCCAAGGCTGCTGTAACGACACAACCACGCTGGTGTCCTCTGTGTCGAACAGTTGCTAGGAGACTCCCAGTCCTGTTTACCTTCTCCCAGGGAGCACATAAAGTCTTCAGATTCTTTGTCGCGGGCAAGGGAGAGATTAATACCCGAGGGGGGGAGCTGCTGTGTGAGTCGACTGCAGTAATGATCCTGGAAAGCTCCACGATTATAGATCATGGGTCAAATGGCGAGAAAATGTACAATTCTCCTTCACCAATCCTCTCAAATAACCCAGATTTAAAGACCAAAATGCAGCTCAAAACACAGTTCATCCTAATTAAGGGAACAGACATTTTGAATCAACTTGATATAATATAATCAATTATATGTACCGTACCTAATATTTATCTTTTTTTTAATTTCGCAGAATTTGATAAATGGGCAGAGTTGCCAAATGTAGATTTTCAGATGATCTGACCCAGTTGTACCTCTAAGTCAAGTTCATCAGATTGTAGAATTGGATTGCAGAGGGGCTCCTTTTCCCTTACTTTATTTTTGTACGTAGCAATCGATGTCTACTCGGGAAATATGAGTGAGAAGATTTATATTATGTTTAAGTTCAGTCGTCAACAGTGATGTATCCCAGAAAGAGAAGTCATATGTCCGAAATAAATGAATTTAAGATATCATCATATTTGAAATGATGAGAGTCGATTCCAACGATGTTAACATTTAGGAAATTAAAAAAAAGTACGGTATTTCTATATTTTATGTCGGATTTCTTTGATTTTTAAACTAAGTTTGCAATATTTCTGGGAGGACAATTACTAGTAAAATAACTAAATATCCTCCATATGTTGACCTTAAAAACGCCAAGATATATTAAATACCCTGTCTTGAAGTTGGTAGGGTACATGTATATAGACCTAAAGCGCTAGATTTCCCAAAGATGAGAACACTCCTACAACGAGATCCTGGGAATAAAACACTTTGGAAAATCCCAATTGCCAATTACGACTCATTTTTCTCTAACACATCAGAAATAGATCATGATCTATTCTGCCCCAAATCTGTGTACTTTGAACGCCCACTATTTGCATTGAATGCGTACTGACTATGATGTCTTGACTTCGGATTACTTGAGAGGAATGGTGAAGGTGAATTCTACATTCTCAGGCGATTTCCACACCCATTATATATATATCATGTGTTCTTTGTAGCCTATAAAGCATCAGGATCGAGCGAATCATCAAGATCCACAGGATTTAAAAAGGCTAACCATCCATTATGATCCAGTCATTCGTGATGAATGCCTCCATGCATTTGTAAAGGAATCTTCCATTTAGAAGAAGATATATTGCGTCTTGATTACCAAAGCTCTTTAAACGAAATTAGTTCTTGACATATACATACATATAAGGCGGGAATAAATGGGTCAGATTTTCAAGAAATGTAGGCCTACAATTGGCAGCTGTACACATTTAATACATTCTGCAAAATTAGGCTGCAATTTTGTCAATACTAGGTCAATTCGAGAATATTCGTCATTGCATTGATTCTAGCAATCTGTTTGGCTAGGTTGAACTTTATTTTCGTCTGAAATTTGGGTTATTTGAGAAGATTGGTGAAGTTGAATTGTGCATTTTCTGATAATCTGACCCAAATGGAACGATATAACATTTCCGATTCTGTCTTTGACTGAATAGTCCATGGAATCAAAGGAGAAATGTATATCCAGGAGTATTTGCGGAATCAGCTGTGCGTATGGCCAGGACGCGAACACTTAGGTAATTCGTCACTGTATGATTGTGACAGCGTACATAGACAGTTCCCTCAGCCTTTTCCATTCGGAAATGTCGTAGATAACAATAGGAGAATTGCATGTCCGCTATCTTCAACTTAAATTAGTTTGGAATTAATGAAATTATAGTACAGTGTAAAATCTATGAAAAAAATGGCTTGTTCAGCATGGGATGTTTATTGGTTATCTAATGTTTTTTTTGTTTTTTTTGAAAGTTTTTATTCCGTAGAATTTCACAATTGTGATACTTTTCATCACGAGAAAATGTCAATATCCATGTGTTATATAAGTTTCCATGACACAAGCCCCCTTATTTTCCATCATGCATTTGGTTTTCATAGGTCATTTATAATACTGTGGATGATATTAGTGAAAATCTTCGTGCAATTTTCTATGAAAATGTTGCTAAATATGTGTATGTTATAGCGGAATTCCACTAGAGGAAAAACGGCGGTGACAATTTTTGTTGTTGCACACTAACATCAGTTCATTTCATGTTTGCAATGAAAACGTAAATGGAGGAGTGTCAGATGTGTTGCCACATTCTCTGGAAACTGTTGTTTCTGTATGGATATTTGTTGCAACAAATTAGTGGGCAACAACGAAATTTGTCGGCGCCGTTTTTCTCTCTAGTGGAGTCTCCCTATAACCTGAACTGAATCTAAACCCGCATGCAATGTAACAGTGGCACATGCAACTCCCCTCTTGCACTGTATATATTGTTTTAAAGCTGCATTCTCAGCAATTACGACAAAGAATATCAACAACTTAAGTCATTACGTCATAATATGATTAAGGAAATTTTGGGAGACATTTTAATTGCAACTTAAGCTGCCTTCATGGGAAGGGTCTGCTTATACATATATCTATTATTTCCATTTGCACAGTTGTACAATGGGATTTCCATATACATACATGGATAAGTATTAAACACTGTCTCTGCTTGGCAACAGATTGAATTCAGGTAATCAGTCTACAAAAGGACTACTAATACGTACTAACTACACTTCCTAATGTTTTTCGAATGCATGCAGTAAACATTGCGTCTGCAACGCCTGCATACATGCATGGGCCGTTTCTCAACTTCAGTTATTCCTAGTGTGTCCCTCCGCCTTCCAGCTTAACAAACACCAACCTAGGTGCAATAAAAAGTATATATATCCACTACATTCAACTTAACCCTAGGGAAGAGATAGAGAAAAAGGCCCAGGCCATCATAGTCCCCGGCCATGCACTAGTCCAGCAGGAATATAAAAAGGTAGTACGGTCCCTTCACCGCCCTCACTAACGTAGCACTATTTGTCCGATCATTGGAATCTATGCATATTGCATTTCCTCAATATATCCTCAGTAAAGCCCTCCCCAGCTGACCCAGCACCATCAGTACACCAACAGTTTTACCATTTATGGGTCCTCTCACCTAATCCTGGTAGGTTTACGAATCCTTATTATTGGGTCCGGTCCTCGGATGGATCCAGGGATATGTAAGTACAGCCGTACTGTATATAAAACAGTGTTTACTTCCCCAGTACATTAATATAGATTACATGTTAAAACTATCAAACAGAAATGAGAGCTTAGGTAAAAAACTGAACAGCAACGTAATGTAAATAAATCGAAAAATGGTGAGATACCAGCCTTGAGAGGTAGGATATATTATATATAATTTAAGGGGAAGCGAAATCTATTTTACTAATGTTTTATTATAGTCCCTTTTTCTCCCAGTGTAACTATAATAGGTCGGATCGTAAGAAAACGTACAATTCCTCTTCACCAATCCTCTCAAATAACCCAAATTTTAGACAGAAATGAGGTTCAAAATACAGTCTAACAAAATGGATGGTTTGAATCAAGGCACTACCAAAATATACCCAGATATAACTAGTATTTATCATTTGATAGCCTGATTATGCAGAATTTACTAAATGTGTAGATCTGAAGATTTTCTGAAAATCTGATCCATATGTACACTGCTCCATCAGAATCTGACTATTGTTCATTTAATGTCTGTTTATGGTGACTTAGAATGTAGAGGAGCAAATTATGAATCTGGAACAACATACATAATGACAATTAATTTCCAGCTTCATTTGCCAGATTGCACTGCTTTGAAAAGGATGGATTAAAGGACTCAACAGATGCTTTTATTTGTCAAAAACGATACAATATATATATTGACAAACGGTTCGACAGGCTCCTGGGGCCCGTTGCTCCGTTTCTCGCTAACTATTTCCCCATTGAAAGTGTATGGGAAAATAGTTAGCGAGAAACGGAGCAACGGGCCCCAGGTGGGAGAGTCCCAGCTCTTCCAACCGTTACCTTTGAATACCGGACATGATAATTAATAATTATATGACAATAACTATCAAACCGCATATTAGCCGCAATAAGGATGCAGTCTGGTGGAGCTCTGCCTTTAACCACAAAACAAAAATCGCCATAGAAATACAAAATCCTACTCCATAGGCAAGTTTAAAGCATTATTGGACGGCGTTAAACATGAACAACTTCTCTACCGATCAATTATACCCCCTTCCCTCCGAACAAAGCAAAACAAGGACAATGGTGCACTCACAAAACCAGTATTTTTCCCCTTGCAAATGAACCCAGGGGATCTTGGAGGGGAGACTGTAAATTAATAACAGGCTCATGCTTTCACCAGTCATCGGAACCATCCCACCGAGCCAAATAAAATTGTCCCCGTTTCAAAGTCTAAATATTCACCTTTTGACTGGCGCACGTCAACCGCTAGATGTAGTGCCTCAGCGCTTTGAAACGGTTGTTGGTGACTCCCACAAGGGGAAGTTAATCTATCACCAACTACTGGAACTGTTTAATACTCACTTGCAGATTTATTCTACTAATCATTCAGCCTATGCATAGTGATCTCCATTTTTATAGTGATTAGTTAGGATGGTATGAAATGCCCCAAGGTAGTGGGGCAGGATTTCAAATTCTGTCAGGCAGCTAAAAGACCCATTCAACCGTAATTATGATGAAAATGGATGCTTATTACCAATCGTGGGCTATTGTGTGATGTGTCACCAACAAATTCCAAAATGTTAACTTTTAGGATATCTTATATATAAATACGTACTGCTCTATCTTTTTGTATTATTTTGAAAATAATAGTTAGAGATATTTCTGTGCAGACAATCACTAATAAAGTATAGTGAAATATATTCCCATGGGATACTAATCATTATTAATATTAATGAACACATTCCTACAAAAAGTTCTCGTGAAATAAAACACTTTTAAAAATGTCGATTTTGCGATCTATGACTTATTCCTTTAGTAACACATTAAATATATGCTCATGGGGAACTGCCAGAATAATACACACCAAAACATCTTCAAACGTTTAGAAATATGATATATGTGCAGATTCACTTAAAACCCATTCAGGGCGGGTGAATGCCTCAAGGCATTCTTTTTTTAAATATAAATTGAAGGGGGCATAACTTAATACAAAAATGAACGGATTGTCCTGAAATTTGACATATCTGTAAACAAACCCATTCAAAATAGTGTTATTGGTATGTTGTCATAGAGATAATAATTATGACGTCATAACTAGCATATGTAAATGCTGGAAAGTGAATTTGGAGCAAAGTTGCCTGCGTATTGCACCCAATTGCACCCATTTATTTTAGTTATCGAACACCGAATTCCAGTCATTCTGGATAAATATGATAAATAATTATTTACATCTATTAAATGATGTACATATGACACATATTATCTGAAGAAAATAGTCTTAAAGGGTTTTTAAACCCCAATACTCATCTTAGACACCCGTCGGGAAGCCCAACAAACGGGGAAAAGGGCCCCCGTCAGCCTGGCAAAAAATGTGTAAACTGCCCCCGCCTTGAATGGGTTAATGCATTAGGGCTGACCTTTGTTTTTTTAACTAGGGACTAAATTGCCTATGCAAACTTCCCTTTCCTCTTTCACTAATGAAGGGAGAGATCAGCAGGATTTAGTGCGACTGCGCGCCACTGAGAAGACAAATCTATTGTACTTCAACTCAGACCCAGATGCGGGACACACGGGCTTGCCCTGGCAGTATAACGTCTGTTCATCCTTGTTTCCATGAGCAGGGCCCTGGTGTGTATGCTAAGGAGAGGATCTTTGGTGACAGTGTTTCTTTGCCTGTAGAAACAATGCATATCTATACCTACCCACCGAAGTAAGGAGAAACGTGTAGGAATTCCCGCACACAAGGTGATGTGAATTGAATTTGTCATAAGTCGCAAAATCCATAAGTGTTTTATTCACAAGATCTCTTGTAATGCAGCCATCTTATTAAGGGTGTCTAGTGCTTCAAGTTGTATAAATACATTAATCAAATTCCAATACAGTGTAGTAAATATATTCTTGCGTTTCTTGGTCATCCTCTCAGGGGCGGATCTAGGGTCTAAAATGAGGGGGGGTCCAAGATAAAAAGGGCACATCAGTCCATTCCCCAAAAATCAGCCAGAGGGGCACAAAGGCATACAAGGAAGAGATCGTCAGAAAATGTTACTTTGATATACCAATTATTCATATTTGTCTAATTTAGCAGATGTTATCAAATTTGTGGACCTGCCTAATGTGCATTTTCTGAAAATCTAACTGACTAGGGGGGTCTGGGGGCATGCTCCCCCGGGAAATTTTGAAATTTAAGGTGCCATTTGGAGGCATTTGGCGCTTTTTGAAGCACAAAATACAGTATTTAATCACACATGAAAAGTGATCATTTTATTTCTATTATTTATTTTGACTTTTAAAAACTAGGGATGCAGTTTGCAAGGACCTAAGAAACATTAAACATACAACACACACTGGCAGTTGACCATGTATACAAATTGTAAGATTGTAAGAATTATCTTTAAAAATCAGTTGTGGCTACTGTTGCAAGTGATGTAAGGGTGAAGTAAGGTCTGGGGGCATGTTGCCCCCCAAAATTGTAAAACCTGAGGAGTGAAATGGTGTATTCTGGGAGCATTTTTTGATCATAATCAGCCAGTTTTGTTTGTATTTAAAGATACAAAACAAATAATTAGGAGGATAATCTCAAAGGCAAATTTAACTAATTGACATTGAATCAAAATCTCCCTCAAAAGATGAAATCACATGTATCCAATGTCGCATTGGGTTACCAGATCAATGGAGTATGGCTGTACTTCCTGCAGGCAGGCCTGCCAACAATAGGACAAATGTAAGGCAGCATACTTTAATTTTCTCACAACTGCCCCCAAGTGATTGTCCACATGATGTATAAATGTAAAGCAAACATAAGTGGGGGAACTTATGTCAGAACAAACATGTGTGGGGCCCATACACCCAAATTAGGGAGTCATGGAAACAGCACTTATAAGTTCTTTTAACGGCTTTTACAGCTGTTACCACAAGACACTTTCAGTTCTAAAAGAAATAAAGGCACCTTTGGTTCTTAAAAAAGGTTTTTGGCTCTTCAAAAGGGGCACTTTTGGTTGTAAAAAAGGCACTGTTTGGTTGTTACACTTACAACAGAAAAGGGCACTTTGGGTTGTAAAAAAAGGCACTTTGGGCTATTCAAAAGGGCACTTATGAAAATTTTGAGGGGGGGTCAGGACGTCGGCGACCCCCCCCTTGGATCCGCCCATGCCTCTTGAATATATTTTGTTACTTTACTAGAAATTGTCCACCGAGAGATATTGCACTTTTCAAAAATCAAACAACATAATAGAGTCTCATTATTCGGTGGTACATCCAATTTTCCCTTTCATACCACAGGCTCCTGCGATGGATAAGAATAACAATGCATTTTATATAAACAGATTGTATTTCTAAGAAGTTTTACAGATGTGTGAAATGTCTCCTTCCTCCATACGAACCCCTTGTTATATACATCACATTTTACTTATACATTATTTGTATAGGCTATTCCTATACCAGCTGGAAATGACACGTAGGAATGAACTTTCCCCTTCTTATAGGGTCAGATCTTCAGAAAATGCACAATCTACAGTTTTACACGTTTATCAAATTCTGCTAAATTAGAGTGAAAAATGATAAATATTAGGTACATGTGAGTATAATCTGTATTGTATTCATTCAATGGATCTGTCTGGTTATGTTAAACTATATTTTGAACCTAATTTTCTTCTTAAATTTGGGTTATTTGAGAGGATTTGTGAAGTTGATTTGTACATTTTCTGACAATCTGACCCTAGAGGAGAAGGAATATACTGTAAACGTATTTATTTTCGCGCAGATAAATTTTCGCGCACTAAGTACAATGACACCTTTTCGCGGGGATTTAAATTAGCGCAGCAAGGAAGTCTCACACATTGTTTATGCAATAATTATACCTTTCGCGCAGGATTTATTTTCGCGCACAAAGGTGGGTGCGCGAAAATAGCGAAAATAAATACTGCGCGAACATTGATACGTTTACAGTACTCACAAAATCCCACTTCTTAGCTTATACAACCGGCCCATGGTGCACACATCATGATATAATGGCGGAATCTAACCAGAAAGAGTCTGGTGATAGCTGCAAAGCGTCTAGCTACCAAGCAGTATCATATTATTATACACTGGGAGGTGGGAGGCGTTTCTGGATAACCTCTCATTTTACTGAACAGGGACCGGTACCAACTTTGATAATCATTGGTTTGAACTTCTTCATAGTACTTGTTCAGTGTCACATAATTCGTTGCAAATTAGATTCTAGATCCCTTGGAGAGGAGAGAATCATTTCAAACCGTGTAGGTCATGCTGCGTTTATCACCAAGGATGGGATAAAAGACATAGTTTATGTTCTAAAACACAAAGACGCTCATCGTGGTCATCAGCTATTTAACCTAATAATTAAAAGGTTACTGGACAATATTTGCAATAATTTCGAAATCGTTTTGCTTCATGGGGCTAAGCTATAGGAGCTGAAAGACCAATAATAAACGAGATCGATTTCAATATCAAGGAAGTGAAACGCCAAATTATTAATTATAGGCTGGTACTTGAAATTAGAAATGGCGATGTTTCACTTTTCAAGAATTCACAAAATTTCATAAAATAAATAATAGGTAATTGTACGATATAAGAGTATCATGCACATGTGATGTATCTTATATATATATACGATAAGATAGGTTCTTAAATAGTGTGCTTGATTATTTAAGTTCCATAACAATTGATATTATTTTGTTGACAAAAGTCTCTGAGGGAATGTTGAGGTAATATATCTATATCATTTTATAAATCTAATAACCTATTCAGACTGAAATTTACAGTTTAACGCTATTTTAATAGTAGAAAGATACTTCTTAAGAACAGACTTAAATTTAAGAATCCTAGTAAATATTTACGATATCTTAAACCCATATATTTGACACTCCTAAATACAAGATTAGGTCTATGTTGTTATGTATGAAACACCTCCTGTGCTAAATAGGCTTTTTCCTCTGCAGAGTGAACCATAGATTGCCTCCATTTTTCTATCTCCAGCCTTTCGAAAGTCTCACAAATCTTTCAGAAACCACCAAACCAATAGTATAGAACAAGATCGTATCAGACAAGGGACATATAAAGGGTGGGAGGGGGTCAATTTTCTCAGACAAAGTGTGGACATTTATTATACATGGTCTGGGCAAGGGGACGGCCCAGCAAATAATTGAACATTAGTCTTTCCACGTTGTGTTAGTCCGGGTGGACCTCTTCCTCTTAGCTCAGCAAACATGTTCTATTGATGTCATGGGAAAAACCACCTGATACATAATACAGGTAGCGTCCCTCAACTATAGTTATCAAGAATCAGGGATGAATAGATCATAGGCTATGTATGGGAAACATATTATATATACATAGGGGGGAAATTGTAAAGTATTTATCAAGAATCTGGGAAGCTATGCTTAGCACAGTCCCTCTGTTGACCATTTAAAGTGTACAAACGGGCATGAATCATGATACAGGATGGAATAAATCATGATGGTATATCATAAAGCCTTTCTTAATACTTACTTTTATCTTATTTTATCCTATCCTATATCTCCCCACCACCCTTAAAATCCCTCCCCCTCCTCCATACGGACTACAATCTATGCTACAACCTTTATTCGTACACTATGTTATGGTAACCAACGAAAAGTATGATACACTTAAGCAAAATACCAATGATTATAAAAGTATAGGGAGTAGCTGAAAACCCTACAAAGCTTGGAGCCACATTATATTTGACTGTAAGAAATCATTCAATTAAAAACGAACCCTTCAATCCTTAAGCAATATGTATTGGACTTTAGGAATAGTAAATATTCTTTGAAATAGTAAATAGACGCAAGCTAAATCGCTCAATACATGATTTTTTTATTTTGAAAATATGTTTATTCAGGAACAACGTTATATTTTAGCGCCGAGACGTTGATATTCTCAGTGTTGCCTGACTGTGGTATAAGCATAAGGCATAACTTACAAGCAGATATATTACGACGGAAATTAATCAATTATATGATATATAATAATTATGTAATATATTCATGAGAACAAATCACAGAAAATCTATATAAGTGTAAAGAACAATTCAATTTGTACTGTAGGTGAAGCCTAAACAGTAAAAAAAAATTATAATAGTGTTTAAAAGCACGTCTAAAAACATACACATTCGTTTTATACAAACATACAAATTCACATTATAATTTTAGAAGGACGAATACGAATGTTGGAACATAAACTGAAATGAGGAAGAGTCGTTATTTATAGCAGTCCATGTCCCAGTTCAAATTGTCGATAGACAGAGGCGAATACAGAGGGTCTAATATATCCGGTCTGCTACTTCCGGTGCCATCTTGTTATCCTTCTGACTTATGTCTGGTTATTTGTCACTACCTCCCGTCGGGTTTTCTTGTAATGTAATGTATTATCTCCCGATCTCGACCACTGAGACGTCGGCTAACATTTGCTGCTGATCTATGAGGGACCTGTGGATGTGTCTACCATCGATCCAAAGTAACTTTAGGAATGCTATCGACTCGAATTACAGAGTACTTCTTTTAAAGGATTTCTTTCATAGAGATGCGCTGACATCGTTTAATCGACTACTGAAGGAGGATGCTTAGAGCTATGATAGGGGCACCGCCAATAGTGGTCTATTTGGAAAAAAAAGTGATGGCTGGAAACTTTGCATTATGGAACAAATTTGTAATCCACAGGTGTTAGGAGATGGGTTGAAACAAATGGAAATGAGCACTTTAACGTTACCGTGGGTGGTTGCAACATGGAAAATTGATTACAAGTGGTAATAACAAGTAGGGACAGTTGTATAACAAATCATTACCTTATAATTTCCGCCCTATGTTACTTTTCCTTGTTAAGCAGCTGGTAAGGAACTTCTTGGGTAGGAATTTGTTATAGATACAGACACTGCTAGTTAGTGTTAAGCCTGGGTTCCACTGCCATGCTACTTCTCCCACTACTACTTCCGTTTCTTTGGTCCCGCTACTTTTAGAAGCGGAAGCAAGTAGCAGGAAGTAGCCGCTTCAAACATGTTTGAGTTGAAGCGGCTACGTCCCGTTACTTCTAAAGTAGCGGGCCAAAGAAACAGGAGTAGTAGTGGGAGAAGTAGCGTGGCAGTGGAACCCAGGCTTAATTCCCTTGAGCAAGGAGCAAAAGCTTAGCAGGGGATATTTTAAGTAAAGATTTGTTATACAACAGGCCCCTCGCCTATACTGAAACCAATCGCAATAGTCTTTCCCTTTGGTGAGAAATTCAGTTTGCATAAACAATTTCTACCATGGACACTGAGGTGGGATAGGTTTGGTTGAACAGTTGAACGGTTTATTGTACACATTCACATAGAGAGTGATATGGGACCTGATCCTAATTGTTGTTGTGACTTATATTTGTCTAAGTATTACTCACATTATCGGTGGGTAGTAAACTTCCTCCTTAGGGAGGATTTCAAGTCCTACCGTAAAAGATATACAATAGCATGAATATAATAGTATAACAAATATCATACTCATATACCGTATTTCCCCATTTATAAGCCGGGCCCCGTTTATAACCCCGGAGTGGGGGTAAACACATTCTTATGGTAAAATAAGCACTATAATCCTTACCCCAAATATAAGCCCGTCCCGAATATAAGCCTGGTCTATTACCATTTAAAATTAATATAAGCCCGGGCTTATAAAAGGGGAAATACGGTATGTATTCACATAGTAACTTAGTTACATGTAACTAAAGCAACACATTCTATAAGTTGATTATTATACATGCCTAGAACGTAAAACGTAAAACTTAAAACGTGCTTAATTAAAAAAATGATAACATAATTTACCATAATATCTGGTTTTCGTATAAGAGGAATGTAACTAGAAACAGTTGAAACATGGATGAAGAAAGCACTCGCACCAGCAAACTTGCGTCGGCAAACTTGCGTCGGCAACCTTGCGTCGGCAAACTTGCGCCACCAAACTTGCGTCGGCAAGCCAACGTACGCCGGTAATGTACCCCCTACAAGTCCAATACAGCGTTACAAGTAATGAGCGGCTGTCAGGGCCTCGGTATTGAATGCGTGTATAATAATGTACTATTAAAGTAATCAAAGACAACAGTTGGGTTTACCTGGAAGGCCTACGTGTTTTCCCAGAAGTTTATATATAATACATTTTCCACAAAATTGCAATTTGATGATATATGGAAATAAGAATAGTACATGTACACACACACTTTTTATTTTACCAGAGTTTGATATTTGGCAGAAAAGTGGGGTGGGAAAACATTGCCTACGTAAGCAGTTCTGTTGGCAGCGAATGAAACCCGATGCACCAACATCAATACGTATTTTGAGACTCTGTAGCCACTTCAGGCAAGGAGACAGATCGGACTAAGAATATTTACACGCATCAGTTAGAGGTGAGGTGATCACCTTGTGGGTCAGATTTTCGGAAAATGTACAATTCAACTTCACCAATCCTCTCAAATGACCCAAATTTAAGATAGAAATGAGCTTCAAAATGCAGTTTAACAAAACAAAACTGATACTTTAAATCAATGCGATACCAAATATACTCAGATATACCCAAACTTTATCATTTTTTAGCAGAATTTAGCAGGAATTACTAGATATGTAGAGCTGCCAATTGTACATTTTCTGAAAATCTGACCCACGTGTGAGGTACTCTACACTCGTTCGTGAGCAGTACCTTGCTGTTCAGTGAGCAATTAGAGGAGGAGGAAGATGGGATCTTCCCCTTGACCAGACCAGAGCACAGCCTGGGAAGCTGATAGAGGAACATTACGGAAGCACAGAATTATGCAGTGAAGGTGGTTCTCACACTAAGATTGATACATGGGTCAGCTCGTCAGAAAATGTACACATTTTGACCTTCACCAATCCTCTCAAATAAACCAAATTTAAGAAGAAAATTTGGTTCAAAATACAGTTCAACATAACCAGACAGATTTATTGAATGAATACAATACACAATACACACAGATATACCTAGTATTTATCATTTTCACTCTAATTTAGCAGAATTTGATAGATCTGTAGAACTGTAGACTGTGCATTTTCTGAAATTATGACCCACATACAGAGATGGAGGGCCTCCTCAGGTTCACCTGCCAAGGTTGGTGGGCTAATTATTTGGCAACGCTTGGTACTGTTTCTTTATACAATGTAATTGCTTTTCACTTGAAAGCAATGGACTTGTAACGGTTTGAGAAAAAAAGGGGTTTTAAGGTTGAATCATGGAGAAAGTGTGCTTAGCTTATAGGACACTGTGCACGTTTGTAACGCATCCTTCACTGACTTCCTTGTGTATATCTTTTTACATGGGAAGTTTCCATTAGCAAGCTTTGCACCAAAATCACTAGTTTCACACGTTGGGAGATGATAAAGACACGTTTATAGGTGAAAGCCAGCGTCTAGCCTATAGTCATAATCAATGATGGAAGCAGACGACATGATAGTGATGAGAAGGAGAGTTCCCAGTATACTTAACGTTCCTAATGGAACTACTGAGCCTCAAGTTATGCAAAGTAATCCTGAAGTTTCAGACTGTAGATTTTGTGTTGCTTTAAATCAAGGGTTTAATTTGGTATGATCGAGCCAGTATGGACTATCCTGTTCCACTGCCAAATACAATTTGTTCTGTGATCCCAGTTAACGTGTTCCCATCCTTATCTATGTTTGACGCGATTCCCCATTTCCCCAGTGGTGTCATTGCGAATCCCAAAGTGGCAGGAACACATTTAAATCTTTATTATCTTAAGTGAGGGTTTCCACTCATCCAAGTGCAAACACATCTGTATAAAGGGCAAAGGGTTGGGCCACCAATGCAGTCCTGGTGACCAAATTTCAAGGCTCCGGGACACGTGAATATATATTATATATATATAACCCTTGAAAAACCGACCACTACTATAATATGAATGGAAAAAGGAGGGTCATAAAGGAGGAGAGGCTAGGCAGTAAAGCAAAATATTAATATCTGCTTTAGCTTAGTAACAGAATGATGTTTATGACATTACTTGTAAGCTATATACATGTTCATAGACACTTAAGGCTGGGTCAGTATCGGTGCTTACTACTCCCTATAGCCCTATAAAACTTACCCAAGAACACTAGGTCTATACTCTACTAATCCCCCTAGGCCTTTACCAGCCATGCCCCTATATATGGCCTCTGCAGTGGTCGCCAGTGGTTGAGGGTTAGATCAACAGGGTCGAAGACAAATAGGAGCCATGCATGATAGCAGGTTCCTTCAGCCTTTGCTGAGTTCCTGCATGTCAACGGTTTATGAGGTATTTGCTCTATAGGTTGTTTTGGTAGGTGAAACATTACTTTTCAGAACTTTTTATAATCATGCCTGCCCTTTGTGGTTATTTGAGGTCGTTTGACTTCAAGGGCATTTCTTTACAATAATTCGTTTCTAATTTATGGCCCTTTACTAAGGGCCATAAATTAGAAAAGAATTATTACTTGCAGGGGTTTTTTTTCCAGCTGAATGCATTCCTGAATGAATGCCATTTTAGGCCACCTTGTGGATCTCGGTACAAATCAGTGAGTTTCTTGTCAACCACGTTGGGAATCTATATGGATATTATATAGTATATATATCACCCAATTGGGTCTTTATCTCGTTTTTTATTTTGTCTATTTGGATCTGTTGTTACATTCTCGTTCAGTAACCACAGCCCCGATCGGGGTGCCTTTAGGTCTTCATAATCGCACACATGTGCCGTTCAGATTGTCATAGTAATAGCGAGGTTCAGCAAGGCTAACCTAAACGTAAACGTATCCGTGAACGTAGAATACATCTCTGATATACAAACATACGTGAAAAGAAAGAAAGAGGAACCTCTTGCTTGCGGAACCTTTCTAATACACGATCTAAATGACGCAGCTACTGTCGAAGAATATAAATATTTAAAGAGAAATAAGAACTCTTCAATTAGTTGGTGTGTCTGATCTTTCCGCGCCTTTGTTTCAGCAATTCGGGATCATGATTTGCATGTTCATTATGACATTGTGACAAGCCAGTTTTGGAAAGTAATATTGAAGCGAAAAAGCCATTGTGTTTGTTGGAATTATTTGCTTTGGTGTTTGAAGTCTTGAGTTTGTCCCTCTTTAGGACTATGCTCTTCTTGGTGCTTTTCATCATTCACGTTTTTAAGCTAACCTTTGTTTAAGTTTATGGATACCGCTTTCGATTGTTCCCCATTTTAGCATGTTTTTCCTGTGTTTTCTTGGTTGATGAACTTCTAATGCGTATCACAGAAGCGAGAAATGAGACAAATGTACTTGCATAGGGTTTGCCGCTGTTTCCCGGTTATGTTAATGCTTGAAGTCTACTTGAAAATAATGGAAAGTATTGCTTGAACAAGAACTAGTCAACATTGCGGTTGCGGCGAGGTAAACAAATGTTTAGATATTTTATTTATGCAGAAATATGAAAATGAGTGGTCATTGCAATCCCAGCCTGACGAGGGCCTGTTGTATTTATAAGGAAATATTTCTTTGTTTGTATTCCTTCACTTGTAGGAACTTCCTTTGTGAAATTCCCAGATGGTAGGAATAGCCTATAGATCTACACACAATAGTGTGTAGGAATTTGTATTCTCACCCACCGAAGGAAGGGGAAAAGTGTAGGATTTCACACAGAAATGTTCCCTTCCTTAGCTTATACATGTACAACAGGACCCTGGCATGCTTTGCTTGAGTTTCTATTACTCCTCAATCCCTCGTTCATGCCAACTGGTCATGTTTATGTTACTTGCCATGGTCGAGCAATTACTGTATTCCAATTGTTCGGGGCTCAGCTGGCACCTCTCGCAGCGGTGGTCGCCATTGGAAAATGTGGGAGCCAATCCATGGCCATTTTTCACTAGATTGAATTAAATACTCGATACCAATACACACATATCCATGAACTTGTATATGCATCTATATATCACCCCAATGAATGGAAGTGCATGTATATTCTAAGCAGTACATATATGCGTTAGGTCCTCAGGGTATGTATAATCGGCAGCTCTATACACAGTACAGAGATTTAGCAACCACAACGCACCAACACAGCACTAACGCATCCACTAACTATTTGTACATTACTACTGCTGTGGGGATATCTCGAGAGGGGCTAGGCTGAGGGCATCTGCATTGCAGGTCTCTCGAGATATCCCCACAACGGTAATAACATACTAAAGGTTAGTGGATGCGTTAGTGTTGTGTTGGTGCGTTGTGGTTGATAAATCTCCCTATTCTGTTTATGGTTGTGACTCCGTTGCCAAAACCCACTTTCAGAAAACCTATCGATGGACAAATTCTCACAGACAAATTACCGCTCGCAGATGAACGTTATCTGCTACACAAAACAATACTTCAATCTTTTCACTCTCAGACAATTCATGCCTCGGTATTGTATTTCGCAATTTAAATGCCTAATGTTCAAAATATACGCCACTATACTCTGATCTCACCGGCAATCGGGTACTGTACTCCCTTATCAGAATAACCCGGATGTGGAACGAAATTTGTTTTTCCCCATGAATCGGCGAATTCACCAAAGCACGGCAGGCAATTTTAGTATTTGAGCCGGCTCTGATTCCCTATTAAATCCTACTATGTCTCCCTTCATCTGAACAAAACTAAACTTGGCGTTATCTGTCATTGTGGGCCCCCATTCAAGATTCTGCTGAAAAAATAGAACAACAATGAAATCGACTTAGTACCAGATTTCGAAGCCATTAGTTAAGGCACCAATGTTCCATCAATCATGCTGGTTCTCAGGAGGTAGTCAGCACATGCATGAAAAATAGAGAAAATAGCCTGACATAATTTGCGTCTGTGTGTGGGAGAAAGTTTCACAATGCGCCCCAGGCAATGGATGTGATTCATGCAGTGCTGTAAGCTACGCCTGGTATCGACCTATACATTCCACTGGGTGCCGACTAGTTTATCTTTACTCACGGGACTTTTCAGGATCAAAGTGATCTTGTGTTCATGTGCGATCAGTTTAAGTTGGGTCTTATGGATAATGCCATGAAATCGATATAACTGTCCACATTTATTTAAGGGTTTCCATTTTCATAATGTTCCACTGCGCGTTTGTATTTCAAAGGTTTGCCCACATAATAATAAGAGCGGACCATTGAACAGTTTCTTTCAAGTTGAATTATAGGTTCAAACAGCATGCCATACTACTTTTTTATTCTTAAAAAATGATAGGATGAATCAAAGGGAATGTCTACGCTAGACAAAGGGTCCTAGCACGAACATGACTTTCATAAAAACCTTAAATAGGTTCATTTCCTTGGCTTCCGCATGACAGCATCCCCAGCTCAATATGACAGGCCGTCTCTGTGATAGTTGGGGGAGTTTTTCCTACAATACCCGTCTGATATCTAATTGAATGATTTCCTTTCATAGCCCGAGGAAAAATATAGAAGCCCAAGAAGCGAGAGGTGCTAGAACACCCTTGCATGCACTGGTTGCACGGAGTTCAGTATAAAAAATAAAATGAGCCCTATATATTTCCATATTAATTGTCCACCCAGTAATATTGCAAACTTTTCTCTCAAATATGAAACTAGATCAACCATACAATTTTTAGGGTTGATTTTATTTTAGGTTTGAGAAAGAATTTGAAGTATTTCTGGCTGGACAATTACTAGTAAAGTAAATAAATAGTCCATCAGATGACCTTAGAAATGCAAGCGTATTTCATACACTGTCTTGAAATTTGGTTCATGTATTTGTACGACTTAAAGCGCTTGATGCCCAAACAATGGAAACATTCCTACAAACAAATCCTGTGAATAAACGGAATGAAGAATATCAATTCTAAAACATATGCCTCACCACAAATTTGCTAGTATATGGTGTGAGTTTAGGAGTATAAAAACAAAATAAAGCTCTATTTATTGCAATCATTCTTTTGATAGAATCTCAGCACACAGGAGTGACAGGACATTCCGATTCCCACTAATATTTTGACATTTGCGGACCCCTTTCAGATGTCTCGGAATTCTTGGAAACCCAGACATTGGTGACCCCAGAATATCTACGCAAAGAAAATATTTTGTTAATGGATTTATGTCCAGTCACTTGCGTCAGCTCACTTTGCGGCGAGAAAAGTTTTATTCGTGTTTCTGGACACTTTGGGGAAGCATTTCACATTGCACTATGAATCATTTCTCAGTCCTACGAGTCCTACAGCAATCTCGATTTTTCTTTATTGACTTATGACGATTTAAATAATATAACGTTTCTATATCAGATGAAAATTCCTTTTATGAAATCATAAAGTCTCATTTCCCTCTGTGAAACCCTATCAATCAGACTAAGGAAGATATTGTAGTGAGTATGGCAGGAAAAAGAAGTCTTAGATGATCTATCACCTCATTTATCTTTCAGGTATAGAGGGATTTAGCCATTCACTTCCATAAGCATTTTTCTTAGACCATATCACAGATAAATTTATCTTCATCTTTGCTGTTCACCTTTGCAATTTATAAAGCTTTATAACTTAGGTTTCGTTTCATATTATTTTTTTATTATTATCAACTTTTATTATGACACAATCAATCGTATACATAAACGGGTTGGTCCCCTCTAAGGATAGGTCTTCCAGGGTACCCTTAAACAAATTGAAATTAAGTTAATTACATTGAACAGTTCGGTAGTGTTGAACATGTACATACAATAGTATTGATTAGAAAATGCAGTTTAGAGTCCAAGTATTAAATTGTCCTATATGGAGTGATGATGGGTAAGACTCCAATCATTTATGTTTTTATAAGGCGTTCTTAGAGAATAGTGATTAACAATTTAGTCTTCATTACAATTTTATAAAAGTGGAAAAGTGAAAACACTTCCTTTGCAATTTCATAAAAAGTGAAAACATTTCACGTACATACCAGGAGACCTATACTGTCTGTACTGTCAGTATAGTTATGCTAATACAATTCGTGATTATAAATGAAAAGAGTGAACTACACTGTTCATTCTAGACAATTAATTGTATTGATTAATCCTCCCGCCTATACTGGACGGTGATGAAATAAAGTAATAAACATAAGACATTAAATTGGGAGTTAACCCAGTGTGTCCTTAAGTCTAGGGTTTACACATTAACAATAATACATGATCCCCTTCCCTACCCTGCCTTTACCGTTAAATCGGCCTTAATATCGTAGGTCTTACAATCCTACATTCATCCCCCTTTCCCCACTTCTGTAAGACAGTTTATGAGTTTAATTATTACTCTTGTAATTATGCTCCCCATACTATCGGTTTATTTAACAATGATTCAAGACAGCGAGGTCGGGTTCCAGAAAACTCTCAGTATCACAGCTTGATCGCCTACAAAGTTGTATTTCCTGTTTATCGTAACCATTTGCGGTTTACGGTTTCCGTTTACATAACACTTATTTTTGCTTTCATTTGGACTGTAATATCCTAGTTCGAACAACCTTATGTTCATCCACCTTTCCCATTTTGTAACATTGATTTAAGCACCCGCTTAATGAAAAAGGTTTTCAGTTACACTATTTTGTAGACATAGATACCTTATGATTTTAATTTTTCCTACTGTAATTATGCTCTCTACAACATAAGTTTTATTTACGATGATTCAAGGCAGCGATGTCGGGTTCCAGAAAACTCTCAGTATCACAGCTCGTTCATCTACACATATATATTTCCTGAGTTAATCAGTTATCAAAAACCTTTTGCTGTTTACAGGTTCAGTTGACAAAAACTCTATTTTTTGTTTTTATTTTTGTTTTAATTTTGACAGTATGTAATCACATTTCAACCTCAGTTTTCCCAGATACTTTTGTCACAATGACTTTGGCTGGTTTAACTGTTACGTTGTCGTCAGTTTTCAAGTATGGGTCATATTCCTGGGGGTAGGTAGTTCTGAGAAATTTTCTAAAATCCTCTCTAGTTTTTATATTTCTATGTTTAGTAGGTAGGTCATTCCAGAGATTTGATAGCTGGAAAATATACGATCTCTTGAAGCTTTCGTTGTGGGGTTGCGGGACTTTGAGTTTTTTCCCATTGCTTAACCCTCTTAATACAATTTTCCTATTGTCAAGGTTTTCATCTTCAAGAGTTCTTCTAAATGCTAGTTCTAGGGTATGACCCAGTCTTCTGGTTAGGAGGGCTGGCATACTTACTTCTTTATGGATTTCTATTGTACTGGTATATTTTGGGAGTTTTAATGCTATTTTAATTGCAGCGTTCTGTAATGATTGCAAACGGTCAAGGTAATTTTGAGGGGCTGATTGGTAAAAAATGTCCCCATAATCTATGTGGGGGAGTATCATTGTTTTAAAGATTAAGAGAAGTGTCCGTTTGTCACAGAGCCCATATAATTTGGAAAGGGATTTAAGCTTAACTCTGATTATATTGATCTTCCGATCTAAGAACACTTTAAAGCTCATTCGCCTATCAATTTCTACCCCCAGGAATCTGTAATAATCCACTTCCTCCAATTTATTTTGACCTATCCTGTATTTGGATAAATTATCTTTCGGTAACCTTAAACTTATATTGAGCGATTTACATTTTTTGGTGTTTAATGAGATTTTGTTGTTCTCACACCACTCAACCACCTTATCTAGGTCTTCCTGTAGCCCACAATTTCCATCAATTTTATCAATCCTCGTACCATACAACACAGTATCGTCTGCGAAATGTTGAATTTCGCAGTTTTTGACAACCTTATGGAGGTCA
This sequence comes from Sthenelais limicola, assembly GCA_942159475.1. NCBI lineage: Eukaryota > Metazoa > Annelida > Polychaeta > Phyllodocida > Sigalionidae > Sthenelais > Sthenelais limicola. The sequence continues at coordinate 31,904,975 of OW804099.1, forward strand.
TTGATGTACATAATAAATAAGAGTGGGCCCAGGGATGTCCCTTGGGGTACCCCACAGGTGACCTCTTGATACGTGGAATGAAAACCATCAATGACTACCCTCTGTGACCTCCCCTCAAGATAATTTTGTAACCATGTGAAAGATGAATTTTTTATGCCGAAAGTTTGTAATTTATTTAAAAGTATTTTGTGATTAACAGTATCAAAAGCTTTTTTGAAGTCTAAAAATATTAAGTCAGTGGATTTTTTATTATTTATGTTAGTGTAAACAAATTGGAAGAGGTGATCGAGAGCATCATTGATAGATTTTCCCTCCCTAAAACCATATTGCATATTACATAATAATTTTTCAGATTCGATATGAGATGCTAGCTGTCTTTGGACGCAGCTTTCGAGGATTTTTGCAGGCAATATAATGCATGATATAGGCCTGTAATTGTTTGTACTTGATTTGTCACCATCTTTATATATCGGGGTTACTGTGGCCTTTTTGAACTCAGTGGGAATTTTAGAGGTTTGAATCGAAAGGTTATATAAGTACGCAAACTGCTTGCTGAGTGCAAGCATACATGGTTTAAGGATACAGTTTGGCATTAAGTTTATGCCAGACGCTTTATGGTTTCCTATTTTCTTAATAGCCACTTCAACCGCTATATCAGTAATCGTGTTAACTTTAAAATCCTTGACAGTCTTAATTTCTTCATTCTGTGTTCCACCTGTACTAGTTGGGATATTTCTTGCTAGTTCAGGACCGACGTTAACAAAAAATTTGTTAAACTCCTCAGCTGCTGCACTGCCTTTCAGGCCCCCCCTATTTTGTCCGTTAATGATAATTTCTTTACCATTATTTTTGGACTTTTCCTTAGCTATTATAGGTTTAATTATGTCCCAAAATTTATGTGGGTTTTTCTTATGTTGTAATATTTGGTTTTCCAGGTATTTACTCTTGGAGTCCTTTATTTTTACATTTAATGTGCATCTAGCTTTCCTAGCAGCGGTCCAATCCCTGTCAGTACCCGTTCTCTTGGCTTTCCTAAAAGCCTTATCCCTGTCTTTCGATAATTGTATAATCTCTTTCGAATACCATTCAGGCGTTCTATTCACTCTGTTAAATGTCTTAACTGGACACATACGGTTAATATAGAATTCGATAGTGGAATATAGTAAAGTCCATGCCTCATCAACATCTCTGGTTTGGTAAAATTTGGTCCAATCCAGGTCTCTGAGGATCTCCTTTAGGATTTTTACATCTAGATTTTTAGTATTCCTAGCTTTAAACGTCTCCTTAACATGTTCATTCCTAACTTTCTTAATTTGTAAGAATACTGGTAGGTGATCGCTTAGGTTCAAGTTGATCGATCCGCTTTCATTTAAATTATGGGCGTTAGTATAGATGTGGTCGATTTTTGATTTTGATTTTCTACTAATTCTTGAGTATACTTTGATAGTTTGATGAAGGTTGAACTTATTTAGCAAAGAGCTGAACCTATCTGCATTTTTTGTCTTTCCTTCGTTTATTAAATCTGAATCATAATTAAAATCGCCCATTATAATTATGTCCTCTGTGGAGTCTATGGAGTTTAGGACTCTGTCTAGGCTGTCTACTGCCTCCGACATCCCTCCCTGAGGTGGTTTGTACACGTTAAGGATTATTTTCTTTTTCATAAATTTTTTTGTTATTTCAAAAGCCTGAATCTCTATATCTTTATTCGATATGGATGAGAGACCATTATCGATTTCCCATTCTTTGGCCACCAATGATTTATGTATGTACGTGGCTAGCCCCCCTCCCCGTCTTTTCATTTTCCTATCAGATCTTAATAAGTTATAACCTGGAATATTCATTTCACTATCTGTGGTCCCTTTATTTAACCACGTCTCTTGTATAGAAAGAACCTGTGGAGCCATTTCTTTTACTATGACTCTGAGTTGATCAATCTTTTGGCTTAAACTCCTTAAATTCCAGGATACAAACTTCAATCCCCTCAGTTTCGCAAATGATTCTAATTCATACTCCATTGATTAGAGTTTTCGATTTCTTTCTCATTGCCCTTCCCCCCATACCATTTGGTCCCTTTTCAATTTTCCCATTACATCTAAGTTGGCCCCATAACATTGTAACAATACATTTCATTTTCAGTTTAAAGCGAACAAACATTTTCGCATTATTCAGCAAGTACATGCCAAAAACAATACCTATGATTCCTTGATGGCATGGAATTAATGCGACAATTAAAAGAATATGAACGGTCATATTTCCATGCCATCCCAGGATCCTGGCCTTGAGTGTTGCCTCTTTCTTAGTCATTCATTATTCAAGAATGAGGAGAGGTGAGTGAGGAGTTTCGAGAAGGAATGAGGCCGGTTAGGCCTTTGAGAATATCCATTTCAGTATTAAGGTGTTAAGTCGTATTAGTACACTGTTTACCTAAGATCTTTTCAGTACTCAATATACTCATGACTGGTGTCAATGACAAAGGGTTCTAAAAAACACTCAGTGCCCCTGATATCAGTCTAATCGTATCGTGGAACCTTACTCAGTTGGATTTTACCTTAAAGTATTTACACTGTTGGGATTTCACTATAAATGATTTTGTGACTTATCCCGTAATAATCCGGATATGTCAACATGGCAATATACAATACTAATATGGATTTTTGTTAATGAAGCTAGTATCTGATGTTAGGTTCAAGAAAACACACATTTACCAGATTTTTCTTCATAACAGTTTCCGTAGTAGATTAATTCCAGTCCTTGGAGGCACATGTTTCAACTATCTATTATTGAAAATGGTGTTGTCTTACCTCGTTTGTCCGTTATCAGTTACGTTTGTCAATCAGTTTGACGTGGTCCATAATATTTTAGTTTCACTAATATTTTATGAATTTTGTTGTGAGATTTTCTGGGTGTTTGTGAGACGATGTCGGGTTCAAGAAAACACACGGTTTCGACTCACAGCACCCTTATTCACCTAATATTTAGTATTTTAGGTAATAATTAACTATATCGGATCACATTTGGATGAAGGCTTGATTATTGGAGAGTGAGTGCTAGGGACAGGTCCTCAGATCTTCCTATAGGCTCTGATCATTTGGTTTACTACTCCCTCCTTCAGCAGATCGGCGAAGTGGCACCCATCCTCGGCCATTTTTGAGTAATCCGAGTAGTATATTGGTTGATTTGTAGTCTTTCGTCTTCTGGCTTTGCTCCTATGGACCAGCTGGCTTATGTATGGGGTCGGCACATGGTGGTTAACGTTGTTCAACTTGATCACGTTATTATAGCTGATTACTAATCTATTGATAAGATCCTGATCTTCAGCAATCGCACTAAGTTTCGCTGGAGTCAGTAGTTCATTCAGTCTACATGATGATTGTGAATTGTAGACATTTAGTTTGACTATTTCAACCCCTATTGTTGTGCAGAATAAAATATCTGGAGGTGGTAAGTTCGGTGGGGCTGAGTCACATATATCTCTCCTTGCTTTTTCAATAGCTTCTTCAGTGTCTGATGCGAGCATCGTAGGGCAGTAATATTTTAATCCTACCTCTTTTGTCTGGTCATCTCTGTACGTAATGTTACAAATGCCGGAGGCAATCATAATTACCCTCGGCATTTCAGCCATCCTCCTATAAGTAGATTTTTGGACGATCGCTGCCGTGTCTGCTCCTTTGCAAACCATAACACTAACATCTATACTCGGGTCTTGCCGATTGAATATATTCTTGAGCCCGGCGGCTCTCGAGTCCCCTATAACCATGAGATCCTTCCTTGCCAGAAACATTTCTAGTCCTTTGGTTAGTTCTGATTCGTCACCTTGATTAAGTACTAATTTGCCAGCCTTATCATTGAAGCTCTGCTTTCAGTTCGTTGAGTATTTTACCGAAAGCGTTGTTACCTTTGAATGACCCCGCCTTCAATGGCACTCGTCCACCATTACTGATGAGGACGCCTCGTGGGTTCCGGCCCACTCCCCATTTGTGATTAGGCGTAATCTCATACAAACATTTGATTTTCGGGTCTACTAATTTTTCCTTTAATGCAGGGTGTTGTTGGAATTTTTCCCTCGCAATATCCTTTATGATTTTCATTTCCACTTTTTCCCATGCTAGCTTCTGCTGCGAGGTGACCTTTGCATCTAACTTCCCCCCGATCCGCTTGGCGTGGATCGCGTTTGGCGCCTCATATATCATTCTGGCCATGTAGGGGATACGATAGAACATGGCCTTCTCATGTTGGTATGCATGCTCAGCTGTAGTGTGAGTGTACCCATTATACCTAACTTTGGACGGATAGAAGTTCGAGTAATAGCTATGTTGACCATGAAAACCTATTCCCCCGTTGTCTACTGGTAGGTGGGAGACATCAACAGGTCTACAGCCTGGGGGGAGAAGGTTTAGGTCTGTGGAGGCAAACGATTTATATCCCTTTCCTTTTACTAGAATGTGGCTTAGCACCACATCAGAATGGAAATTATTCAGTTGCAAAAGTTTATGACAATGAACGACCATCTGGTGGTTCGGGTCTTGTGGGTCAGGTTGGTACCGGTTAAACCACAGGCTCAACCCGGTCCTACGACGTAACTCATTCGCTTGGTTAAGAATTACTTTTTTGGACTGAGCAGAATCCATCTCGATGTAAATAGCTCTGATGAGATTTTCTTTTGGAATCCCAACTCTGTATGCGGTAATTACCGAATCATTTCTGACGCTAAATATATCTTTAATAATCATTTTGGTGTCTTCATAAATTGAAGCTAGTGCGATTGTTCCTCTCGCACATGGTTTTGGCGACCCGTGCTGCCACCTCTCGGGGAGCCCTTCTAACAGTAGATGTGCCGAGCCGTCGCTTGGCTTGCCCTTAGTTACTGGACTATCTTGCTTGTCCCTGTCATTTTCGGTTATTTCATGGCTAAGTGACGAAATGGATGATTTTACATTATCAAGCTTGGTACCCATTTCCTCTATTCTGTCTAGATTTTCTGCAATAGTTAGTCTGAGGTCCAAAATAGATTTGTTAATGTCCTCGTCGAGTGTGGATACTGCCTTCATGGCAACCGTGTCAACAAACAACATGTCGCCATCCCTTGGTTCGACTTGATTTTCGGACATTTTAACATCACTTTTTGTACCGTTTTCAGTATGGTCTGCCATCATGGCTGATCTTTCAATGACCCTTAGTCTCCTATTCATATTTTTGTAGTTAAGTTCTACCCACTGCATTTTAGTCTCTAGATTTCGTGCGATCATGTCAGTTTTAAGTTCAAGCGATCGGAGCTCTACTTGTAACTTTCTATTTTCTTTCAACCTCAATTCCTCGCTCGATTTTAGTGCTAATCTGTCTAAGACTTCTTCAGTAATTTTCTGAATTAATGCTTTCCTATCTTCCTGATCATTCTTAAATATTTCACTAATTCTTTCCTGATTCTGATCATCGTCATCATCGTTATCAGAGTCAGATTTGGTCTTTTCAACTGCGGGTTTTCTAACCGGCGTATTTAGCTCTAGTTTGGCAACTGATTTGTATGTTTTTTCTTCTTTTGGATTTTCAACCCTTTCACCAACCTTTAATTTTACTCCTTCGTTTAATCCTTCATGGTTGGCTGTTTTTCCTACTTCTGTTCCCTTATCTTGTCCGTTTTCATTTTGGGGACCTGGATTTTTGTCAGTAGGCTCGTCTGTTTCAACGTTTCGGAGATCGTCCATCTTGGTCGTCATCGGTACTCGGTTTTAAACTCGTAATAGTTGCTTGATTTGAAGCTTCCAAAATTTTTCTTCGGTAATATAATTTTCTTTGACCGCTAATGCTTCTTTTGATGTATTTTGAGGCTGGTCTAATATATTCTTTCCTTCTCTAGTCCTCCTCTACCTTTCTCCGCTGGGCTTTAGACCTTTTGGGCCATTTCAAGTTTTTCAACTTGACTCCTGGCGACCTATATTTTGAATATAATAATCGGAGAAAAGCATCAGAACAAGAACTTCTTTTAAATTTCCAATCAGTGATCATTAAATCTATTATAGTGGATTATAGTGGCATTTACAAAGGGGTTTTCTGGCTTGCCGGCTATGGATTTATCGTTCAACATACGTCAGGCATTATGCAAGGGCAGGTGACATTGACCCTTGACCCCTGACCCCTGACGTGACTTTCGATTCGAACTACTTCCTCGGGTGAAACCAGGAACCGCCAAGAGGGTGGGCGTAGGGCGCTGGTATATAATGTGCCAATGTAAAGCATGCCATGTGAATATCCCGGATGTTCATGCCAATATTTATAGAGGGGGAATAGACACTTGACAATTATTGGATATAATGTTACTGTATATACATCCAAAGTTTATTTTTTTTGTTTTTGCAACCGACTTTATTTCTGAAACCTGCCGTCTGGGCATATACAATTCTAATTTTGCGAGGCTGGAAGGAAACATAAGGAGAAATAAATCATTTTTTTAGCTCGACAATATGTTCTTCTATGTCTTCAGATATACGCCTCCATAATGCTCTTTCATTAGGGTTTATTTTTTTGAGTTTGAAGGAATACAGTACTACCTTTGTCCTCATTCTTAACTCATACATTGCTGAGAGACTATCGACTCTACCTTTGTCAAACATTTTTTGTCGATAAATAAATGACTTCAATTGTAGAATAAGCCAATTTATAACCTTTGAGTTGATATTTGTTATATCAATACCGAATATAATATCTCTTGGTCTTAACACAATGCTATTACCTCTTCGGTTGAAAATTACTTTGCCATCTCCATTTTTGTTTAGATATCCACTATTATAAATCCATGTTAATATGTACTGCCAGAGCATTTTGGTTCTGGAACACATTACCAAAAAATGGGAAATGTCATCTTTACTCTTATAGCATCAACAATTCCAATAGTCAAAATAGAGTGCATTAAAAGAAGTTTTTGTTCAAAACAGAAACACCAGAATAATTTACGAATTGCTGATAGAAATATCAATGGTAATAAATAATAACAAACATAAATGAAATTGAAATTAACCGAATGGAAGTTCTATATTTTAGCCCTGATGCAGTCGATTTATATCAGTAGAAGCTTTTCAATAAATCGGAATTATATGGAGAATTGTAACATATTGTATGATAAGGGTTATTAGGGTTATTAGGTGACCCTTAGCCTCCCCCCCCCGCCCCCTCACACCCTTGAATCCAGTAATGAACTTTCCCTTCGGAACACTTGCAACCTCCTATCTCTCATGGGTCACCTAGGGTCATGGTAGTAGGAAGAGGTGAGACGTCATAACGTCGATTCAAAACGGATTATGCACATTCTCGGGTTCCGTTATTGAGAATATGCATCATGGCCATCGGCAACACATATTCATTGCCGCCAGTTGTAAAGCAACTAGAGCACCACACACCATTGTGTCCAGGAATCCCTAGCCCGAGTATATGAATAATAAATCTCAATGTTAGAGATAGGAATTTTATGCTAAAATGCAGGAAAATCTCATCTTCTGAGCGAAACACTGTTGGGTAAGCGACATAACTATATAGAAGTCAGATTTCCAGAAAATGTACAATTGGCAGTTGTACACGTTTAGTAAATTCTGCAACATTAGGCTGCAATTTGGTCAATACTAGATAAGTTCGCGTATATTCGGTATTGCATTGATTCTAGCAATCTGTTTGATTAGGTTAAACTGTATTTTGAACTTTATTTTCGTCTGAAATTTGGGTTATTTAAGAAGATTGGCGAAGTTAAATTGTACATTTTCTGAAAATCTGACCCATATAGAGGCAACTTTGTGAACTGGTTGCTACAGGGAATTTAAAGGACTTTAATACAAATAGCCCAAAATGAAATCAAGCTTTCCAATTGGAAGAAGGATTCACTCGTCACACCAACCAAATAGGGTAATTGGGAGGGATGAATGAAGACGGGTGTTTGAGTCGGAAGCCTTAAAGCATTCTCAGTTAACATCGATCAAAAACCAAATTTTTCCTACTTTTTGTTCCATTGTTTTTTTTCACCAATCAGAAAGTCATTTGAGCAAGATTTTGGCCGTTCTCACCCTTTTGGTTATGCTGCAGGGCTTAAGAAATGCCCATATCTATATTTCGGACCCCACCGAAATTCTGTGCAGATGTCTTCAGGCGCCTCTACGTCGGTCAAAATCTAACCTTTACATTCAGACCTATTAAGTCATAATATCAGGGAATTCGGCAACATTTGTTTTCTTGTAATAGCGGAGAATTCAACTTTGATACAATCTTGTTTTAACATTTGAAATTTCGTTATGATTCACATGTTTTAGAAGCTTTTAAAGCTGTTTGTTCTGATAAACATGCGTATGTCTTGTACCAAGTTAAGATAACAGGAAGGAAAGTTTAAAAGTAAATTTGAAATGTCTGTAGTTCAGGTGGTAACATAGAACACATCACGAACGTACCAACAATTTAAGAATGAAATATAACTTGACAATTACTGTAGATTAGGTACATTAAATCTTAGTTAAAAATAACATCGGCCAACCTTCTCGATGTCAGTGATTTCTATGAGCTAAATTTATTGAACTAACAGGATCATCGCTTATTCTGCTTAAAGAGAGTTGTAGAAATGTCAGAATACTGAAATGCCACGGCGAAAACGCTTGTCTAATAAATAAGCCGACTGCTATCAAGTCACGGAAAGCAGGACCACACGTTTGTGTTCTTTAATTCTCTTTGGAGGAGGACCACTAAAGTATTCCATAACCTCACAATTTTCAGTAATTATTTTAGATACCAATACCTCAAATCAAACGCCTTCCTGCATGAAGTGTTGCTGCGTATCATTTGTTCTCGAACTATTCCAACTATGCTCAGGGAATTATTGGAATTCGATGTGGATTTACAAATGAGCATCTGCGCCCTCGTTTAGGACGACCATAACTGTAAATATCCCAAATATTTTGCCAATGCCTTATGAAAACGTTATAGTGTAAAGAAGTCTCTCAAGTGTTCGCCAAATGTTTGTGAATGCCTCTCAGATGCAAGCAGGAATCCTTGGAATTCTTACCTTTATGATGTCACGGAACATTTATATAATAAATAGCAATTTTCTCTCTAAACACTGATTCTGCCATAGAGCGATTCTGGGTACACATAATGTTACGATAGCATACCTTCAAGCACAGAAGGCCGACTATGTGGAATTCTTAATAAAAAACTAATTATAAAATAGCAAAGAAAATAACTAAAGTAAAATGTTGCAAATCATCTAACTGTTCCCTTCCTTCCGTGAATTAAATAATTATATTATAATTATTATTAAGAAATTATAACATCTATATAATAAATTATTGCTATTCAAATCCAATAAATTCCCGAATGTGTTGCCAGCTGAAATATACATGGATCCATTACGGGTTATTCGTGGTACTTTCATCTCGGTCACTATGAGGCAAAACAATATTGTCTCTGAGCGCCACAGAAATATTTTCCCTCTTGTTTTTCGCTACTTCCAGGAAACATTTAAAAGGGATACCACCTGATCCTTGAGTAACTCCCCTCACGAAGTAATAGGGGAGTTGTAACCCACCATCTTGAATCCTGATTCACAACGATTCATGGGAGTTTAAATCATAATTATAGAAAACATGTTATGTTCAGCACGGACTATTTAACATTGATTAAAGAAATTTATATCGTTGATTAAAGAAAGCTATTCTGTTATGTGTTGAACTGGAATCTAAACCTATAGCGCTATAGCTAAACCTATAGCGCTTTTCCTTAGGTTGAGGGTAATTTGAAAGGATTGGTGAAGGCGAATTGTACACTTTCAGGCAATTTCACCCATATATAAATACCCCATCATCCTGACATGATCCTTTCAAAAAGAATGGTGTGTAGCACAAAAAGAACCAATGTCTCATTCCAATTATACCTATCGGTGGTTACAGGTGATTATTGCAATTTGCAGCTCACTAATTAAATGCAGACAGGTCGAGGCACCGAAACAAATTGGCTAGTTTATTTTCTTATTTCTGAGGGCTAGAAACTAACAGAATGACGTAGTGACAGTGACGAGTGAGGCGATAATGGAGAGGGAAACAGTTCTCCTAAGCAGCCAACGAAAGCTAATCCAAGATGGCATGATTCTCTGAATGGCTTGCAGGAGATACCGAATACCTATGAGATAACAAGGAACATGTTGCTGTGGAGTGAGTGAGTGAGTGAGATTGGTTGCTTTACGCCCTTATCAACACTTTGAAGTGTTATATCAAGGGCGGGAGAGCTGAGAGGGAGGCAGTTTATGATCATACCCAGGAAATAGAGATAGAGAAGAAGGGCGAGAGAGACAGAGAAAAGAGACAGAAAGGCACTTTACTTTACTTACTCTTGGATATAGGACGACGCCAATGAATATATATATATATAATACAATTTGTTTTATCCGTATTAGAATGACTGTTACGTCACAATATTGTTGACCCGTGCCTTAAAGTTGCATTCTCAGATAGAACGACGAAAAATATCTTACCAAATTCATCAATATTCTGCTCCTGCTAGATATATGTCGAATTGGCCGAGAGAAAATGGCTGCCCCTGAGCGATAATAACTGAAGTCAACACAGAAAATTGGTTTTGCGGAATATCGAAATATAAATGTGGACGTTTATAAAGCCATGTAGCAAAGCCAACCAGACAAAATCCTTTAAAAATTGAAAAAGAAAGGAAATCTACAGTTTTTACCGACATTAATTGGCTTGCAGCTAAGCCAATCTTAAATAAATAACACATCGATTCAGACATAGCAGACGGAGATGCAGACAATACTAGAAGATATACATAATATAAACATATTGCATGTCACCTTGACCATTGCGTGCTGATGTCCCATCAACACCAATGTCAAGTACATTTACTGCAGCCTCTGGTCGTCATAATGAGTTAGCTACTAGAGAGACATACCACTTGTGGTGCTTAGTGTACTCAGAATAACCGTATGAATGAGGTTCCTGACTTGATGGGGGAAGCAAGGATCGTGCTTTTAGATCTTGAAAAGGAAAGAGATTAGCTATCTAGACAATATGCGTCTGTACATACCGTCCTTGCTAGAGGTAGCCTTGGCTACTTCGGTTTACAAATGGTAAACTCCTTTTCATCTGGGCCAAATGTAATTAATCTATACAAGGAGTATATATATATATGAATATTAAAGCTGCTTTTTGTTATTAGCAGAACAATAATGTTACCAAATTTATTCATATTAAGAATATTAAGACTTGTAGGACTAAACTTCTCGATGTCACGCTGTTGTTTTATGTTAAATACAAAAATTTGAAGTTAAATCAGCGAAGAGAAAACGGCCTCTGGTAGGAGATAATACATGTAGCCATCACAGAAAAGGATTTCGGCCAGTCTCTGAACTATTAATGTGGATCCATAATTGATGTCAGAATTTACATTTTGTTTTCGTGCAGTAGGTGAGTTAAAGATGCATTCTGAACTTCTATAAACAAACACAATCTAGCCATATTGTTCATAATTATTATGACTTATAGGACTGAATTTATCAATATTCTGCTATTGGTATATGTTTATGCAAGAATCGGAAGTCGAATCAGACGAGAGAAAACGGTGAGAGATAATTACCACAGAAAGCCTCCAAAATGTGGGCAACGGCACAAAATCCACAAAATTTTGGTCAAATGACTTTTAGATGTGCTGGAAAGGAAGAGAGCAAAAAGTAGAACAGCTTTAGTTTTTGACCATATGTTAACTGAGAGGGCAAATTTAATGTTAAGCTATATATTTAAAAGTTTTATCTATAACTATACCTATAATTTAGCAGAATCTAATATATTGTTATATATTGTGGGCTGGGTAAAATTGTCACTCTTACTTAACAATTCCTTGGATGATGATGCGGACCCGTAAGGAGAAATAAACCTTGCCTGAACCAAATTCTTTCTTCTCTTGATGTCTGTTTGATCTAGGCATAGGAATCTAGCCATAGTAATCTAGCCATAGGACTATGTTATTGAACCTAACTTAGAGCAACTTTGGGACGAGCTGGCCCCAAGTAACCAATCATCCCCCCTTCTTCCTCCTAGCGGTCAGGTTACGAACAATGAGATTCCACACTTCAACAATATGATCAGAACTACCGATTAACTACCGATTTTCTGGCGACCTGGCTCATAATAATTTTTTCCCCATCTGTTTACAATGCATAAATCTTCCAGCTTCTCATGATCTAAATGCAAATTGTCATTTGATTGTTAGTTTGAAAATAGGAATAAAAGCAAGAACAATTGGCTTGGAAGAGTTTAAAGCATTGAATTATTTTGAACACATTGCAGGAAATTTCGTCATGGAAATAGTTTTAGAGTCCACGAAAGAGTTCCCATGTTCCTTATTGGAATTACAACCCTTCCCGCTCCCAACTTCATGTTTACCATGGAAATTCAACTTTGATGAAAAGAGACAGAAATGGAAAGGTAATTTTTGGTATAATTGATTTAGTGCTGTTGACAGGTTTCCAGAAAGTGGCGCTGGTCCATAAGAAGTGCCATATCATCAACTAAACCGACGTTTTCAATGAAGTATAAATAACTTACTGGGTATTTTCCTTTTTGAGTTATGGCCATTATGGACCTTCTTCTGATTGGTACTGACTGATGTGATTCACACTAGTCGTTACAGGAAGACAGGAACCTGTTGCATAAGTTAGGGGAAGGGTTTTTTTGTGGATAATCCTTCAAGTCTATAAAGCAAAAACATTCCTTCCTACATGCCAGGACATTAAATAGCTATTATTAAATCTACACTACTTTACTACTTTACTTTATTACTTTACCTTACTCTACATTGCTTGATTTTATAGGTAGAAGCAACACCATATGTTAAGTAGTTATACAATCAGTAATGTAATCACATCTCTACATCTGTGTTAAGAATGTAGAATATCTCTTTACTTAAAATTTACTTTTATTTGTTTGCATTCACCAGAAGCATATGCAAAGACCGGGAGTTATCTTTTCAGATGTATGCCTCCTTTTTGTACAATGCTTTTAGGTCCAAATAAACAATATGTTGAATTGAATTGCATTGAAGTCCCAACTGGTAGGAATAGCTTGTACAGAAAATGCATGTTTATTCCTACCTACCGAAGTAAGGGACAATTTTGTAGAAATCCCCCCCCTTGTTTTCCTTTACTTAGCTTATACAACAGGCCCCAGATGAAAGGGTTACTACAGACATCAGACAGGCGTATAATTTGCAGGAAGGGACGGAGAAAGTGGATGTGGGCGACCATCGCATGGACGCAATATTGTGTATGAATACTTCAATTCTCTAATTCCACCTGGGGCCTGTTGCATAAGAAATCCTAACTTAAACTGTTTCTTGTTAAGCTATTGTTCCTTGATGATGTAGGACAATTCTACTATTACAATTTAGCATGATTGGTAAATTCTCTACTTGGCAATTAATCCCTTCCATAAAGGTTTCTTACCGACTGCTGAGCAATGAGGATTAGCTAAGGGAATGAGAGTATTAAGTAAGTAAAGATATTTTATGCAACGGGCTCTTTAGGACCTGGAGTAAAACTATAAAAGTATTAAGAAATTAAGAAAGCTACCGTATATATCCTGAACGCTCCATGATCGCCAACAGGAACGCCACTAGTGCGGCGCACCTGTTTAGTGCAGTATACTGCCGTTGGCGGCGCTGGTTTTTGTTGCGATAATGATCGCACCTAGTAGTAGTGCAACAGTTTTTAATGGTCATGATACTGTGTAAGTACTAAGTATTTTCCCAGGAGTGTCCTGGAAATGAGTTGTCAGTATTGTTGGAGGGAAAACCGGCCATTTACCAGACTCTAGAAAGTATCCGCGCGAGAATTTGTGTTGTGTAGGTGTATGGTAACTGCTTGGCTGGTTAGTTTAGTAGAATATTTTCCGGCCGCTGTATTTGTTATATCGTTGGTAATAATGAAAGCTTTTAAAATTATGGTTTCGGCGACTGCAGAGCCGGGGGACCCGGCTAAACTTGGCCACTGGGAACGAGTTGACTCGGTGTTTTGCTTGGTCTGCAGGCGTCTTTATGGCAATGCCATAAAACCCCTGCAGATTTTAGACTTCAGGAGAAGAATCGATATTTCGTTACCTTTTTAATGGAATAATCGCGGAGTTTCTACATGGAATATGACAGCAATACATGCACGTGATAATCCTAGGCTAGTTGTTTGTTGTTAGTTGCAAAGACGGAAGTGTCTGACCGGAAGGAGCGTGCTCAATACACTATGAGAAGCCTTACGTATCATTTCCCATACATTTCAGTCATGTGGCCCAACTTTCACGGTCAGTCGATCGGCCGATATGCAGTCCCCATTCACGCTAGTGTTAACGTAAGTTTACACCAAGATTGTAATTTATCTGTGCGCATTTCGGTTAAATCGACTTTACTAATAGCTAGGTGTATTAATATGCTGGCGATTCATTGTAGTGGATGCCTAAGTTTGTAGGAAAATAAGTGCGAGAAACCTTTTGCAGACCCAGGGGCCCATCTCTTATAATCGTTGTACAGTTATGGCGTGGCGTTCGCAATGTTTAGGTGAATAGCATTTGCTTATTGAAATAAGCGTTTTGCCACCGTTCGTCTAGTATGACAGTGCAGGCAGCGGGTGGATGGTGTTACTATCATTACTGGCGACTTACCTTTTAGAATCAATATCGGTTGCAATTAACCAGAATTAAAAGGTTTCCATGAAGGAAGGTCTCTCAATCTTTGTTTATCTAATCAAGGGCCATCATTGATATCATTAATCTATGTACATTAGCTGGGAGTGCAGTTTTAATAGAATATGACTTTATCTCTAGGCAATAATCTAACCTGGAATTCTATCATCGCATTTGCATTGACTTTCTAAAGCATTACACATAAATGCCCAATGTTTTATACATATTCTGACGTAGAGGGCTAGTTTGTATCGAACATTCCTCAAGTAGGGCTTCCTGGAAATCTATCAATACAAGCTTTATTCTAGAGTTGCTTCTTCTAAAAGGACCCTTCGGCAAAGTAGTGGCAAAACTACCCTCCAACTACAAAAGAAATAGACTTCGAATTATGTACGCGACACATACTTTAAAATGTATGTTAATTGAGTTGCATATTGGATAGGAACACTCAAATAGCGTGGTTCTGGGCATTAAGTTTCCTTTTACCATTATTAGATTAGGAGCGACGGTGGCTGGCTCACATGGGGTACCTGATAGAACAGGGCCCTCTTAACGGGTGGCGGCCACACTGTGCCCGAAGAGTCAAACTCTGTATGGGTGTACTTGAAAAACACCTTTGCGGTATGCCAATGGTAGTGATAGATGGAGAAATGTTCTCAGGGCCAGCCGCCAGCTCTGTGGGAGAAAAACACTCCATACCTCAGGTCTGATATGGGTTAGGCCGTCAGATAATGTATAACTGGCAGCTCTACACATGTATTAATTCTGCTAAATTAGGCTGGGTAAATATTAGGTATATCTGACTATATATGTGGTAGTGCTTTGAATAAAATAATGTGTTCTGTTATGTTGAACTGTATTTTGAACGCTATTTCTGTCTCAAATTGGGGTTATTTTAGAGGATTGGTGAAGGTGAATTATTGTACATTTTCTGACGATCTGACACAAAGTGGTCCCAATTCCTCGCCATGCATACATTTGTTATATATATTTATTTGATTTCGAAACGTTCCACTGTAATAAGACATTGCTATTTTCGATTGAACCTTACGTTAACATAGATGTTTATAAAAAAAGTTAGAGAAAGGAACGAAGTACAAAGAGTTACCACAATCCTAAATCTTAACCTTCGGAGGTAGTTACTTCAGGAAATGGAAAATAGAGTAAACTATCTATATAAAAAAGTAAGTTTAGTAAACAAAAATGATAATCAAATTAAATGCTTTCCGTCACAACATAATTTCTGAGGGGGTGAGCCAGATAACAACTAACTTCTGAGAGGACTCAATTGAAAGCACTTTCTTGTTTAATTGGAAGTTGGAAGTTTTGTCAGGTGCCACTTCCCTAATGCTAGTGTAATCCCATTCTATAAATTTAGTTAGGATGGAAAACGTTTTATTTGATCATCATTTCTTCACTTAACTTAGTTTTTAGACACATTACTCTTTTCTCTATTTCCTTAAGTATCTAGGTAACAATGTAATTAAGAGACCAAGATCATGTCATGAGTTTTAATTTGCGCTCGACCTTTGCATGTTGCTATGCTCCGATTTCGTGCTCAGGACATTTACCTACGAAGCAAATTTAATAGAGTTTTTTATGAACGGTTTGTAATTAGGCATTGGATGCTAACTAGATTCTAGTCATCGACCCTTGAGGCACTTTCCCCTTTTAGTTCGTACTAACTGGAAGATTATCTTTGAAATGATGCCGGGGAGTAATCTATAACCAATTTCAATAAGAGACAGTATGGCACACTTCTTGGGGGCGACAATAATTATGTCTACAAATCTTAGAGGTCAGAAAATTCATTTTGAAGTTTTGAATGAGGTTCGAAATTCAGTTCAACAAAAGCGAACAGATTTTTTAATTAGTACAATACCGAACAAACTCAGATATACCCAATATTGTAAGCCTATAATTTTGGAGAATTTACTAAATGTGTGGAGCTACCAATTGTACATTATTCTAACCCATCTTAAAGTCATTTGACCAACATTTGGGAGGATTTTGTCCGTTTGTTTCTGGTACATGGCTTCAAAAACGTCCTCATGGTTCATCAATCGAGGCAGTAGCAACTTGACTCTAATATATGATAGATTTTAACTTTTTGAAATTTCGTTTTTTGACCAAATAAATCAGAGACTTATGCAATTTTACAGGCACCAGAAACTATAAGATCTTGTATAGTGGTTCTAGGTATTGATTTATTGGTGAGATTAAGAAAATAATTGATACAGTTGTCTGGACCATTAAAACAGCAGGTGGAACTAGCATTTAAATCAGCTTCTAGAGTGTCTGGCAATAATTCCCATTGTCATGAATAATCAATTGTATAGCAACCTACGCCTGGATAGAAACAAAGGTCATAGGTCAGCTACCTTGAGTGTCCATCTGGAAGACATCCCAAGGCTGATGTAATGTCAGAATAGTCATTATTCATGCAGAGAAAGCGATGATTGAACTAAAGTTCATGGGGAACTACATCCCCAGTTTAATTCAGTTTGGTCTATAACCATTCCAAGGTCACAGGTGATTGGTGAGTTAACAGGCTGAGCTAATTTAAGAATTGTTTAAAATATCCATGAGATAAGTCTTGCTTCTGCGGCTACATGCATGTATGTTTATTTAGTTTAATTTACTGCTCTGTTATACATGCATTTTGCAACCTGCAATCAACTGCAATGACCATAGAATGTTCTCGGTTCAATTAACAAATCTTGCCCTTGGCGCTAATAAATAGGCAAAATTGGCCGACGGCGATCTATAGTTCCTGTGTGGTATGGCACTTGGAGATCGCCCACGGATCATTTTGTATTCATCATACGTTTCTCGGTATTTATGGGGGGGGGGGGGAAATTAGTAAAGATTTGATGGAAATTAACTGTGACTGAAGTGGGTAATACACAGCCCTTATTACCCGCCGTATGCAGCATGAGTGCCAATTCTGTAGCCTATGACATTCAATATTACCCGCTAGAAAAGTATAATGAAGTGGTTGTGATCACTTCTATTGTAGTGTATTCAATCTTGATGGTTAATAAATCATAAATTTTGGTAGTTTAAAATGAACGCCTTTTTAATTGGGACAGAAAAGACCTGGCTCAGAAAATTGGCGTGTTAACATTTTTATATATAATTTGATATAACAAAAGCACCATTGTATTTACGTTAGAAAGTTTGAAATGTTTGAAGCCCCTTGGGACTAGGACATGAGCAAATACCTCTTGTGTGATCACCAATAAGCAGGAATGTGGGCTTTAATGGAAGGCAACCAATCTATTCCGATACATTAGTGAACTTTTGATCGTCATTTGATCATTACAGATGGTCACTAAATGTGGATAATGGCAGTTCCATCAAGGAAAGTCATCATAGACTCGCTATGAGTCTTTGTATTGTCATAAAAGAAGAAATTCAAGTGGAAAGCGCTATCAAATATTTACCGGCAAGCACACTGGTACGAAGACGATGTTCTTGGGAAACATTCAAATGTAAAAAAAACAACCCCAGAATGTTCAATCAATTGTTAAAAAAAATAACAGAAAACACTTTGGTTTTCTTTCTCAAGTGGAGTTCAATGTTTTGGCAGAAGCGTTAAATTGGCGTTCCTCCAACAACTTTCATGTTTTTGGTTACATCACAAAATAAACTGAATCTTTTCCCCCGTTCATTATGTTTATGATTATTTTACTGACCTTTCAGAAGAAAATAGTTGATGCAATGTAAATTATATGAATGGATTACCATTATAGTTCAGCAGTCATAATTGCCCGACGGGCACTGAGTGCAATTGAATGTGATATCACTGCAATCATTTTGTGATTAGCCGCAAACAAGTGAAGTGTGATACTTATAGCTTTGAATCACATTGAAATGGACAAGCCATTAGCAATCATTATGTGAAATCCATTGCGTCTATTTCCTCTCATGTTGTTGGTCATCTCACACTTGTGTTAGATCAAGTTCTTATTCATATTCATTTATGTTCATATTAAACATGTGTTACTCAACCAATTTTATCTGCAAATAATGTTTTCTTCAAAAGTCAATAATAGGCCTATGGGTGTGATCTCAATCACGCATATAATGCGCATTCAAAATCGCGCCTAAAAACTCATTACAATGCAGCCACAACAGGACACAGGCACTGCTTACTCACCTAGCATTCACACTTACTGTCGCACATCTGACGCTGCATTCTCTGACACTCATACTCACTTTCTGACACCAAGTAAAAGAAACCCCTATACACAATTTCCTAGAACTGGTGTGGGAATATTTTATGTCACATTACAACATGTAAAATATCTCCAATAATTTTTCTAAAAAAACATTTTAAAGTAATTTCAACCGTTGTCACAAATGTTTAGGCCTGCTTGCATTTGTTGAAAAATATAAGTATGGTTAAATACAGATGTTGTTAAACTGAAGTGAGATTTTCCGTTACGCCATAGTGTCACCGTTACGCCATAATTATTACAGGGTGTGATCTCAATCACGCATATAATGCGCATTCAAAATCGCGCCTAAAAACTCATTACAATGCAGCCACAACAGGACACAGGCACTGCTTACTCACCTAGCATTCACACTTACTGTCGCACATCTGACGCTGCATTCTCTGACACTCATACTCACTTTCTGACACCAAGTAAAAGAAACCCCTATACACAATTTCCTAGAACTGGTGTGGGAATATTTTATGTCACATTACAACATGTAAAATATCTCCAATAATTTTTCTAAAAAAACATTTTAAAGTAATTTCAACCGTTGTCACAAATGTTTAGGCCTGCTTGCATTTGTTGAAAAATATAAGTATGGTTAAATACAGATGTTGTTAAACTGAAGTGAGATTTTCCGTTACGCCATAGTGTCACCGTTACGCCATAATTATTACAGATAAAGAGACCCTCCTTTCTAAACAGAGTAGATTTATAGTAATAAACTGGATATTTTCACAAATAGGTAGTCAAACTTCTAGTGAGAACCAAAGACCTCTTTTGCCGACCAACATCCATTCTCTAGCTCTGACCCTCGTTTTTGCTGGCTGAATTAATGGATAATTACCAACAATCTTACACTAAATCACTTGATTAATCGGGTTTAATATGACTAAAATAAGGCAAAATAATAGTGAAAATAAAGGTATCTGACACATAGGTGTAGGAATCGAAATATTTGCCCCAACCTTAGCAAACTTTGACTGTATTGTGCTGGTATTCCCTGCTATATGAAGGCCAAAGATTATAGAGATTCAACAAGTTTTATTCTTTCTAAAATTCTTTCTAAAGTGTACATAGCATCATAACAGTATGGTTATCACAGCCTCATTCTTGCCAAGGAATTCGAATGAAATGGTTAGAATCATGTGTGATCATCCCAAATACAGGTTGTCACAAGTGCTTGGAAATTTTTTGATTTGAATCATTATTGATAAGTAACTTCATGTAGGGCCGGATAATTCTTTTTGTTTGGTCTCAGAGACTAATTTATACATAGAAAACAATTCTATTATATGTTCGAAATAATGGGAATGGCCCATTACCCTAAACCATTACCATTATGCCAGTTATTTTCACCAGGTGGTGGTATTGTTTTCACCAGGTGGCGCAAATGGGTACTGGGGTGGATTTACAATTTCTTTTACAATAAAAGTGTCGCTAATACCCCTGTGTGGCATTTATACCACTTTAGATATTCCATATCATGCACATATGAATGATATAAGTGATATGCTTCTATAGTTTATGTGCATTATATATCTGTTTGATATCGAAAAATGCTGTGATCAAAACACTCTTATGATTGTACATATAGATTGTGCCTATAGTGGCTTGGGTCAGGCAGAGCCAACACACAACTGGAACTCATCAAATGAGAGACTTCTATGCATGGTATAATTGATGAAAACTAATTGATGCCTATTAAGAGAGGGCAACACATGCTCTGCCTTAAACTCTCTTTGAAATCTTGAAGGGAATAATGGTTCCCATCATACCTTTCTGTGAGAAGATATATACTGCCACTGCAATGGCAGGAAAATGAAACTGCAATGAAGTCTCTAATTTATGTCTGATGCCATTGATATAAGGAATCTGTAGTATACACATATCCCATTCAAAATGTCATAAAAATTTGCTAATTTTTGCACCAATATTGCGTTATACCCTTAGCGTGATCATCACGCAATCATTGCGCAATAATTATTGCGCAATAATTATTGCGCAAAAAGCGTCCACGCTCATCACAGAACTATGGCGAGATGATTGCGCATTGAAAATCGCGTAGAATCGCGTTCATTTGCCCGTCGGGTGGGACGTATTTAGGAATCAAATTATGAGTGCAATTACGATTTCGTCCGACAACAGTAAACTTGTAACTTGTAACTAGCGAAATGATTCAGAATACCAGGAGCAAGGCGCCACCCTGTGGCAGAGTAGGAGATAGCCCCAAATGATCCGAGGCTAAAAGAATGTAAAAATAAAAGTTCCTACCTACCGCATTTTAACACGTGGGTCAGATTTTCAGAAAATGTACAATTGGCAGCTTTATACATTTAGTAAATTCTGCTAAATGAAGCAGAAATTTGGTCAATACTGGGTAAAATCGAGTATATTTGGCATTGCATTGATTTTAACAATCTGTTTGGTTAGGTTGAACTGTATTTTTAACTTAGTCAATGAAATCAATAATTAGTGAGTGATTATACTTTTACTGAGAAAAGGTAGAACAAGTTGTATAATTGACCTTATATTATTATGTACATGGTGTGAGTTACGCCTATTTCCCGTACCTCCTAAACATGTGAATAATGATACAAATTTTGGGTTAAACATTCAATCAAAGGCTAAACTTAATACATCAAAATAAAATAGTTTAGATGAAATAAGATAAATATTTAATTGACATAGAGCATTCCGAAATGAGAGAAACATGGGTAACCCCACAAAATACTATATAATTATACCAATATACTATCTTACATGATGTATACACTTACAAGTCTTTAATAATTTAATCCAAATGGGGTTTCTCTAATTAAACATGAATTTCTGGATCTTATAATGTATTTTAAGACCTTCTGATGCAGAAATGAGTATTTATTTCTTTGTTTCCTTGATGATAATGAACTGATATGATGGAAAATAATGTGAGTAACCCACTTGAAATATGAAAACTGATTTGGTTCCAGCACTGAAGACCTAAAACTACTTGTTTCTTGAAAGAAAGCAGTTAAGATTAAGTCAGACCATACAAGTATAATTTAGAATTGGCTTCTAGGTCCTAGTTGCTTCCCATCCTTTACATAATCAAGATAAAAACTGTAAATCAACATATAAAATTCACAATTTTCTCATTGGAATATTAATCCAACTCATATCGATTGGCTAAATAGTCCCTCTGGAAGTGCTAGTGCAACACATAATAATAATTTTAGGTTACATTAAATTGTCAAAATGGTTCTTCCCACAAAGATCAGTATCCACTAGTATCTGCTATCATTTTGTAATGAGGGTAACTCAAGACATAAAGGGACATTTTAGCACTTAAGGGTCCCTGAATACAATTTGTAATCAAATTCCACAATATGCCATGAAAGGAACTAACTATAGACACTCCCATAGTTACTGATTAATTATAATTAATATTTATTTCCCTATAGCCTATAGATGTAGCTTACCCCTTTGTGAGTTATGTGAGTTACCCCTTTAAATTGGAGTATAGGGATTTGAGACATTAACTAGGGCTCAAGCCATATACATGGCCATTGCAGTGGTGACTGCAAATAGCTTTGGTGCTAATTGTAGGTTAATGGTAGCCTGATCTTTATGCCATAAACCTTAGTGGTATTTATAGTTATTTAAAATGTTTGTGTTACTTTGGGGCTACAGAAATATGTTACCTAGTTTCCTTGGTCATGAGTGCCCTTATACAACTTGAATTGTATTTGTTGCCACTTTAGAGGAGGAAATTTCTGCAATGTTCTCCCCTTTTTTTTTAGTAATAGTGTAATTACTCGCTAATTATTGATTGTATCAACTTTATTTGTATCCCACTGTGTTCCGCATGCCTTATAACCTTATGAAAATGTATTTAAAATTAAGTGTAAGTAAATTTAAACCCAAGTTATGGTATTTCAAAGGTTTACTGGCGGCCATTTTATTTTTTTGCGATTTTGGGCATGTTCCCCCACCTAGATTTTTGTAGACTTTCAGTATGTTGATAAGGGGTACTAATGCTACCCAAAACCGTTGAAAAAACCTACGTTGCAATTTTTCCTAGGTTAAACCCTATTCCTACTGGACTTCTTCTAATTCACGCCTGTGCAGCTGAGGGTCATTGTTTAACCATGCAAGAGGTTTTCTTACTGTGCAAATATCATTTTGATACTGCAGCCTTGTCTTTATCTAAAAGCTTTTGCAACGGTCAGTTTATGCTCACCGTCTATAAGCCCAATTTTGATCACAATAAATTGTTCAGTGAACTGTATTTTAAACCTTATTTTTGTCTTAAATTCGTTTTTTTTGGCGAGGATTGGTGAAGGCAAATTGTACATTTGTCGGCAACTTCCCCCTTATCTTACTCATCGCTCCCTAAGTATATAACACTTTCAACACTAGAGCTATGAGGCGAATTGTCTAGAAGCCACATTATACATGTACAGCAAGTAGTGCTTCTGTCTACTGCCCCTCAGGATGACTTTTGGAAGCTGATATCTTTGCTACTAGCTTGATATGAGACAGCAGATTAAAACTATTTACCAACACAGGTGTGAAAAGGTCAATCACATACCCAATAGGCGTAGGGGCCTGGATCAAGAAGGATTTCATTGAAGCCATGGATTGTGGCTTCAGGCACTTCTTTCAGCTAACATAAGGCGGTATGTAAAACGCATCAGCTCCCACCAAGGGATATGGCTTCTTGTCAACGGATCCCTCATGATACCGGTCTTCATATCTCTCAAGATGTTTCACATGATATGGACTACGCCTTTTTACTGAGGGCATTTTACTCCATATCTACACAAATCTCTATCTCTAATGTACAATTCACCTTCGCCAATCCTCTCAAATAACCCAAATTTCAGACGAAAATAAAGTTCAAAATGCAGTTCAACCTAACCAAACAGATTGCTAAAATCAATGCAATGCTGAATATACTCGAATTTACCTAGTATTGACCAAATTGCAGCCTAATTTAGCAGAATTTCCTAAATGTGTACAGCTGCTAATTGTACATTTTCTGAAAATCTTATCCATGTATTATGTGATGTATCATTAGAAAGTGTCTAATTTCTAGTTTTTCAAAGGTTTCGACCATAGGATCTCTCTGTATGCATTATCTTTTGTGGGGCTTAGTGCTTCCAGTCAGATAAAAATTTCAAGTATTAAATACAAATTTAAGGTAATCGTAAGGAGTGCATTTAGCTACTGTACTAGTGGTGGTCGAACCAGAAATATCGCTAAATATCTAGCATATTAAAGCATAAAGATATATAAACTTACTTGTACTTAGTAGGTTTTCCAGGGATTTGCGGCCATTGGAATCTACTTAATCTCATTTAAAAAATCAGTACGTGTTTAGTCAAGTGAATGCTAACCGTTCATTATTGCCTTTACGTACAGTGATGTGGGAACCCATGGAAGAACCATTCATCCTACACACCCTTTTTCTAAACAAAATCTTGCAAACGCGCCTTAAAGCTTCATTCTCAGCTATTAAGACAATCGAAATCTTAACATATTTACTCACATTATGACTTAAAGGACTGAATTCATCAATATTCTGCGGCAGTTATGTTTATACAACAATTTGAAGTTGAGTCGCCCAAGAGAAATCCAATGGGTGATAAACCACCAATGAGCGATAAAAGGTGAAACCACCACAGGGAAGGATTTCAGCTGATGTCCGAAATATAGATGTGGATTTTTATGAAACACTGTAGCAAAAGTGTTATATTAAAGCTATTTTGTAGAGCTAAGTATCAATAGATGCACGCCAGTCAGAGCATATAATCAGGGGGATAACTCACCAGATATTATATTCTTTAATTCAGTTTATGTCATGATTTAAGCATGTATTTGTTTGATTTAGGCAGATGGTTGTTCATTTGTTCAAATGGCCAAGTACCTCTCCCCCCCCCCCCCTCCCCGACACACACACATTAACAAAAGAAAAATCTTTAGTTTTTGACCGATGTTTACTGAGAGTGCAGCTTAAACTGTCTCTGTACCACTAATAACACTAAGTCTGTAGACCCTGGAGCTGGATTGTTCTCGTGACTAGGGTTTTAGACGTAAAGCATTGTCTAAGGCCCCAGACGCGAATTTGATTACGTGATGTATTCACATCTAGTTGCGCAATTAGTACAACAAGTAGGTTATGATCTAATTTATTAGACGTATTCATGTTAGCTCCGACCACAAGTTATCCTTTATGAGAAACCACCCTTAATTCCTAGCGGACAGGCCCATAATCATAATCTTTTATGTCGCGGGGGAAAAAAAGTTCTTTTTACAGCGAAATTGTAAATTCATCTAGATTTTATGGAGAAACAGGAGGCTCTATTATTAGAAGACGAAATGAACCAGGCACGGGTCAAGCGGACAGATTTATCGCTAGTCCGCGGTAAAATTGTCAGCGTTATGAGATGCGATGAAGTCCCCCTCTATCCTTTTCTTCCATTAATAAAAATTGGCAAGCCAATCTGTGACAACCTATAAAATTTATACAAATCTGTGAGGTGAAAGAATCACATCCGTTAGTGATACAAGGATAATAAAAGACAGGGAGCAATTCAAGTTATGGGTCCGGAAGGTGCTCATATTCCGAGCCAGTCAGCGAAGGAAGTACCATATGGCCTCATAACTCCTCTCTCGTCCACTTTATGCTGGCTGGGTATCTCAGGGGTCTGTGTTTGATGTATATAGTCATAAAGAACCACCAGGCCAATATTGCTATTGACGCCTTGGTTGTGGTACTTGTAAACACAATAGATGGGTTACCTCCAAGGTAATTGGAGGGTGCATGAAGAAGTACTTAGGTACTGCAATTATGGGGAATCCAAGACAAGGACAGCCCAGATGTATGTATATTATGTACCTAATGTGATGTGCTCTAACAGACATAGCGTGTATGTGTGAGTATCTAATACATTTGTGTAAGGAGAGCCAAACTCCAGAAAATGAGATCAGGTCAGAGAGGTTAAAGGCTTCATAACCATGGACGCCCAAAGACGATTTATCATCTGTGGTATGGAGTAAACACTATCTTGGTTCCTTTCAGGCATATGTATTCATATTGCACATGGGTGTATGTATGATGCTCATTTTTTATAATCTTTTCCATGAAATTACTAATATATTGATATATTCCCCTGTATTATGTCATACCAATGCTATATAAATTTCGGCAAACTAATATATTAGTTTGCCGAAATTTATATAGCATTCTATAGAATTCGGTTTTGAGATTGCAGACTTACCGGGAGTTGTATAATCGATGGAATAGCTGTTTATCAAGATCACTCACCTACAACACAAGAAAATATAAATTGATTCAACGAAGATATAATGGGTTTATAAGCAAATAACTGACACTATTCCCCATCTTTCCTAATATAGCTGGTACAACGTATATATGATAACCTAAAATGAAATATAAAAAGGTGATTGAATACAAATTGCAATCCTTCAAATCAGTTTCCATTTAATATTGAATGAACTGTTAAATTCAATGTCATCACAATCCATGAAGCAAATCAGCTTTTCTCACTCTGGTCGTACCAAGCAAATAGACAGAGAATGTATTAAATATGGGCCTAATGCAATAATTCAGCTATGATAGGAATGAGTATAAAGACCAATAACATGTATGAGGTAAACACTTAAGAAGAGTAGATATGTGTGGTGTTGGTTTATAGTAGCTAAAAACCTGTTAGGAGTTCAGGAACTGCAATAAAGTCTATTTTGCAATATTCTATTACAATAGCAGTTTGAAACAAAAGGAATACATGTACTTGTCAAGGGCTTTCTGCTGAGCAAAGCTTACTCTCCTGCTTTCATTACATCATCTGACGATTGATGCCCTTCTCACTTAATCCTGATACCAAAAATATAGGTGAAACCTGTTAACATTTTCATCAACCTTACATGTATGTGATAGTTGAGAAAAATATAAAGTAATTCGTAGAGAGAAAAAGAGATTTGTTATTATTTGCCAAGAGATAGTTGAGAAAAATATAAAGTAATTCGTAGAGAGAAAAAGAGATTTGTTATTATTTGCCAAGAATGCTAATTCTGATTTCTGAATAAACACCTTTAAATACTAAAAAAACAAATAGTCTAGGTCATTTTTTAGGTAATCAGTGGGGGGAGTGGTGTATCAGCTATTTGGGGCCAATTGTAGCAGGTTGCTCAGGCCACTATGCTGATCTGAGCTATACTGAACTACTAGACAGCTTTCTTTAGCTTCCATCATCACATTGATCGAGGTCCAGAGGACCATCAGTATATCCCCAGATCTTTGGCAGACATACGTCAAGTTATTCTTGTGGCTGATCAACTTGGGAGTAATGAAATCCTCTTTATAATGGATTGTGAAGCTTTCTGGTATAAGGGTCGCAAGATATGCTGTCAGAAGATGGCCTGAGTTATGTGTGCGTCTGTTTCTTCCAAAGTATTATACAGTTAGGGAAGATGGCAGTTGAGGAGCTAGGTTTGTCGAGTCCGAGTTACCTCGTCCTCACCATGCAGTATTTCCCCAGAGAAAATATGGTCATACGTTTTGGCAGATCTTGGGTGTAAGATATTTTTATTCTGCTTTATAAATTATCTTATTGTTGGAAAATATCTTTTTCTCCTATCAGATATTCAGATATGATAGAAATAAGATTTGCAGGTACTCGCTCACTCGCATTAATCGACGCCTACTCTTTTCCATGTTTATGAATGGTTTAGTAATCAAATGATTTTATATAAAGGTTTGCATCACCAATGAGACCTCGGTTTTAAACAAGGACAATTTAAAAAAGAATGACCACAGATTTTAAAAATCAATTACAATTCAATTATTCAATTCAAGGGCTGAAATAAACCAAGTCAGTAGTTTCATTGGATAGATTAGTGCCTTGGATAGCATTCATTTTGACCTATAGTAGACCCGGAATAGAATACCAGGATGGTCGCTAAAACTGGCAAACTGACTTAGCCACAATAAAACCACAGGTATCTCCATGTTTATGTGAAGGTGACAGATAATAAAGGGACTTGGAGACAGGAAAAACGGGTACAAAGGTGTTTATCAAGCACACGCTTGTCATACTATATTCATACCATTTCTTCCCCTACAGTTAAGCACCTCCCAGTACACAGAATATTCTACGGCTTAAGCTCTTACACTGTCCTGGGGAAAATGAAGAAATATGTAATCACCAACGAGTATGCAGTTGGGTAAGAAGCAATTATATTAGCTCAGAGCACAATGTTCAGAATAGCTTAAAGCAGATGTAGACTTTGATAATAAAAAAGCATTCCCCACACCTCTTTCTGCAGACCAGACGGTATCGATGCAAATGTTTATATGGGGAAGGAAGAACATCAATATCAAGACGCCTATCAAGTTCAGAATCGAGAACGGGGCAAAAGCCACGAAGAGTGAATATTCATAAGGATGTTGTTGCTGCCTAATTATATTCATGCATTACGATTTTATTAGGGAAATTGATTAATTTCTTTGATCAAAATTGATCTTTGATAATTAAGAACATCTGCTGATGTTGCATCTGAAAGCGCTGCAAATTTGAAGTACTGGGTCATTGAAACCCTAGTATGG
Source organism: Sthenelais limicola (assembly GCA_942159475.1). Classification (NCBI taxonomy): domain Eukaryota; kingdom Metazoa; phylum Annelida; class Polychaeta; order Phyllodocida; family Sigalionidae; genus Sthenelais; species Sthenelais limicola. The sequence goes on from OW804099.1 coordinate 31,933,516, forward strand.
TATTTGGATTTAAATTCATTGTAATGTGCAATCGATAGCATCACTTCAGCGATGGGTCCGAGCAATATCTTTAAGGAAAAGGAATGTCTAACTCATATACAGCCAGCTGGGTCTGGTATTTAAATAGAATAAACTATGAACTGGAGAATACACAGGGCAAATGCGATGTGTCACAGATAAAAAGAGTTAAAAGTCGCAGAATATTTTTCAAAGGTTTTCCCTTAAGAACACTTCATAGGAATGTTTAGATTTGGTGGTGTTTAATACTCTTCACCGTATCAGTACGCGTACCAAATTTCAGTACCGCAAATTTCAGTACCGTATATTTAATATAATATATATATTATCTCCGCGTTTCTAAAGTCGTCCTATAAGGAAGTATATTAATCTACTTTACTGGTGATTGTCCATCAAAGAATGTCCAAACTATTTTCTCAAACATATGCAGGGATATTAGAACACTTGTTAGAGGTTATCATCATTGGAATAGCTTTATCCCATCGGCTGGGGCCCGTTGCACCGTTTCTCGCTAACTATTTTCCCATACATTTTCAATGGGGAAATAGTTAGCGAGAAACGGAGCAATGGGCCCCTGTTCAAATATTCTCAAAACCCATTTTTTGCAACTTATGACTAATTTTTCTATGACACATCTCAAATTATATTCATCTCAAAAGTGAAGGTGATTATTGATGAAGGCGCATTTATTCAGATGATTTGTTTCTCTTGGGTACTAGAATCACACCACAAGTGCTGTGTCATATGCTGCACAAACCTATAGCTGGGGGCAGAGCCACCGAGCTTGCCAGCCAATAAGGATTAGCAGGCGTTAAGCCTGGCAGAAATAAAAACTCTTCTTACTAAGCCTTATACTTGTGTTGGGGCCTATATTACTGAAGCTCACAACAATGCTTCACTTATCATTCAATATACTCTAAGTAATAACTAAAATGATTGTGATTGAAAGGGAATGATGCAAACATAAATATATTTATAATACATATATAAAACCAATACAAACATATCCAGACTGAGGTGTACAATCTGAAGTGATGAATGTATTTTAAGATTGCATTATGATTGGTATAGGGAACTAGTAGGAACAAAGCGACATAGTAAGATGAAGTTTGTCAAAATGAATGATAATAGTATGAGTAAATTGTATAGAATTGAAGCTGTATTCACAGCTATTCAACGAACAAATCTTACCAAATTTACTCGTATTAGGACTAATAGGACTGAACTTGTCAGTAACGTACTGCTGTTATATGTTTATACACGAATTTGTAGTCGATTTAGCCAACCAAAACGTTCGCCGTGCCCGATAATAAGTAAAATCACCATAAGGAAGGCGCTTAGCGGGTCCCCGAAATTGATATAAATGTGACCCACAAATGTGGACTTTTATGAAGCCCTGTAGCAACAACAACCTAACACAATCCTACAAAACCTTGGTCGAATGACTTTTAGATGTGTTGGAAAAGGACGGAACCAAAAGTAGACTAAATTTAGTTTTTTAGCGTTAACTGAGAGTGCAGCTTTTACTAATCAAAGAAAGTAATGTACAATAATATAAGGTGATGATGTTTAGATGGCTACGCATCACGTTATATACATAGATTTTAACGTATGTTAAATGAATGTGGGCAATAACATGTTTAAACAATAACTGATGCCATACTTCCATTCATCTATACAGTCGACGATGGACGCTGAATATGTATATATATGTACATACATACTATTGTATACCGACTGTCCTTGCCGAGGTATCATGAGAATCAGGACATCACCTTCTAGGATTTGATCCTCTTCGTTTATTTACGTCCAGCCAACCAACGTCAATAGTTTATGAAAGAGAACTATCCACTATAGATATAAATCTGAGACGACTATGTTCAGGATATGTGTGCATACACCTCGGACAGCCCACCACTTAAAATAATGGCGAAAGGATTGAGCATAATATTCGTGGCAAGCCTCTATATAACTGATAGGATCGATGTCATGCCTACAAACATTCTTTTAAATTTGACACCCTGCCCGAGTTGAGAGGACTTAGGAACTTCTGTGGCGCTCTATCTCTGGGCCTGTCTGAGGAAGCCTGAGGAGGACGCTGCTAAGCAGTACTGAGCTGTAATAGCTCTGTACATATATATAGCACACACTTAATTGACTTCTTTTTTAATGTTTTGCCCTTGAGACTCCATACACGATTACTTCCATCGGTGGAAATAGAAGCGAATAATAAAATATTCAGAGCCTAAGAAGATGCTGTAGGGTAAAATCTACCATTTGTCCGGACCATGTTTTTGGTTGGTGGGTATAGGAGGATATTAACCCACTTCCTCATTTTGCTTCTCTGTATAAGCTCCCTTTTCCCTCAGTTCAGTGAACCTTTCCAATGTACAGGTCTTGGTAGGCACCTCATGTTTAGCTCGCTTCATATATACCGTAAAGATCCCGAGGAGTTGATAGGGAGTTTGTAGAAGATTACCAGTTTATTGAAATGGGTGCCACCTCGGGGTTTGGTGCGGAGGGAGATGGGGGAGGGGTGGGGCAAATACAGCAGAGTGTGCATTTCATTTCACACTGATTGACACAATGCGGAGAGTTAGCATTCATCATTCACAGCGCACCAAAGAGTACATTTTGTCTATTGCCGTTGCGACAAAGATTTAGAAACATTTTTATCGAAAATTGCTATAATGTTTCGTCAATCTCATCACTTATGTAAATGATCTATAAAAAACTAAATGCATGTTGGGAAAGATGAAATCTGGTTTCATGGAAACATAATTATAACACACATAGCTATTTTCATGAGATCAACGTTCTTCCAAATCTCGTTTAGATGGATGCGAATTGTGATCCTAAATTCTTGCCGTAGACAACGATTGAGGGGATGAACATGGTTATTAACCTCCGAGATTGAATTAAATCAAGGCACTCCTAAGTTTATGTGAATCCCTTTGGGCGAAATGACTAAGATACGAGTAGAACCAACTATCCAGAGGCACTAGGATATTTATGACAGAAGTCGTTTGCAAATTAAACATTAATGCACACTCAAAGAAGGACAATTACTACAAGTGTAGCGTTTCCTGCAATTAAAAATTATGATGTGGACGAAGTTCTTTTTATTTAATCAGGCCCTGTGGTAATGACGGTAGTTAAAGATGACAAATTCTATTTGGCTTCAGGGCAACATTAGTGTCAAGTACTTCCGTTGAGAAACTAAAGGTGATTACCCAATAGGGAACTTAAGTGCTGTTCTGATGGCAATGTTATGGCGACCGCAAACTTCTGCTTTAATTGTATCATATCTTACCTCTTTCTTATGCATGCCACTGCTGAGTTATAAATCACAAATCTGCCCAAATAGTTTCTATGTTGCACGTTATAATGCAGTATAAACATTTATTGTCTCGTATTGTGTTTGTATTTGATAGATATGTTTGGAGGAAAGGGGAGGAGCTGGTTATAATGTCCATTAAGGGCTTAGTCTACTAAGCTGATTCTCATGCGATTCTCACAGAATTTAGTGCAAATGAGTCCTCTGCGGCGCAAAATCGCATGGGAATCGGCTTGGTGGACTAGGCCCTTTAGTGTAACATCTAGGAGTAACTTTATATATAGATAAGAGTAATTCTGCGACTAGATAATAATATAAATGGCAAGATGAGCCGGGGTCAAATTATGATTGCAGTGAAAATCTTTGTATTCATCGGAGACATCTTCTAATATCTGATCATTAGTAGTAGTGGTTTCTAGTGCTTTCCCAAATTAATATATATATATATATAATATTTATTATCAAATTGTTATTATTTCTATATGTCTGACATTCATGACCAGGTTCAAAGTAATATAGTTAATGGTCACAATGGGAAAAGGTCATATTTTCTGTAGTATCACAGGTCTTCTAAATATGACTGTAAAATAAAATCGAAATACAAGAATCTGTTAGAATCTGTTACATAACTTTGCCACCTTGATAACATGTATACTTACCAATAAACAAATTCAAATGGTACCATAAACAATATAACAAATGGATTTCTCTGTTATAATATAGTGAGACAAGATACTATAAACAATGCATTGATGTTTTTAAAGTGCATTGCATTCCTTGGGTACATTTTATAGCTGCACTCTCAATTAACGTCGGTAACAAACTAAATATGTTCTACTAATTGGTACATTCTTTTCCAACACATCTAAAATTCATTTAATCAAAGATTTGGAGGAATTTGTCTGGTTGGTTTTGATACACGGCCTCATAAAGGTCCACATTTATATTTCAGGGACTCGCTAAGCTGCCGGCCGCCGTTATTACTCGACCGATTTGACTTCAAATAAAGTGGATCCTCTTGTGTAACAGTTCTTAACCGACGGCCATGCCCATATTATATGTCTCTGCTTTGCATCTACATGAAGCAGTAGACAAGTGTCCCTGACAGTGAAGGTTCATTGAACTTTGCTGAAGAGAATTCTAGACACGACACCAATAGGCTGAGATATATTCCTTCCTACAAATAAGCTAGGGGCACCAGGTTGCCATTCACCTTCATCGGGCACTGAACCTAGAGAATTGTATTCATTTTGTTTCTTTATTCGTTCGATCTGCATAGTCACCGACATAAACCATGGCTGGTTTTATAACTCATATGACTAGTTTTCATTAAGCGCTTAATATTAAACCTATGGGAACCTCTTGTTACATTGATTACTAATGGCGGGTCTAAAGATCAAAGAATTCCTCAGTCGCAGTACATCAAGTACAAACGTTTCATGTTCACAATAATGTACTTTGCTACGGTGGTTTCGGCTCAAGCGTTTCGTAGTAATTGAAGCCTGAAGAACTGTGATCGGACCATTTCCATGTTAAAAATATTCCTTCATGGGCTCCGGTGCTTTGTTGGAAATATAATCAACTTGTAATGCGACATAAAGGATGCAATGATTCGAGCTTTTCATCTCGCATCTCTGCATTGAAATAAAGGGGGGCAACAGAGATGGATTGGATCACTCTCTTTGTTAGAGGCAGTAGCGATCAATACCGAGCCAATAAGGATCAACTGTTTCACAAGACTATATTGGGATTCCTTGCTCAGATATCTAGGTGTTCAAGAATTTATTTTTATCTCCTTCAGAAATCTCTTTGGGATCTTACAAAGATCAAGGAGTAAATTTCATAATAAGGACAGAAAAGATGTTTGCCATGGTGTTTCACCATAAATGAAAACAAAGCATCACCCATGGCGTGCACGGTATCCAAGTTGATTTTGATTACTTAGGTGTATATATAATGGTAAGTGTTTGAGTGTGTTACGTATAGGTCGAAAGGCAAGGTCAGATTGTCATTGCATGTCTTGTAGGGAAAATATGGACATTATTGGTCATGCGAGAAGAGTCCAACATATTGTACGCCCTGGACTCTGAGGGCCAACCATTAATTAACCACCAGCAGAACAGGCATTATAGGCTTCAGTCGTTTAGGAGAATATTTGAAATGGTGATCTCACACAAAGGTAGTCATCGCTTACAGATAGAGCACCGGGATCCCACCGAAGCTCATGAAAGGTCGGAAATTGAATTGCACAAAAGAGAGAGAGAGAGGGGGTTGTACACGCTGCAAATGAGTGGATACATGCCATTGTATTTTGTTGAATGGATGTGCGAAAATATGATCCTTTTTTTTTAGGAAAAAGAAGCATCCTTATTGGTTGACATTACGCTCGCTTGTGACGTCATGCCCATTTGTGACGTCAAATGCCGTCCATGCCGTCGTTGATTAGCCAATCAGTTATACGCTTGTCTAGCACTTTGGTATCAAAAATTCAATATGGCGGATCATTGGAGTGAAGCGAGGTAAATGAATAGTTTGTTTATTCATTTATTTTACAATATGAGATCGTGGTATAAAAATAGGATGTAACTCGGTTAGTTTCTGACTTACTGTACACATTGCAAACTTCTTTTTTTTTCGACCAGGGATATCACTCGAAGCCTGTGGCTTCTCGTGAAATCCCTGATAAAAAAAACTTGTGGGCAACATGTACAGTAAGTAAGGAACCAACCTTGTTACATCCTATCATAGGAGAGAGAGGAGAGAGAGGAGAGAGAGAGAGGAGAGAGGGGATAGAGAAAAGAGAGAGGTGAGAGAGAGGTGAGAGAGAGGAGGTCCTAAAACTGCCCCTGTGCAATGCGCACAAATACTTAGACAAGGGTTTGTGCAGTGCTCTGCCTGTGCAATAAATATTGGTTCTTAAACTTGTTGCTAGGGTGTCGTTTTGCTCAATGTGCTTGATGGAATATGGCTTTCATGTGACGTCCTGTGGTGTTTCGATCTAAAGAATTTGTGTCAGAACAGGTTGCGATACAACAAACAGATACATGTAATGAAGGGCCGCCCTAAGGTTAGCTTAGAACTACTGGCATGTCATTGAACTCTTTTCCTCTGCCTTCAGCTGAAATTACCACTGTTATGAGGCATACACATAAAGGCTCATACAGGATAAGGTCTAGATTATGCTAACACCATGCTATGGAAAGTTAATGGTACAATCAAGATCCATCAAGATAATATGCAAATATCACCATCAAATATGAATTTATATGTTGATAATTCTGATGGGACCATTAAAGCTGTAATCTCAGTTAATATCCGTCAAAAAAGATGGTTAAAGTTTGCTCGTTAAGATTTCTTTCCTTGACTTTATGAATAAAAATTAGCATTGTCTATATACTAAATTCCTTCCCTAAAGCGTCCTTACCAGCGAGGGGAATTAGCTAAGGAAGGAAAACATTAAGTATAAGGTTCAGTTACCTGAGGATGTTGTAGTGTAGTGCAGCGTTTTTATTGAACCTTTAGTTTGTAAAGTATAATGCCTTGCTTATTGCCGACAATATAGCTCAGACTCTACAACTACGAGTATCTAGAGACCTGGCAGTTTAACCTCTAAAATATTAATCCAAAAGTTTAAGTGCCAGATGTGTACACACATTGAGCCATCAGTTTTCTTTACCCTTACTTTATTATTGGTCAATTAACATCTAACTTATTAAAAACATCTATAAATAAGTACAGATTAACTAACGAGTTGGTCGAAGGAGCATACATATCGACCAATGAACCAGCGAGTTAGTCAACTGATTTATATATATATATGTATATATATGTTCTGTGTTACATAGAAAAATGAGTCATATTCGCAAATGGATATTTCTCACAGTGTGATTCAAATTACTTTTTCTGGGAGGGAGTCATATTGCTTTCCTACACCTGTTGTAAAATCAAAAATATTTTTTTCATTTGCGGTCGTACAAGGGTTGGTGCCACACCTCGCCTCGGCTCTCACCATTATTAAAATTTTCTCAAAGTGTGTTATTCCCAACATCTCTTTGTAGAAATGTTCTCATTTCTGGGGTAACTAGCACTTTGAGTCGGATAAATAGATGTACCAAGTTTCAAGATAGTGTATAGAATAAATCCTTGCGTTTCTGAGGTCATCCTATGGAATATATTTAGTTACTTTACTATAATATTGTCAACCCAGAAATATTTCCCTTTTTTTTCAAACAATACAAAATAAAAAAATACTTTCTGAATTTCTTAAATGTTAACATCGCGGCAATCCACTTAATCTCATCGTTCCAAGTAACTTTTATTTTCGACTTATGACTCATTTTTCCGGTGGCACATCCCATTATATATGCCTTCATTGATCTAAAAGAGATATCTTAATACCCATGGGGACGTTTGCAGTGGTTCAGGTGGCAGGTTGCATATATCTCGTCGTCAATGAATAGAATAATAAGGCAGGGATATGGAGGCAATGGTGACTCAGACCACCTTTTATTAAACGCAAAGCATAAAGGGTGGTCTCCACTGGCTGCGGTAAGCTCTGCGGTAAGCTCTGCGGTAAGCTCTGTGGTAAGCCTTGTGATGGTGATATGTTGTTGAGAAGTGGCGAGGTCCTGCCTACATCATTCACTGACCGTGTAGACAGGATCTCGTCATTCCTTTCCACCTAAAGAAACAGCACAAACCATCGCAAGGCTTACCGCAGAGCTTACCGCAGCCAGTGGAGACCACCCTTAAAAGAAAAATGTTCAGTGTGGTGCAGCTATCATGGTGACAGGCTTGGTACTGCTGGGCGCGCGAAACCAAGGTCAGATGACCAGCGGTCACTTCCGGTTGTCGTCCAGATATATTCCGTATGTCGTATCTCACAATAGATACATTGTTTCAAATAAATGTTAATAATCCACTTCAAATTTCGCCATTTCAATTATTATTATTATTATTATTATTATTATTATTATACAACTTTTATTCAATATACATACATAATGATATAGAATAGGGTCATTGATCCCTCTCCACTGGAGTTCTACCAGGTAACCCTTTAACTGAACAATGATAAGGTAAAATATCTGATTGAAGTTAGTGTACAGAATGTTGTCCGATCAAAATAAATAATCACCGATATTTAAATGGTGTTTATGTCTTTGTATCCTTTGTTTAAGGGATGATTGTCTTATTTTCAAATTGATGATGACGACGCCATCAGTGTAGTATAATATATATATAATATATAGTCACCAGTCTTGACATGTGAATGCCTTCATAGACATGTTGTGTCGTTGTATTTTTGAGTCTGTCCTGGAGCTTCAATATCTGTGTTGGATTCATTGTTATTACTGGATTCTTGAATAGTCCATGTGGTCCATGTGATGGTTCATTTTATAGTTCATTCAGTGCAATGCTAAAATATTTGCACTGAATGTACTATAAATGAACCATCAATACCCACATGGACTATTCAAGAATTCAGTATTCAATTGAATAGAATTCAATTGAAGTTGCACATTCTGAAAAGGGCAGTTCTGGTGGTTCTTTTGTATCTTGTTTATGAAGGACAGGTCGGGGAGGCAAGTGCAGATTATACTGCAAATAAAAAATGATAAAATGACCACATCGTACTCCATCGTTATTGCTCAATTAGTACCCGAGACCCGGACGTTAAGATTATGACAAGTAAGCACTAGTTATTCTTCATATAAAAGATAACTACTTGCAATCTAGAAAGCTAGACCCAAAATCAAAACCTCTTATTCTCTGCACTTGATAGAACTCCTGATGAGGAAAACATATTGCAGTTTTTTTCGCGTTATCTCAATAATATTATACAAGTGGTCAGGACCATGGGTTTGCACCAGAATACTAGTCGGTCTAGGTGCATAATTCCCCACCAACTCATGTGACCAACAATAAACACATATATACGGTTCTGGAGCCATTCCACTATACATAGTATTCACTGATGTCACGGCGCTCGCCGCAGCTTGCCATAATGTGGGTCAACTTTAGCTGGACATTTTCATGAGTGCTCCAAGCCTAAAAAATGCACCTCCGAAAGTTTTAGAGAATGTTATATAAAGTATGCTGATAGGTTATATGGTCATTTTGGAGTGTGTCATGATGGAATAATAAGTATAATTGCCATTAGCAAACATTTGAAAGGGGAAATCCTGTCGATCTAGTGTCTCCCGCTATCTATGCTGCCACACATTATGGCTGCCAGTGAGGAGAGCCGCTGACTGGGGTGACGTCATGTGAATACTATTTGTATACGGTTGTATGGTAAACCACTATTAGAGGTATTGTAACCCCCTCTTATCGTTTCACTATAATAATTATAACACTTTTCTAGACTAATCTGAAAGACCTCTTAACTTCCTCAAATGCATGAGTTCATGCATCAACCCTAGTATCATAAAGTCTTTATAGCCGTTAATTGATGATGGTGCGAAGAAGTCTTTTAAGACACTTATCATGCATCCAGGGCAATGGACCTCTGACTAATATTACTTTCAAAATTGACTGAGAAATAACAAATTCGATTTTGGACCCTAAAAGTTATATTTTATCACAGATGAACGTTAAAGATCTAAGTGCAATATGTTAGTGAAGCTATTCTAAAGTAATATTTCTTTTTAGAATCTATAAACGGTGTTCATATGTGTCAGACTTTTCAATTATGCTATTTCGCTAGTATAGCACCTTTTCCCAAATACGTTTTTTTATGTATAAAACTTAGTTGTTCCATTTCTCCTCACTATGAGCTTTCATTCCATGAATACCTTTCTATATAGATCTACAGTCGCTATTTACATGCAGAATAGGGGGAAATCACCCCCCCCCTAACTTTTATCCTAAGGATTTAATAAATTGATCTATTTCTACCATCTATCTCTAAATGTGGTGAAGTAAAAACAATAAAAGTTAGATCGATGTGAAGAGAAAAATGGCGGGTAGCATCAATGGCGAGCAATAGAAGGGATATTTTAATCTGAAACAATTAGACTGAACAGGGGGATCAATATTTACTAAACACTTAAAGCCCAAATCAATTTGCTCCGGCGGTGAATCCCGTGCATATTTGTGTCCATTATTTGAGTCAATACCTCAACACACTGAGGACGTTAGTGAGATTCCTGCACAATCCGCCATTTCTTCTCCAGCCATATAACGTCAATGACGATCATGCCTTTACAGTGTGTAGGCCTAGGCTTAGGATACTTGTTCCCCTCTGCCTTCATATTGACTGTATTTGATTATTTAAATCGTATATCTGAGGTTTTCAATGTTTATGTTACGAAAGAAAGTATTTTCTTGGCAGTTGATTACGAGGAACAAAAGGAGTTGAGGATCCTATTGTATAGGTCTTTAGATTTTAGTATGTTGTAACACGAAATATACATAACTTGGATGGTTGATAAAAACGATGAGATGGTAGACTACGAAAATATAGTATAATACAGATACGGTAGTCATACTTAAAGAATTTCAGTGAGTAGTAAGAAGAGATTCTTTTCGAATGGAAGTAAAATGAGTGGACCTAAATAATTCCGACGAATATTACTATATGTCTACAGTACCTATATGATAGTGGTGTCAACTCTCCCATTATAATACTACCCTGAATACCTCAAGATCCAAATCAGTAATCATAAATTTAACAAAATTGAAATATATTGAATATGTCCCGCTCATCTTCTCCCATCATTAGTCAGATATTAACAAGGAAAGGAATCTTCATTCTTCATTATTATCATTTCTTAACCATTGTTTGCATATCATAAATTTCGTATTTACTTATACATAGATTGGAGAGCATCCCCTCGTATAGTAAAACATGAACTGAAAAAATAAACTCACACTTTTAACCTTAAAGGGTTTACCGCAAGGTTTTCACCCCTGTTGCCAGTTAAAATCGAGCTACAAAGCTTAACCCTCAATTCATTTATCAAAAGGAAACAGACGTGTCTAAACCCCACAAGGCGAACCTATGCTTCCCTCATTGCCTCCAAATCAGTCAACCTATTTCTTTCCTAACTTTGTTTAAATTGTTCAGAATAAGAACGTGTGAAATGGTTCGGTTAATGCGAGCATTGACCTAATGCAAGAGTGCCTTTTATTTTTTTAAAAACAAATTTTACTTATCAGAGGTTTCAGTTTCATTCCTCGAAATATAACACATTTGTATGTACATATAGTTTACTTCTTTCAGATTGGTTTTTTTTTCAATTCATTTGAGGCCAATTTAATTTACATGAAACAAACGCCGTATCGTACACGAATGTTTTCAAACGTCGTAACCTTGAAATATGTGATGTGTTTCAGGAAACTGAGTCACAAGTCGCAAAAAATGGATTTGAGATCCAGCGAATTCCAATGATGGTAAACATTATAGGGCGGTTAATAAGTATTTCTATATTTTAAGTTGATATTTTTATTTTTGAAAAAAAGTAATATTTATATGAAGACAATACCTAATGAAGTAGCTAAGCATACTCCATAGTCTTGAAATTTGATACATATATTCATACGACTTAAAGTGGTAGATGCACCAAAAATGAGAAAATACCCACAAAGACATCTTGTGATTAAAATACATTGAAATATATATTTTGCGACTTGTAACTAATATTTTCCTGAAACACATCACATTTAAGAAGATAGGTTGATAAAAAAAATAATACAACATCTTTATGAGTTGTTTCACCATTGGAACTATCAAATTACCTTTTAGCAACGAGACTATATTATATTAACTCAGTTAACGAGTTAATATAGTCTCGTTGATATAGTCTCGTTGCTTTTAGTAAGCTAGTTATATGTACGTAGGAAGACATGAAGCCACACAGACTACACACAGTCTTCCCTCAAGGCCTTCACCACAGGCAAATTACTAGGGTCGATCGTGTGGCAATATTTCTTGTTGGTGCGAATATTACAACTATGAGGAGAATAAATATTTACGTCGTTCTTCCAACCTTTACCATCTTGCCTCGTTATAATATTGATCCCAGGGGATCTTCCGTCAATGATTTAACAGAGAGTGAAGAAGTATTACCTCTGGTCGCCGACCAGGTTTCACAAAAGCAGCAAAATGCCCTTTTCCTGTCTCAATGGCCTGTTGCATAAGATAGATACTATTATGAAGAAGCCTATATATATATATGCAACAGGTCCAATGTGGGATTTGCATGTCCGCCATCTTGAATTTTGATTCACATGGAATTATGGGAGTTGTATGTCAGTGTAAAAGCTATTGAAAACATGTTATGTTCAGCATGGAATATTTAACAGTTATCCAACGTAAACAACCATGTGTTTAGATGTAGGTTTATCACAAGACTGCAGTGGTGCAGGTTATTAATCCGTTTAGTCTTTGCCTTAGGTGGTTATAACCTCCTGACCATTCAAGTCAGCGACTAAACCGGTATTAATGATCCGTGCGCCACACAAATTACGCCATATGTGTACTGTTCACAAGAAGGGCACGTTATACCTCAGTCTTGTTGTCTGGACAAATGTGTTAGTTATGTAGGCTAGCACTCTGGCAGGTGTTACCGCAGTCAGTCACAATTATTCCTCGCCATATAGAGATTATCGAGGCACTTGCCAAGTCACACTTTTCCTCTGACCTAAAATGAAAAACTCCTGAGGTGTATGGGAGAGATAAGTGAGGCCAATGAAGATTCTATCCGCTCTTAACATCCGATACATATTATATGATATCTCTGGGGCCTGTTGCATAAGAAATGCTTAGTTGAAATGTTCCTTACTAAGCTGTTTTTCCTTAGGTAGCATGTTCCTACCGTAGGAATAGTACACTGTCCCGCGCACCGTACCCGCGGGATACGAAATTGGATACGAAATTCTTGTCCCCACTTTTGATACGAAATTTTCCGTCTCAGCGTATTCGCGCGGCGTTTTTCGTACCTGCGACGGGTACCTGGGAAAGCTAAAGGATTAGGATTAGGCCGGCCGGCCAGTGCCAGACAAACTGGCATGACCATTAGTGCATGACGGCCACTAGTGTAGAACCACTGATGCCAAACAGAGAAAAAAACTTACCTATGCTTGGGTTCGATCTAAGAACCTTGGGTTCACAAGCGAGCATCCTAACCACTACACCACAGAACCAGCTGTAAGTTAGACCTCAAGGAATCACTCTGGATGATAATAGTGTGTGTGAGAGAGAGGGAGAGAGAAATGCAGACAAGGACAGAAAGAGAAAGAGGGGAGAGGCAGACAGGAGGATTGCAATTGAAAGAAAGTAAGAAAGAGATGGGCAGGAAAGGAGAGGAAGAGCAGGGAATGTTTTTTTTCATGAATATATATTGAATATATCCAGGTATATGTGTGATGAGTTACAGGAAAATTTGTCACAATATAAAAGAAAACTTAAGAATATTGCTTTCAGCTTTAGATAGCTCATAACTCCCTCAAAATGCATCCGATCTGAATATAAAAATTATCCCATGAACCCCATGAATGTCAGGACGACAGCCATGCTGATGCCATGCCAATCGGACGATTAGTTTCTTCGTAATAAATTAATTTCGTCGGCCGCATCAAGTCGTTCGAAACGATATAAAATGTATTTTACATCATTATTATATATCAATATTTTTCAAAGTAATTTATTCACAAGATTTCTTTGTTGGAATCTTCCTATTTTTGAAGGAGTCATTCCCCTTAGTCATATGAATAGGTGTATCAAATCTTAAGACATTGCATTGAATATATCCTTGTGTTTTTAAGGTTACCGTATAGAGTAGTTTTATTAGTAATTGTCCAACATAAATATATCGATCATGGAATATAGAACAATAAAATGATTCGATTTAATTTCTGATTAGATATTCTCCGATTTTCATAGTCAATTCACTGCTTATTAGTTAGGTCAGGTTAGGGTTATTGGATGGATATGTATTCATATTCGCACCTAGTTATATACAGAGAAAGCCTGTCTGCCAGGTGTTACTTAAGACAATGGGTAGGCAGGCCTACTGAATATATCCAGGTATATGAGTAATTCTCCCAAACGGGCAGCATTTGATTTCAGGATGCTATTTTTTTAGAAAAAATAAAATTCGTTGAATCAACAATATTTCTTTCTGCTTCAAAATGCGTCCGATCTGAATATACTTATAATATACCTGTGTACATGATGTGGAATATCTATAGTGGTATAAATAAGGTGTTAAAGCATTGCTAAGAGTTTGTGCGTCAACATTATGATGTGTGCATGTGTGAGGGTTACCCAGGGAGGGGATTCGCACTAGACTGACACCTCCACCTCTTGACTCTTTTGAAGAAAACATGTATTCGCATTTGGCATATATACCTTAGGTTAAAACAATATTTAATAAGTTTCACCTTATAGGGTAAGCTTCCAAAATCCAAAACTCAATACGAAAAACGGAGCGCGAATACGGAGCATATCATATTTCGTCTCTGTGATTCAAATGACCGTTTTTCGTCTCAGAAGTTCAGGCAATTTCGTCACCACAGCTCACCAGTAGCGTTCGCGGTGCTCGGTAGACAAAAATCGTCACACTGAAGACGAAAAAACTCGCCGCTCCGTATCGCACGGGTACGGTGCGCGGGAGAGTGTATTTAGCATTGAATGTATATCAAATTGCTTTACTAAAGGTTCCCTACCAGTTACTTAGGACGAAACGTTTGCTAATATGAAAGGAAATATTAAGTAAGGATTTGTTATGCAACGGGCTCCAAGCTTCTTTAATATCATGTCTGATACCGGGTCTATGATAATCCATGAACTGGTTATATATAGATCTCGATTGAAGAACAAAATTCCACCGGTATATAGAAATGAAAAAATATAGTTTGAACATGTTTAAATATAATTTTCTAATGGTTATATCAGACCATGAACTGTGTGCTTTACTGATCAAACGACATCTTATATTACCAGATTTCCGTCCTGCTGTAGTGTGGGTTTACCTCAGGCACGTTTGTATTTTATGATGGATTATTGGTATCATCGGCTGTAAGCAATGAAACCATATCTTGCAGGGTTTTTGTTCTAGAACCATTTCAGACGGAACAACCCCTCTGATCATTTAGAGTAGTTTCCAGACGCCCCTCAAGGTTTTAGACGTTTCGATAATCCAGACGATCTGGTTATGCGCCAGAATAAATATCAGTTATAATATATCAGTTGAATTTACTAACGTGCATCATGCCGGAATGTTTAAATTATTTCTAGTTAAATACTGACAGTTATAATGATAATGTTACGTAATAGTGCGTCAGCATACAGCTCTCGCATAGCTTAGATATTGATTATGAATTCCACTTTATATCTACAACTCCTCCTTTTAGAATCGTTCTCTTTCCCAACTCCTTGGGACCATAGCTTTTTATTAAAGCAGCACAATCAGTTAACGTCGGTTAAAGAACTGGTTCCATTGTTTTCCAACCCATCTAAAAGTCATTTGACCAACGTTTTGAAGGATTTTATCAAGTTGTTCTTGCTAAAGGACTTCTACAACGTCCTCATTTGTATTTCTTTCATGCGACGACCTCACTTATTATCGCACACCGGCGGTAGTATAGCCTAAAGTATTAGTTTGCATGGTGGAAATTAGTTATAGTAATATCAGGGAGCAGCAAGGACGAAGGTAAACGCTTGAAGAAAAACAACATAAGTCATCCAATGATGGCCATAGTAAGAGTAAACCATTTTTACTGGCACCAAGCATTATTGATAAATGTCGTCTGCTTGGACCTGCGCATGAATCAATCAGCAGACGCTGGCCATTTCTTTTAAACAGGTCACGTGTCCTTTTCTTGAGTTGGCCAGCCAATCATATGTCAGTGTCTGCTTCACGAACCCATCAGTATCTATCACATCTTCCTGAACTTTTTTTTTCTTCCTTTACAAGTTATGGAGGACATCCTAGTCATGACGTAGAGAAATTGGGATGTGCATGGCCTTACATAAAAAGTAGTACAAGACACACTCCGTCTTATTTATAACTTACGGTCATTCTCCAACTGGGTGTATTGTTGTTGAAAGTGGAGAAATTGGAGACCTACAAACGATGCTATAGCTAGCTATGAGCTATAGAATCGTTGGGGCAATATGACAAATGTATGGGTCTAACACCAGGTTCTAATCTCAATGCACCTCTCGCACCAAGTCTATGGATCAGCTCATCAGAAAATGTACACTGGGCAGCTCTACACATTTAATAAATGGTGCTGAATTAGACTGAGAAATGATAAATACTAGGTAGATCTGGGTATACTTGGTATTACGGCGATTTCAAAAGAAATATTTTTAATTTGAAATGTTTGACCGGATTTTTAAAGGCAAATTGTAGATTTCCAGGCGAATCCACACATATTACCTCAGGACACTAGGTTATAGTATAAGTTACTAGTGCAAAAGGGTGATAGCTAGCTTTGGGCCAATTCGGGGGGAAGAAGCTTGAGCCACGTGACCCTGAATTCCATTTGGTCCATTTCCCGGGCCCTGTTGCATAGGAAACCCTTACTTCTCGCTAAGCTAGTTCTTCTTGCTTAGGTAGAAACTCCTACTGTAAGAATGAAAATTAGCATTGTTTGTATGGCACATTCATTCCTTAAAAGGTCCTAGCTTAGCAAGAAAAAGTAGCTAAGGACTGGAAATATGAAGTAAGGATTTGTTATTCAACGAGCCCCAGGAAAAACCCTTAAATAGTTTATGACACAACGCCAAACGATATATTTACTTAAAGCTTGCTCCACTTCAGCTTACAACGATGATGGTGGTTAGGCTCTTTATTACACATGTGAGCAGTTAGAAAGGTGCAGTTTGCGGGTGCGGTTTGGTTGATCTGAACTGTTCACGCGATCAGTTTGGGCTTCTATGGTTACGCATGCCTAAATGATGCAATCTCATTGGCGCAGCGTAGGCCTGACCTACAAACCTGTTACAAATGACGTCGTCCTGACCGCATAACTTAGGCCTACAAGTTGCAGTACAGTGCAGTGCAGCTTCCTCAGGCGAAACTTAGGCTAAACAAGTTAAATTTACTTTTTTACATCCAAAAACAGTGTGTAATAAATAGCAAATGGCACTCTGTTCGGGTTCAAACTGATCGAGACACATCAGATAACGGGAACCCACCCCTTCGGGGTTCGTCCTGTTTTTTATGTGTCTCAATCAGTTTGAACCCTCCATCGTACCATTTGCTATAAATACTGAAGTAATACTGATTACTATGAATTATCTATGAATTTACGTTAAGAATCTTTGTCGTCCTTGGTATTCTTAAAAGTCTGAATTAATCATGGGAAAACTCTACCTTGTTTACTGTACGGATATTTGTCACAGGAAAATCGCAAAACTTGCGTTTTGAGATATTTGAGAAGATAGGATAATTAAGGCTGATTCCAGCAATGTCAATCTTAACTACATCTAATACGTCCTTTTATATTTGTGTACGTTTGAGAAAATATTTACTGACAATAACTGGACAATAAACTAGTCAAGAAGTTAAATTTATACTTCCTTAGAATTACCTTAGAAACGCAAAGAAATATGAAATATGTACAGTCCTGGAATTTTATAAATGTACTGATACGACTAAAAGCACCAAATACCTAAGGAATCAAAACATTCCTACGAAGAGTTCCTGTGAGAAAAACATTTACAAAATATCATTTCTGCAACATGCGACTGATTTGTCTGTGACACATCACAAATGAGTTCGCCCTTATCCCTGACAGCCTAGGTTTTGGACTAATATTGTAACTTAGTTATGGACGAAGAAATTGAAAGATGTAAATTTGATTGCAGATCTGCAAAGGCAGAAAATTAAATTGTGAGGCCAGAATTCTTTAAGTAAAAAACGGGTAATAAGTTTCTTTGAGCGTTTGCGGACATGAAAATGGGCATAATGTTTCACAGCTTTTCTCTTAAGGTTTTAGAAGTTAATTTCGTAGGATGCAAGAACAAAAGAACATCTATCAATTGACATAATGTAGTTATAACTGATAATTAATTAATGAAATCCGGGAATCAAAAAGTTATATTCAGTTCTATATAAGGCTTGATTCCACTGACGTTTATCCCCTTTACATTCTCAATCCAAATAATAATGACAATAATGCTGGTCAGAGGAGAGCCTTGATGGGTTGTGCAAATATAGGTTCTTTATAATATCTAATAGGTGACAAGAACTATTAAACCTATAAAAGGTTCTAACCATGCAACAAAACATAATATAGCTGCATATATATCAGTGGACTCAGTCTATAGGCTTAGAGTTGAGATAGTCCCTCAAAATCTATATAATTATAGAGAAATCCTCTCGCTCTAAACCGAACAATACCATTATAATCCAGTTAGGACGCCTACGCCAGGGTCAGGAAAGCCATTAGTGTCCAATCACTGACATATATCATTCTTATCTAATCTAGCTGTGAGCCCAAACTGAAAAGGCTATGCAATGTTACGTAATGTCTCATAACACCAAGTACAGATGTAGAGAGGAGCTCGCCATCCTTTACACCTAGAGACCCAGCAGAAGAACAACTCATATAATGTGGTTGTGCTTTGAATAGAATAATTTAAGAATTCCAACTGTAATGGGCCTAGTCCACTAAGCCGATTCCCATGCGATTTTGCGTCGCAGAGGACAATTTTCCTCTATGTTCTGTGAGAATCGAATGAGAATCAGCTTAGTGGACTGGGCCCTTTGTATTGTATGCTCTGATGCTTAATTCATCTTTAGGTCAATTATTAGGCTACCCAATACCACAGGAACTCCAACCGTACAGAGAACTACCCACTGCCTTGCCGGGTGCTAATATGTATGTGTGGTAATCACTTATAGGGAAGAAGGTAGGTGCTTGATTAATATAACCTCGCCTGACGTTTATCTCTTCACCAGATTACTCTCACCATACGGGTCAGATCTTCAGAAAATGTACAATTGGCAGCTCTACACATTTAGTAAATTCTGCTAAATTAAGCTGCAATTTGTTCAATACAAATAGTGGCAAATTTGAGTATATTCGGCATTGCATTGATTATAGCAATCTGTTTGGCTAGGTTAAACTGTATTTGGAAGTTTATTTTCGTATTAAATTTGGGTTATTTGCGAAGATTGGTGAAGGGGAATTGTACATTTTCTGAAAATCTGACCCATACACATAGGGTACCCAATGAACCTCTGCTTGGTGTTTTAATAGATTGAAAGGGAAAAGATCACGGAATTTAGACAACAGGGGATTTGCATGTCCGCCATGCTGAATCTTGAATTCGCATTGAATTATGGGAGTTGTATGTCAGTGTAAAAGCTATAGATATAATTGTTATGTTCAGCATGGGATATTTAACAATGATCTCTTGTAAATAACCCACATGTTTCACTTCAATGACTTCATTATTCCCATCATGGATTTGTTTTTTATGAAAATATCCTTGCTATTTTCGATAAGAAATCTTGCATGGTAAATATATATATGTGTAGTAGTTCTTACATTTACCACTTGGTAGCTGACCATAAAGGTCCAGTCTACTCTCTTACTACTTTACCAATAGAGGCGCTCCGCGCTTGGGTGCCTTGTATTTCTATACATCTTCTCTATTATATCTATTTCCCCTTAATCATGTTATATGTAAACCCTTTGTGTTACTCTCCTAAAGAGCTCTGTTGTCTATTCTATCCTGTACTATTATAATCTGTGTATGTTGCTATATACACCGTGATCTTTATTTGAATCTTATGTAGTACTACCCGTTTGTGTCACGGACTAGAGTAAGCTACTCTAGCCGGATTCACGGACACAAGGGCCGTTTTCACGGACTGGAGATTAAACAGAGCTATAGGGAATTGTGCCTTGTTAAGTTGTTTATTCGGATCAAAGAGCGAATCACTACAATTGGTGCCGTGACCAGTTCTTGACCAGTCCTGAAGACTAAGCGCGACGGATTTGGAATAAATCCGGATTTGGTTTTTGACTTTTTGGTTCTCTTTCAGAGATGGCAGCAGCGCCTGGAGCGGAAGGCGGACCCCCGCCTGAAGCGGTAGGCGGACCCCCGCCTTACCCTGCACGGACGAGCAAGCAACTTGTGCGGCCGGGCAAACTGATTGCCACTGGGACTACATTGGCAGATATGAAGTTCGATAGACAGTTCAGACAAATTATTTTGTCTGATGTTGGTTCTGAATCTGACGAGTATAGAACTGGCCGGGAGGACCGTGCAGCCTTCACGGATTACAGATCCCCTGAAAGCGACATGGAGTCAGACGAGGAAAGCTTGTTGAAAGCAACTCGCCTCCAGTTGTTGGGTTTACAGAGGAATTTGGCTGAAGAGAAAAGGAAGAACTTAGAGTTTGTTGCTCAAATGAAACAACTCGTGTTCCAGAACCGAGAGATCCATGAAACACTGGATGTGGTGACAGAAAGGGACTCTGTATTTATTAAAAAATTGCAGATAGAGAATGAAAAGTTGAAGTGTGAAATATCTCGGGTAGACGATCATTCTCGTCTCCAGAATGTTTCTGAAGATCAGTCAGCTTCAACCCAGACTGATTCTGTGTCGTCCCCTTTTTGGGATACACTGGCGGCAGATACACGTCGGAGGAGTATGGCTCCTCTGAATACAAGTAGGTCTGCTCCTGTGTGTTCAACGTTTGCGGATCCACAAGCCGGGTTAGGAACTAGGGAAGGTAGAATGGATTTCTTTGGATCTCCAGTTGGTTTATCTGAGGATACGGCGAAGAGAGTAACATTTCGGGACCACAAAAGTTCTGGTATGTCTACTTCTTCCCCTGCTAATGGGTCGTTCAGTAAAGGAAAGGAAACACCCTCTCAGAAAAGCCCGCAGGCCAGTTTTTCTGTGACATGTAGGAGTTTTAGTACTCAAACTCCGTTTGAATCTGATACAGTGCTGGTAACTGATGTGTCTGCTAGTATTGGCACTCAGACGGATGAGACTCCTGGAGAGGAAGGGAAGAAGGATGGCACTGCAAGTTCTGGTAAGAAAAGCAGTACTGCAGGGACGGACACTGATTTCGAGAGAGGTCAGGTAAAGGGAGATGTCTACAAGCCGAAGATACGGGTTGTGGCTGGCTCTCCTGGTGATCCGTCAGATCCAAGTGATTCATCCTCTTCCTCGTCCTCTGACTCTGAATCTCCTGCCCCCAGGAAGAAAGGAAAGAAATCGAAAAAAGTAAAGTCGCGGAAAACCAAAGAGCGGTCTTGGATCGCTAAAAAAGATCGATCCCTTGTCCAGGGATTAAGTTATGATGGAACGGACGACTCGGACTTTGGTGAGTTTGAATATACTCAGGGTCCGGGTAAGAGCAAGTACACCATGCGTCCGCCCGTCATAAAGATGTGGGACCAAAAGGACCCTTGGCGTGTGTACCTGTCTGAGATGCGGGTAATGGCAGTTGCATGCAACTGGTCAGAGGAAGAGTTCCTGCTTCAGTTGCAGTGGGGATGCAAGCGGCAGTTGGCGGATATGGGTGATCTGCCTGCAGGTCTGTCTCTGAAGGAATTCGTTCAACACATGGATGCGAATTTCGGCGAGGTTTCTCGTATTAAAAGACAAGCGGAATTTCGTGCTTGTCGCCAGACTCCCGGACAGACTGTCCGGCAGTTTGGTAACGAGGTAGCCCGCAGAGCCAGGTACGCTTTCGGTAAGAGAATGAATAGTACCATAGTCAATATGGCTCTTCATACTTACCTGAAAGGGTTGACTAGCTGTGAGCAGGCCAATTGGGCTCGTCTGAAGGAACCCGTAGACCTACAGGAGGCCATTCATTGGTCAGAGGTTTACGAAGGATGCCTGATGGACACTGAATCCAGTGTGGTCGTCCAAAAACTTGCTGCGCTGCCAGCTCCTGAACCAGTTCAGGAACGCGCTTTGGCTGTAAAGAAGAGAAGGTCCCGCCGCAAGTCCGGTGCTGCTGTAGCCCAGGTGATTGAGCCCCTGGATGATGATGATGTTACCTCCTCTGGTTCGGAGACTTTGGACGTGACAACCGTCATCTGTCAGGCCTTACAGGCCTATAGGGATTTCAAGAAGAAGCCTGGTGATGGCAAGACTGGACAACCCTGGAAGAAAACATTTTCTGGGCAATTCTCCAGCCGGAGAAGGGACGGACCCAGGAGATGTTACTTCTGTGGGAAGGAAGGACATATCTCTCCTGATTGTCCTACCACGAAGATTTTGAAGGAGTTGGCCGAGTCTACTAAAACTAAGGCTCCGGAAAACCCTTCACGGCCCTTATAGGAAGCGATATGGGGGCCGAAGGGACGCCGCTTCATAGTACTACAGCTCGGACGGATTTGGCTAGTAGTATGGGAACTGGGGGTGTTGCTCAGGCACTTGCTAGTAAGGGGTTAGCTTCGACACAAGGTCAGGCGCTCCCGGACGCAAAAGATCCTAGGTCGTTGCCGGAAAAGAACACCTGTCTAGGTGAGGATATCTCCCCGGATATCTCCCAGGATAGCCCGGATTCTGCTTCTCTTGTGAGATGGGGACAGGACGGGTACCAAGCTGTTGAAGGTCAGATCGTTGTGGTTGGACAGAACCCCAACAGGTCGGCGCGGATACAGAAAGTTTCTGTACAGCAGCCAAAGACGCTGAGGATCACGGATAATTTGATTGTCCGTGAGAGATGGTATGCCCCAGTGGGGTTAGACAGTGAGAACGGAGATTTTCTGGTTGACCCTGGCGCTACTACTAGCCTGGTTACCAAGAGATTCTATGATTCTCTTTCTTCCAAACCACCTTTGGTTCCGGTCCAAATGGTGTGTGCAATGGGGAATGGGCTGCCTATAACCACTCATGGGAGCGCGCTTTGTCCTTTGAAGATAGGGGATCGGACATACATGATTACATGTCTAGTTGTCTCCGGCCTGAAAGGTCCGGAAGATGGACTTATTGGGGCGGATTTTTATTACGTCCATAAATGTAATCTTGACTGGTCTGGATTGCTATTCCTTGAGAATCAAGCAGTATCTGTAATGTGTAAGCAATGGAAGCACATGAAGAGAAGCTTGAGACAGTCCACTGTTCAGGCTGTTGAGGTGAGAGAGTTCGTGGACGGGGGAGAAGTCAGGTTGAAAGAACCTGTGGTCCTCCAACCCCGGTCCGTGACCCTTGCTAAAATAGACCTGGGTAGAGGCTCTGACACGTCAGATGGGCTGATGTTCGAGCCTGATCAGGGATTGTTAAAAGACTTTGCCTTGGGAAGCCTTAATACATACGTATCGGGTAACGTTAATTCGTCCGTGGTAGCTTTTTCCAATCCGTCCGGTTCCACCGTACGCCTGAATTGTGACATGATAGTAGGGAGAGTGAGTGTTGTGACTTTGGTGTCCGATGCTTCCCTACCGGAGGAAGAGGATAATGAAATGATTAAGACAGCTATTATCAATTCCATACAGGTAATGGACTCGCCTATTGTGGATGATGAGCTTTTGGCTCCTGATATAGTTGTCCCTCCTAGTCCCGAAGATCCGTTAGAAAAGTTGGTTAATGATGCTCATCTGTCTAAAAAAGAAGAAAAAGAGTTAGTTAGAAAACTGCTCTATGATTACCAAGACTGTTTTTCCTTACCTGGTACCAAAGTTGGTTGTACTCACTTGGTTAGCCATGTGATTGACACTGGGGATGCAATCCCTGTAAAGCAAGCCTATCGTAGGATGCCAGTGGCTAGGCGGGAGGGAGCAGAGGCGGAAATCTGGAAAATGTATAAAGCAGGCAGAATAGAGCATAGCAGTAGTCCGTGGGGGGCTCCCATAGTGATGGTTGCTAAGAAGGATGGTACACAGAGATTTTGTGTAGACTATCGCCAACTGAATTCGGTGACTAAGAAGGATAGTTTTCCTCTACCTCGAATTGATGAGTGTGTTGAAGCCTTGGGTGGAAATCAATGGTTTTGCACACTAGACTTGGAGTCCGGATATTGGCAGGTTGCAATGGATGAAGACAGTAAGCACAAAACTGCTTTTCTTTCCAGTGTGGGTCTGTTTCAGTTTAAAGTGATGGCTTTTGGACTGTGTAACGCCCCTGCCACTTTCCAACGCATGATGGACCGTATGTTGGACGGATTGCGTTGGAAATCCTGTTTGGTATACCTGGATGATGTGGTGGTCTTTGGTAAGACTCTCCAGGGATGTGCAGACAATCTTAAACTAGTGTTGGAACGCATTAGAGAATATGGGCTTAAGCTTAAGCCTAAGAAATGTGAGCTCTTCCGTAAGGAAGTGAAGTATTTGGGACGGATTGTTTCTGGCGCCGGAATCCGCGCGGATCCGGCTAAGATAGCAAAAGTTCAGGAATGGCCTGTTCCCAAAACAGCTAAAGAAGTTAGACAATTCCTTGGTTTTGCTTCCTACTATAGGGAATTTCAACCAAACTTTGGTGGAATTGTAGCTCCTCTGCAACAGATTGTGACGGATGCTGGGACTGAGAAACGCTATAGTAAACCTATAGTGTGGACCAAGAAGTGTGATGAAGCCTTTAAGACAGCTAAGACTTTATTAACTTCAGCCCCGGTTCTTGGGTATCCTAGAAAGGAAGGTTATTTCATCTTGGATACTGATGCCAGTGGCTTTGCAATGGCCGGAGTTTTGTCGCAGATGCAAGACGGCAAGGAAGTCGTATTGGGATACGCTAGTAATAGCCTCACCAAGCCGCAGAAAAATTACTGTGCTACTAAACGTGAGCTATTGGCAGTGCTGTCCTACTTGAAGAAGTTCAGACATTATCTCCTTGGCAATCGTAATTTTTACGTAAGAACTGACCACGCTTCACTTAGGTGGCTCCTGAATTTTAAAGATCCAACTGATATGCTTGCTAGATGGTTAGCCACGATGCAAGAGTATGGCTTGGAGCAGAGTATGATACTTCACCGGGCGGGCAAGAAGCATACGAATGCGGACGGATTGTCTCGAATCCCTACCAGGAAGTGCGGAAACCCTGGCTGTTCCGATTGTGGTGTCCATGATGCTGTAATCGCGGAAGCTGTGGTGGTTCTGGGCTCCTTGGAGGACGAGATCCGGGATGCTCAACAGGCAGATCCCTTGTTGAAGAAAGTTATGGCTGTATTGGACGGATCCAGTCCGGTTCCCAGCAAGGAACAGTTGTCTGGTGAGCCGCAGGAATTCTGTACTTACATCCGTAACAGAGAGAATTTAGAGATAGTCCAGGGTGTCTTATGTCTGCGGTGGCTGCGTAAGAACACTGGACACACGTATGTCAGGAAGATAATCCCTGCCTCTATGAGAAGGAATATTTTTCGTTGCTTGCACGGATCTCAGTTGCAAGGTCATTATGGCGATTTCAAGACTAGCTGGAAGGCAAAAATGAAATATTTTTGGCCTGGTATGCGCTATGACTTGAAGAGATGGCTAAAGGCTTGCCCTGAGTGTAGCATGAGAAAGTCTAGAGGCGGGCGAGGTATTACACCTTTAAAGAAGGAGATCCATGGTGAACGATGGAGTAGGATAGCGTTGGATATTATAGGTCCATTTAAGACTACCCCTAGAGGTAACAACTACGTGATGGTAATTACGGACCATTTCTCAAAATGGGCGGAAGCATTTCCTATGCCTGACCACACGGCGGAAAGATGTGCTGAAGTTTTGTTTAGAGAATGGGTACTGAGATTCGGCTGTCCTGTTTCGTTGCAGACGGACGGTGCGCCGGAATTCAGGTCTCGGCTGTTGCGAAGTTTGTTGGACATGTTGGGGGTGGAAAAGCTAATCACTCTTCCGTACAGGCCTCAGTCAAATGGACAGGTAGAGAGATTTAATCGTGTTCTTGTCGAGCAGCTCTCTTGCCTGACGAACTACTCGGATTCAAATTGGGACTTGCTCGCTCCGTGTATAGCACACGCTTACCGGGGTACGGTGCATGCCAGTACGTTGTGTACGCCCAATTCAGTAGTTTTTGGGACTGAACTTGTAACTCCAGTTGATTTAATTCACGGAGTTGAACCAGGAGGATTGGATTTTCCTTGTCGATTGTCATACGTGGAAAATCTAAGACAGTCGATGAGAACTGGACATCAGTTTGTCAGAGAAAATCTGGGAGTTGCTGCCGTGCACCAAAAGAAAGACTTTGACAGACGGGCTTGTCCAAGGCGCTTTGAGGAAGGGGCTATTGTGTATAGGTACTGTCCCCCTAAGGCTAACAAGAAGTATGGTCCCAAATGGGACGGGCCTTTCAAGGTGCGAAGATTCATAGGGGGTACTACCTATGAATTGGAAACAACTGAGGGAGTTGTCAGATATCATGTAGATTATCTGAAACCCGCCTTTGACGAGGACGGACCTATACAGGCGATAAACTTGCATAGAGCTCCGGAATTCCGTAAACTAGAGAAGGCTGGGCGAGAAATCCTGAAGTTTGAAGGTGGGAAAGTTCTAGCTGGTGCTGAATGTCCTAAGCTGAAGGAAAAAGAAAAGGTTACTATTGGGGTTAAACCCAGGGGTAGACCTAAGAAACAACAGACATCTGGAGATGATCTTCCCCCTGCTCGCACTGATCAGTCCGTAGATAAAACTCCGGCTGTTGTCCGTGTGGTCAGGAAGAAGACTAAGAAGAAGAAAAAGAAGATAAAAATTCCTCCAGCTGTCGTTCCTTCTAAGAAGAAAGTTGGTAGACCCAGGAAAACTAAGGCGGATTTGGTTGTGAAAAATCAGCCAACCCCAGTAGTTTTGACGGATTCTGCTAATCCTGTGAAAAGAAAGAGGGGGAGGCCGAGGAAAAATTTGGACATTGTTCAAAATATTCCTGTTTCTCCTTTGAAGAAGACGGACAGTTCCCCACCAGTGGTTGCAAGAGCTAAACGCACGCGGAAAGCTCCATCTAGATTGCAATATGGAACTTAGAATAAAGTACGGGTAGAACTTTCTTGATGGTTCTACAACAGTCAAAACACAACGAGAAGTCGGTGGCTGATATATCGGATAGTCATGCTGCCCTTTCACGACATTTGAGGAATTCTTTGTTGAATTAATTGAGTGGCTGGGAAAGAACAAATCCGTCTGATTTGTCTGGTAGAAACTGCACTGAGAATGGCTTGGCTTGGGAGAACCCTTGAGTTCTAGCTGAACTAAGACTCCCCGGGAAGCTTGAATCAACTCAGGAATTGGGTTGAAATTGCTATTGACTTGGCTAGGTGGATACTAGGTTTATTGGACCAGCGTTTCTGCATTTGTCTCTGCAGAAGACCAGAACAGGCTGCATGTTTTAACATCAACTGTACGACCTGTGGTAGAGGGCTAGTATAGCTGGTTGTCTGAGCGGGAAACGGTGGCGCTGAGAGTGGTGGCGATTTTTGGAACTACGGTTACCACGCTGGTCGTGGCGCTGCGGTGTTGCACCCTTTCTCAGTATGCTTCCGGGACTCTTCCTGTCAACAACTAAACTAGCCGGCACACCAAACACCAGTATTCGTTGAAGAAGGAAGTGAGTTGAATTGGGTTAAGACTTGCTTGTCATGAACTGAAACGATATCAATGTGATAGTTGGAAGTTGTCTTGTACTGGACACGGTGTGTGTAGAATTCTAGAATTTGTTGTTCGCCTGAGATCGCTAGTTTAATTTCGGTGAAATGTTTCGTGGTGTCCGCCATGACACCGGTGCATAGGCTTCACTGTATGTTGAATGTATAGCGTTGTGGTGGCTTTCTACACCACTATGTCGAACAATTCGACTATTTCTCAACCTATACAGCTCTTCTAAAGGGTTCACTAGCAAGTGGAAGCTTTTTATGGCATGAAATGCAATAATATTGTCTGTGATATTGGTTTTATTGTTCGCCCCCTACTGCCCTATGTAATAGGCTATAGAGGGAATGAATGAATGAATGAATGAATGAATGAATGAATGAACACATGTTTGGAAGAAGAATGTAAACACTGAATGGTGCGGCTGTACGACCAAAAACTGAGTGTTATTCTTTTTCTTGCAGAAGACTGAGATTTTTTGCCAGTTTTTCGCACCCCTTGTGCAATATGAGTGAAGAAGAGGTTGCGATGACGCAAGAGGAGGAAGACCAGCTGCTAAGTGGAGCTAAGGATCTACTTTCCTTGGATCCACAGAACCTCCAGAGGGCGGAAGTTGATCCGGATGATCCGGAGACCGAAACTCGTCCCTTGGGGAACGAGATCCGGCCGCTACGGGAGCAAGTAGATGAGGAATCCGGGATGGATATCGAGTCAGACCGCAGTACAAGCCCTGTGCGTAGGTCCACCCGTAAAACTGCTTCTCCGAGAAAAGCTGCTGTCCGCTCCGCCTCTGCTGTCAGACGTGAGGAACGTCGCCGGATTGAGCTAGAAAAGAAAGAAGCTGATAAGAAGGCAGCTGTGAAGAAGGCAGAAGAAAAGAAATCTGCAGAAAAGAAAGCTGCAGAAAAGAAAGCTGCTGCAAAGAAACAGATCCGCCAGACTGCCAGTGGGCCTCTTAAGGTCTCTGCAGGTGCCTCCGGGTCCGGGAAAGGTCCCTCCGGGTCAAAGACGTCCGGGTCAAAGACTTCCACCCGGAAAATCAAGAAACGCCATATTCATCGGGCGGAATGGAGGCGAGCCCAATTGTGCAAGCGCGGAAATATGGACCAATTCCGCCATGAGTTAGATTCCGCGACCGAGGTAGTCCCCCTGGATCCTCGGTCTGATCAACCCGGATCCGGGGTGATTGCCTGTCCGGAATCAGACCATGAAGATATGGAGATTCAAGACCATCAGATGTCTCGCTATGAAAAGCACATTTGGCCTGAGCTCACCAGAAGTGATGCCATGGATCCGGGGACCCACCAAAAGGTAGTGGAAGCCCATCGTCTTTGGCAGCCCGGACACAGGTGTCCGTTCTTGGTTTGTCGTTACCTGCCCCTTAATACTGAAGGTGTCCGCACGTACTCCACGAGGGAGAGATTGTTTCGACACTTCTGTGAGGAACACGCCCCGTTCTGTGAGGTGTGGATCTGTCCCCTCGGCAGTTGTCTCCAAGTATTAGACCGCCGGGTGGAACTGGTCCAACATCTCATGTACGGGGAGTCGGCTCTACATCACCTCAATCGGAAAGATGCTATCGATAGAGCCAGGAAGGTGTTACCCTGTACTCGTCCCAACCGCATTTTTACACGGACCACCTACATGGCTGGTCAACATCTACGGGTAATGCGGCGTGCTAAGAAGCCGGATGAGACAGCTAAGGCTGGAACAGACTCCGGGACTAGGGGAAGATCGACCAGGGCAGCCAGTTCTGCTGGTAGCAGCCAGTCCTCCGCACGGGATGCTGCCAGGAACTCCTCTCTGGATTCTGCTGATGATAAGAAAAGGTGTAGAGATTTCTCCACTGAAAGAGATGTTGTTTCTGGACCGCCTCGACCAAAGCGGGTATGTAGGCGAGCCCAAGTTTGGACTGACACTGTTCTGAAAGACTTGCCTTCTGTCAGGGAAACTGAGGAATATGTGGAACGTGCTGAAGCTGTTGTGAATGAAGCACTAGAAAAGGTTTGTTTGGCCGCGGATGCCGCCAGAAATGAACTGCATGATCTCCTCCGTGACATCACCAAGCCCCTATCTGCCATAGGTGAGGTTAAATCCTCTATTGAAGAGCTTGGCGATCTAAGAGAGCAGGTCAGGAGCCAAGATACGGTTGTAGAAGGACTTCGCCGCTCTTGTCAAGGAGTGATTCCCGGGTCCGGGAACTAGAGGAGGAAAACTTCCGGCTGCAGTCCATGCTCGACAGGGATTCAAGAGATTCTTCTCCTACAGATGGCCAGAAGCAGGTTGAGCCCTCTGCTCCCCCTCCGGCCGCTGCTACTTCCGTTATGTCCACTCCGGCCGTACCAACTCCTACTGCTCCTTCCGTTCCAAGTTTGGCTTTGGATCCGGCCCAGCTGCCGCAATTGTTGATGATTAGCAACCTGCTGCGAAGTCTACAGGCAGCTCCGGTCCAGGCTCCAATAGCTCCTCCTGTAACACCTGGCAGGGACGGATCGGTGCCATTTGAGATAATTCCCCAGTGGCTGTTTAGCCCGACTACCTTAGTCCACCCTAGGAGTGAGGGGAATACCATCGTCACTAACGAACAGAACGCTGCTGCATCTCCGTCGAACACGGACACGGTGATCGATATGGAGGGACAAAAGTAGGAACACTTGTGACAAGAGACACTTGCTGAGTTATTGTTTTCTTCTGAAATCGTGAGTTTCACCAATATTCACCCCTATATTTTCACTTGTGTTTTCCCTACCTGTATTTTGTTCACCACGGATACTGCCGGATTTTGTGCTTTTTCTTATTATGTTTTGTTGGAATTGTACACGAGTTGCTGCTTCGGGACTCATGAAGCTCCTGTATGTCTTAGAAGTTTGTTATTTTTATTTTTCCACGATTGGAAATTTATTAAAATACTTCTCTTGTTTTGTATGTAGCAAGGACACTATATGCTCCTTTGTGTACCTTTTTATTCCTTATGTTTGTTGACTTATGTCACTGTGAGGTTATGGATAAATTTTACTTTAGAGATGTTGCGACCTGTTTCTGTTAAATATGTAGTTAGGACACTATATGCTCCTTCATGTTCACCAGGAAACCTACATTTATTTCTTACTCAGGTTCGCGCTGATAATTCTCTTATTTTATTTTCCATTTAACCTATGATTTTGTACTCTTATTACGATTTTATTAACGGGGTTCAAAAATCTAAAAATAAAAGGGGGGGTATTGTAGTAGTTCTTACATTTACCACTTGGTAGCTGACCATAAAGGTCCAGTCTACTCTCTTACTACTTTACCAATAGAGGCGCTCCGCGCTTGGGTGCCTTGTATTTCTATACATCTTCTCTATTATATCTATTTCCCCTTAATCATGTTATATGTAAACCCTTTGTGTTACTCTCCTAAAGAGCTCTGTTGTCTATTCTATCCTGTACTATTATAATCTGTGTATGTTGCTATATACACCGTGATCTTTATTTGAATCTTATGTAGTACTACCCGTTTGTGTCACGGACTAGAGTAAGCTACTCTAGCCGGATTCACGGACACAAGGGCCGTTTTCACGGACTGGAGATTAAACAGAGCTATAGGGAATTGTGCCTTGTTAAGTTGTTTATTCGGATCAAAGAGCGAATCACTACATATGTATGTCAGATTTAAACTGAATCCACCCCAAAATGCACTGTAAAAGACATGCGCAGTGAAACATGCAAATTCCATATTGAGACTGAATGGACAGTTTATTGTATGTCACAGAAAAATGAGTCAAACCTAGCAAAAAATGGATTTTGAGGTATCATCATATTTGAAAAGATGAGATGAAGCCGATTCCAATGATGGTAAACACTGGGACACCCAATAAGTTCTTTTTTTTATATTTATTTGTATGCATGAAAACAAGTTAGCAGCAATTCATATTGGTCAATCAGTAGTTAAATATACTCCTTAGGATAACCTCAGATATGAATAGAGACATTTGTAAAATATAATTGTTTACGACTTATGACTCATTTTCCCGTAAAACATTATTATATGGTGCTTGTCCCCCGATAATACACAACGTGACAAGCAATAACTCCCAGCTGCTTAGCATGTACCCTAACCAAAGCTAAAAGGATAAATATTGATACTAATGCCAGGAAAAGGATGATATAAAATATTCATATTTGGGTCAGACAGTTATTAATATTGATGGCCAGATGACGCCATTCGGGGACACCTGTGTAAGGTTCTCAAGGGAATTCCTACTTGTGTCTGTCATCTTGCTGATGGTTGCCAATATTATGGGGTCAATGTTCAATTATTACTATGTATATAATATATGTTTCTCCGAAGGACTAGGTCAATGAATACAAATGTCCCTGTCTGACAAGGCTCATCAAAGTAGCTTTTCCTGATGGTGATTTAATTTGAAAGTCCAATAGTTTTTATTTTTAGCTTTTAGATACTTTAGAACGATTGAAATCCAAAAACCACAAAATCCAAAAAGGTTTATTTTTCAATATTCGTCTATGCTGGGGGCAAATAATAAACATTCAATTACTAGCACCTCATTAAATTCTCTATAGATATATACAATGTTGGCATTAGTTTGTATAAGTATTTGTCTGTGACTATATTCTTAATCAGCTCTTGCTGAGAACTGTGTATATATTTGTATTGCACAATGCTTGGCTGAATAATAGTTAAATAACATTTAAATGAAGGTGTATGTATACATGTATAGGTTTTTATTTCCGGTAGTGTACACTTTCAATAACATATCAAATTTTCACACCAAAAAGGGGGTGGGTCTCCTCAACCATAAGATTTTCCTGAGGGCCCCCTTTGGAAAAAATGGAGTTACGTTATTAAACAGATACAGTAGTAGTTGATAGGTAGATAGACAGATATGGCGACTACACTAATATGACAAACTAATATGGCAGTAATAATAACATCACAAACAAGATAAAACAATAAACAATAATTGGGCAAGCTGGTGCCATGAAGCGAGATTAGATATGTACACTCCTTCATGCATGTGTTTAAGTCCAGTACTTATGTGAGTGGACTATTTTTGTCTGTGGTCCTGAATCATTCATTTGTGGTGAATTTCCTTGTATAGCATAATTTTTCTAGTCTTTGATCTAGTTTCTAGGTAGTTTGCCCACTTCATTGTATTTAACCAAGGTCTGGTACAGTACAGCACATCTTTCATGTGGATATACGCGGGTGTTGTAGCCAGTCGGTGAGTATAGCATTCTGGCAAACACTGTGTCACCACCTGGCCGCACTCCCTCTTTGTATTTACAGTTACAGGTAGCATTCTGTTGAACACTGGCCCGTATTTATAAGTACAGCAACAGTATTAGCAGTACTTAACATAATAATACAATAATAATGCAACAGCAGTTTGTGTTTGGGAGAGAGAGAGAACCAACAAGTGCTACGTCACTGACTGTTTATTGTCTGTTCTGGGTCCTCCATTCCCGAGTATGAGAACAATTTTCTTCAAGGTATGTTTTGAGGTCAGGGATGATGGGGCAGAATTTCTAATTCTCTCTATTTTTGTCATAGGCATTTTTAAGGTTTTTCCATTGACAAGGTTGCGAAGATTTATTTTCCTGTTGTCAAGGTACCTCTCATCAAATGAATGAATAAAGTCCTGCAACATATATCATCCAAATTGATCAATAACATTGTTACCTACTTGTATGTGTAATGCCATGCAGTCATCCATATCTCATACACTATTTACATTACCTAGCCTTACTATGTATGTGTAATTGCCTGTATTACCCACAAGATGGAACCACGATTTACAAAGCACTGTTTTATCATTCCTTCTTCCTTACCTGTATTACCTGAACAACATTTGTATATATACACACTACTTTATATGCCTCTGTAAAACTGCCTAACCTACTCTCATAGTCATCATTAAACAGAATAGTAATAGTAGACGTTTGTCCTGTTATTATTTTTCCTCCTCAAAGAACCAAGGGTTATTACATTACATATGTTAAGGTTAGGTTACGTGCATTTATTATGCACGCATTGCTCTGAAAACAACGTATCTAGAGTGGTTTACGCATAGTGTGTATTTCCCTAGTGATTTACTGGGGTTGTCATGGTAACCAATTTGTTTTTTGACTAAGATTACCAGTTACATTCATATTCATGACTCGATTTTTTTCTATTTTCATGATTGAAAGCATGTATAATAAATCAGTTATCTAACTCGTTGGTTTCAGTCGCTTTCACGCTCCTTCAACCAACTCGTTAGTTAAACTGTTTATATAAATGGTGAAATCCCTCAGTTAACGTCGGTCAAAAACTAAAGACTTTCTACTCTTTGTTCCATTCTTTCCAAGCCCTTCTAACTATCATTTGTCCTCATTTGTATTAGGAGGACCCACCTAAATCCTCTCTTACGATGACTCCACTTATCATCAATTACCTTCGGCCATTTTCTCTTGGCGGATTTGCCTTCAAATTCTTGCATAAACATGTATACAACAGCAGTATATTGATAAATCCGATCCATGAGTTATAATATGAATAACGTTGTTAAGATATGTTCTGTCATGATAGCTGATGATGCAGCTTTAAGATCGACGAAATGTGCAGTTTGGTTGTTGCATGTAACACTAATGAGACAATAAAGGCAATTCATTGGAACTCCCTTAAATTGCTTTTTAAAACGACACAAAAACCACCCCCCAAAAGAACTATCAAATTGAGAATGGCACACTATCATTCTGTTCTTGCGAGTCTTCTTAAGCTGCAAGAATCTGTTAAGTTATTAATTGAAGAGACACAAATGCACGTCATCAAGCACACATAAAAAATGTACACTTAGTTTGATAGTAAGGAATTTGTTAGTTCTTTTCGACAAGCCTAACTATAACGTGTACGGTCAGGCTTGCCAAGAAAGAACCCACAAAGAGTTAAAGTAATTTATTCACCAATAAAACTGGCTGCGGACGGACATAAAATTGTCCAGTGGAAGAAGTAAAAGTCAGAGACAGACATTTTGATGTGGTTATGTCCAGGTAATGGTCAGAACCTCATGCCACATTAAAGATGAGATAATTGATTATTTGGGGCCATGCATTAAGTCATAAACACTGTAAATGAACCAGTTAAAGCTGCACTCAGGGTCCTCAACTCATAAAGGTAGTTCCAGGGTACGTCGTTTTCTGTGGAGTCGATAAACTCCGTCTTTTCTCCCTCCATTAACAGAATAATTTCTAAGATACAATAAACATCTATGTATTTTGTTTCAACAGTCTCAATTCAACAACAACATTTTATTTTAGATTTCATGTGAAAGGAAAATAAGAATGTGATTTAAAGATCACTCATCAATATTATCCCCTTGAATACATTACTTCCAATCCTCTCCCCATTATCGTAACGAATTCAAATATAAGATCAAATATAAATCCTTATCATTAATGAAGGACTGATGTGCCCGAAACGTGGAACTCCCAACCTCCCCTCCGATAGAGAAAAAACCCATACTAACTAAAACCTCCTGTCCCTCTTTTGTTTTGGGTTGCCTTCCCTCACTGGGATTATATGTAGCACTTTTAGTAAATAAAACACAGGCATTCAAGGTGTTTTGGGAAGTGGATACCATCCTAAAAAAGAACGTAACATTTGGTATCTGTGTTTACCTACTTAGTTTCCTACGTGGTCTGTTAATAACACATACATAGTTGATTGCCCAGATAATGTCTTCTTTACCTCAGATGCTGAACTGAGGAGCAAACAGAAAAACAAAACATGTTTTCCAGGAACACCCATCATTATGTGCGTACTTTTATTCTGCAATCAGGTTACCTATATAGCCCATAAACAGACCCATGGCGCAATTCACAGGTACTGCAGGGCTCTCTCAGAGATTAAGGAGATCATATCTACATACTTATCCGGATTAGACCCTTGTTTTTTATGAGGGCAGCTTCCCAGAACCTGTGATACCTCCCATTTACACTAATATGGACCACTTAGTCGGGTGCTCTAGCCTCCATAGAACCCTAGGCTAAGGGCTTTCAGTGGCAATTGCTTAACGCCATCGTTTGTTCCTAGCGGTTTTTGTTCCTAGAAAACCTCTGGTTATATGCAATGTGATATAGACATTATAGCAGGAGTATGCTGCTGCGTGATACATGTAAGTCACAGACAATAAGATATACCCTGTCTGTGGTCAATGCTAAGTGATCCGTAGGTAATGGCTATGACAAATGTTCTCAAAATATAGTCAGGGGGGTCTACCCCCGTATCTGGCAAGTAGGGTACTTGACAGGAAGGCTAGTGGGATACATACCCATCAAAAGCTTTCTTATGATTCAGAACAACATATAGGACACAATTAAAGATGATGTACCTGCCTGTCCAATCTTTCATGCTGTTATCAACAGGTGTGTTTACGAATCTCTCAACATGTGGTTCACACTTAAAACATACATTTAAAAGTTAAATAATAAAGGTTACATGGCAAATAAATCTGTTTTCTCGAATATGAAGGATTTTGTTATAATAAGTATGATTTCTCATTCTTTAGAAGCCTTATTTGACACATAAATGTTCTCAACACATCTTCTCCTGCTGGTGTCAATGTTCCCATCCCATTTCTCGTAGTATATAGCTCCTCATCAACCCAAGTTTACGTGAGATTTGTGAGGTATCAAGGGTTACTGGTGTCCTACCCCAGCGATATATTTCCTATTTCAGAAAGGATTGGGAATATACAGAATGCCTTGATACCTGCGGCCCGACCCTATGAATAGTTGCTTATATTCATAAGGTCATACTGTGCAGTCTTAATTTACTACCTAAGTGCCGTATGACGATCAATTTTGGGTCAGTGCCGCCATGTTGCCAGAGGGTTCTTACAGAAAATATAAACACACAAATTCTTTATATATTTTAACCTACAGTCCATTCACCTGTTCATGTTTATCTAGAATTATGAAGAATCGGTCTTGTAAGTTAATTAATCAACATTTCATGTTTGCAAAAAGGTTGACGATATTTCTTGGTCGACAATTACTGGTAAGGTTGCTGAATGTATTCCATAGGATGACATGAAAACGCAAAGATATATAAAATCTGATAAATACACTTGAGAGTTAGTTCATCTTAGTTAGTCTTGAGAGTTAGTTTATCAAGCAATAATGAAAACCATTCCAGAAATGAAGCATACGCTTATCGATACAGTTGGTAAAACAAGTCAAATCAAAACCCCTATCCTATCCGAAAGTGAGAAAGGTTTATATTTCAATGGAATGGTATGCAATGTGTATTGGAAAACAAAATATTGGATGTTTTACAGAAGAAATGAGTCAATGAGTCAAAATTCACAAAATTTATATTTTTCAAAGTTAAAATATCTATATTAATTCAAGTACCATACTGATATTCTATGATCGTATTATTCAATTTATTCTTTATTAGGTACTACTTTTGTTAATTACTATCTCTAACAGAATCTGTATCACTGAAAATAACGTCCCTTATGATGTAATATCTTGCAGAATTAAATATTTAAACAACAACAACTTTACGATCAGTTAAATCTGGCTAACGCCTCTCAAGAAGTTAAAGATGAATGATCTCTGAGCCAGACCATATCCATTACATTAACTTTACAGGTATTTGTAACAGCCTTGAAGTTGTTATGATATCAATAATATAACAGCTATGGATGGATCGTCTGACCCGCGACAATTTCTATTCCCAGCTAAACGCCATCAATTCTTCAACCCGGAAGTGTTTGCCATACTCTTAAAAGCTTCCGGTTACATCTATCATCACATTGCTTATAATCCCAGAGAGATTCACCTTTACTTCAGGTCTTAAAATGCTCGAAACACCTTCTATTTTTCACTCCAAAATCGAAACAGGTCGATGTCCACCCAGTGAGGGGTGAAACCGAGGATGCACACTGTAAAAAGTTGATAATGTATAACGGGTAAAAACAGAATCCTACCCGTTAGGAGGTGATAAAAGACCGACTGAGTGTCTCCACTTGCTAATGGATAGGTCTATCGGTATGAGAATCCTGGTGACAGCCAGAATCCTTAAGAACCACCCATGATGAATGCTTACACCGGACGTGAGTTGGAAGCTGGGACAATGGACTGTGTAGTTGCCCACAGCAACGTTGTACAATGACTTTAACATCATGAGTATGAGCATAGCGAAGAACATAACAGTACTTCCTGTGTGGCTTGCCTGAATTTCCACCTATAAACAGTCACGAAACTGTGTTTTGTTATAATACTGATGTTCAAATTCATGTCCTCATACATAATATTTTTAATGTCAAAAAAAACAAAAAAACATATAGTTCAATTCAGCACAAAAGAACTGCAGTATAGCTAATCGTGGCTCGGCTGCGATTATATAGCATGTCTGCCACAATGGACGGTTTGCTAATAGAGGAGCGCAAAATTAGAAAAATGTCATTAAACCCTCAATATGGTCACTGCATATTGCAAAGTAGTGTGGGATGCCGACCTGACGGCTCCCACTTTTGTCCAGGTAAAGGCCAATCAAATACAAAGGTAAAATCCAATTAAAAAAACACTCACATAGAAATGGTCCAGTAACCGCCTGATGGGCAAGGTGCACAGAAATTGTGCCATCTCTGTACAATTACTGCAAAGCTTGCCTAGCGATAACTATTTCAACAGCGAACTTGGAAAATAAAACGCTCGGAGGAAATACATGTAATTGAGCAAATATATACTATATAAGGGTCAAGTTTTTAGAAAATGTACAATTCACCTTCACCAATTCTCTCAAATAACCCAAATTTCAGACAAAAATAAACTTCAAAATACAGTTCAACCTAACCAGACATATTGCTAGAATCAATTCAATGCCGAATATACTCGAATTTACCTAGTATTGACCTAATTGCAGCCTAATTTAGCAGACTTTACTAAATATGTACAGCTGCCAATTGTACATTTTCTGAAAATCTGACCCATAACCTGTCATGTCAAAGTTTCTCTTTAAATAGTGTTCTGTGCTTGTGTAATGTAATGATAGGCTGCTAAGTAAAATGTCTTCAAGGCGATCAACACTGGCCATCATGGACTAAGCTGAATGGTAAATACAGTGAGACTAACCGCCTGGGCCATTAACCATAATGAGCCTCAAATACGGGTAGGATGTTAAATCACACACATGGGAGAACCAAGTGAGTCTTAAACAGCACCTTGTTTATCATTCTATTAAGGAACATAGGTATGTCCAAAAACCAGCACTTTCACTCAAATAAGACCGGGGATTCACTGGGAACTTTAAGTCCTGCGATAAACGAGGTTTACAATGCTGCGATTAAATCGATTAACTTGCACCTGTTGCACCAGTTTCGCATAAGTAAAAACATGTATATAGTATATGATATAACATGTCGAGCAATGATTAACTAGATCCAACTATGACAGTTAGTGTACGAGAAACATGCGTTAAACCAATATTTTTAACCGGAATATCGCATAGCATATATAGCAAATGTATTTATGGATCCAGTCTAGGTTCACAGGCTCTTAGATCAGCTAAGAATGGTATGTTGACCAGTGATTGTAGCGGGAGGCTTTCCCTCAGTTTGGAGGGACTCTCTAATCTCTGAGCCTGGACTGGATCTACCCATAGCATCAATACAATTTCACCGTTGATCAATTACCTTTCACAAATGCATTCTCAGCTAGGCATACATGTGCACATTTTACACACTTGAATTTATTTGTGCACAAAAATTAAAGTTGTATATATCACTTATACTAGCACACCTGCTTTCGTTTCGTTTCGTGCCAGTGTAAGCATTGAAATAGCAAAGGATATTATAAAATCTCATTTCGGTGCACACCATCGTGGAGACTAGTTTGCTAATATAAGCCACAGAATGGACAAGAATTCTCTCACTGACCCATACTTCAGATTTTCAGAAAATGCACAATCTACAGTTCTACACATCCCTCAAATTCTGCTAAATTAGAGTGAAAAAAGATAAATACTGAGTATATCTGAATGTTTCTGTATTGTATTCATCCAATAAATCCGTCTTGTTATGTTGAACTGTATTTTAAACCTGATTCTCGTCTTAAATTTGGGTTATTTGAGGAGATTGGTGAAGGCCAGTTGTCCATTTTCTGAAAACCTGACCCACATATGCTAATGATCGAGGTCACATGACCTCGACGCAACTGACAGATTCTTGCTCTTCATTCTGAGCACACACATGTCTGGTAGTTGACCTTGCAGTCAAGTGTGTCCGAGTTGAATATATTTTATCTCACTTATTTGTCTTTGACACTTTGAGTGAAGCAATAATCTTAATGTTAATATTGAGGTGCAGTCTGTGTTTATTTTAAGGTTGTTCATTAGATCTTAGAAACTTACACTGCTAATAATGCATACCTACAAAATTAGATCTCATTGGATATCTAAAAGCACATGAATTCCTCCCATGCATTCCTTTCTTTTCAAACAGATGAAAGCTTCGATTTGATATATATATATATGACCCATGGTGGTGTATTCTCATGTATGGTACATTCCAAAATTAGGCTTAGGCACATACCCCCTAAAATTAGGGGCCTGTGCCGCTTCACTATATGGGTAATTTCTACCTTTATGAGTGCAGATAGTTGACCCCTAGGTCCAACCAGTGCGAGGTACCTTTCGTCGGACCAGCCAACTGACCAGTAGTTTTCCAATTAGTAAAAGGATCTGTCCACGGACAAGCATACCAGATTAATCAGGACAACTGATCACTGCGCCTCATATATCAATTTTCAGGTTCAGCCTATATGTCTGTGTCCTGCAATGACGCAGTGTGGACATCACAGCCTTCAGTCAATTAGATGTAGGGCTTCTCCAGTCAGAGTTATTATCACAGAGACTAATGTGATGTGTTACAGGAAAATGAGTCACAAGTCTTAAACAAAATAGTATTTGTCAAATGCCTCTCCATAACATCCCTTGCTCAGAATATTTTCATTTTTGGGGTGCCTAGCGCTGCTAGTAGTATAAATGTATCCACATACCAAATTTCATGACTGTATATTGAATGTTTTTATACAGATCTGAGGTTAGTCTATAAGGAGTATATTTAACTATTTTACTAGGAATTGACAATCGGGAAATATCGCTAACTTCTTTATTCATGCATCAAACAATATAGAAGTAGTTATTAGATACATGCTAATGTTTACAATCATCAGCTTGATCTCATCTTTTTCAATATGATGAAATCTCTAAATCCATCTTTTGCGACTTGTGGCTCATTTTCCTGTGACACATCACATATTTTTGTCTGTGTCAAGCCAGCAACATTGACCTTCTCTCATCGCAAGTAAAAAAACCCTGGCGAGCAAGGGAAATCAATAAAACCCTTGAATACTCTTAGTAGATTAGGAGATAGGAATGACATCAGATTGGATTTCACTTCTTCACTGGATTCAAAGAGAGACCCGGCTGACGGAAGGTTTGAGAAAAAAAGCTTTCAGTTTGAACGTTTTAACGAAGGGGATGATTGATTGCCTTGGTCGATGTGGTGTTAGTTCGTTATCATATAAAGTTTGATGGGTATGATATGAAGGGTTTTTCTTTATGCCAGTTACATGATATAGAGGTTTTTCATGAACAGCTTTTTGTACACCCCACCTTGGGCATGAATTAAAGTATATAATTATAAAGCTTCTAAAGCGACAGAGCTATTTATCCGTTCGAGTCCGTGATATATCCACAGCCAGAGAAGTTGGATGAATGAGTTTTTTATTTAGGGATTACGTTTTCAGGCATAGTTTGCTCGATATAATTGTTGCTAAATATATTTATTCTTTGAACAGGTACAATTGTATCAAACAGCTTTTTAGTTGCATCCTGAGATCCTACAGATTGAAAGGACATTATGCTTCCATGTGCTAATTTACGCTAATTAACTATTTGGTCATCCTATGTATTAAGTAATTTAATCGTCAGAATTTAGTTACTCTATGCAATATTTACTTTACTGGTAACAAACTATCAATAATAACACAGCGTTACATTCTAGACTTACGTCAGCCTGTGAAATCAGATCAGAAATATGTCAGTGAGTAGACGCCTACTGCGCTAATGGCCTTTCCGACCCTGCAGGAACCATCCTAATGGGATTCTAATGTCATTTTGCGGTTTGGGGCGAGAGGGTTTCCCTCAGTTTGAAGGGATTCTCGCAATCTCGTACTTCTTGCATGGCTTGCTTAGTTCCATAGACGTCAACAAGCAAAGGATTTTATATAGATATAGTCAAGTAAAAAGGAAAGGGTGTATGGCAATTTGAATTTGAGAAGACATCCTTTCGTTTTTAATGCAGGTACCTATTTCACTGGTACCTTTTTAGATATCTTAATTCAGGATCATTCTCTTCGCTCAACACTCTATACTCCAAAAGGTGTGTACGACAAGAATCGGTTATCAATTGTTGTTTTTTTTAAATATTTTTATTGGCATTACATTACA
Organism: Sthenelais limicola; assembly: GCA_942159475.1. NCBI lineage: Eukaryota > Metazoa > Annelida > Polychaeta > Phyllodocida > Sigalionidae > Sthenelais > Sthenelais limicola. The sequence goes on from OW804099.1 coordinate 31,975,886, forward strand.
GAATTTTATTTCATATTCGACTCAAAATTACGCATAACAAACAAAGCTGTTATATTTCGTGCGTTGCCCGTGCGTTGCCCGTGATATCGATACATTATTGCTTATCAAAATTCAAAATTACTCACAAAATACTCATATCATTAAGCATTCTACATTTCCAAATAAAGATTTAAATGGCTATTCTGACCGCCACGAATACATTCGTCATGCTCATCATGCTCATTGATTCCATACGAATATTTATTGCAGGGAAGGATACCTTTAGCACATTTTTCTTACACCTTTAGCATTTATTACGGTGTTTACATGGTCATGTTATTCTTCTGTGCTTGATTGGCGATCTCTAGGCACCCAACTCAACAAGCTGATCAAATCTGAAGCTAATGAAAGTCAAGGTTGGTTTAATCACTACGATCAAGAAAAAGGAGATCATTACTTTATTTACATATGGCCCCTCATTAAGTCCTGACGTATGGCACTGTTTACGTTTAGAACGTGATTGTGACGTCATAATGGTATCATTATTGTGAGGTTGTAATTGGGGTGAATGATAGGGAAATCAATCTCTTATCTAATTACGGAATCAAGGTGTTTACCTATTGTCACCCTCTTGCTTAAAATACTTTATCATTTTAAAGATGTTTTCTATGCTATATTACCATAAACAAAATCTCACCCAATTTACCCATTGTTTGGCACATAGGGCTGAATTCTTCAATATTCTGCTAAGTAGGCCTAATGTTATATGTTTTGTGTTTAAAACATATATATTAGACCTTTATATTGACCATTAAAAGAATTCGAAAAAGTCGAATCGGCCGAGGGAAAACGGGCGTCCGTGAGCAATACCAAGTAAAACCACCTCGAGAACGAACCGAAAAATAAGTCTTTTTTATATGAAACCCTCCAGCAAAATATTTAGCATGTGACCGATGTTAGCGGAGACTTCACCTTTAAGCTAACTATTATTATGTCCCCATTAGAGACCCTTAGTTTCGAAATAACAATAATATTTGTAATCACGGCTAATTTGCCATATATCAATTCCAATCCACAGTTCTAATCTGAGCCAAGACTGGCTTTCCTTCATTCCATTTCCCTTTGAAACCCGCAACCAAAAGCAAAACAATGTTTACAGCGTAATTGTTGGAACACTATGCAATTAGACAATTAATTGTTTTCATAGGGCATTGGTCAAAAAGCATTCGACTCTTACCTGGTTTGTCAACTTTGTCATCACTGCCGCCAAATGCAAAGAGTACAGTACAGGCATATATGTGATGTGTCACATGCAGGAAAATGAGTCACAAGTCGCAAATAATGGATATTGAGATGTCATCAGATCAAAAAGGTGATTTAAACCTAGACATATCCAATAAGTACTTCTATATTTTGTGTATATGTATGAACAAAGAAGTTAGGGATATCTCTTGATGGTCAATCCCTAGTAACGTATTTAAATATATATTCTTAGGATAACCTGAGATATGTACAAATACATTCAATATGCAGTTTTGAAATTTGGTACATGGATTTATGCTAAGTACTATAGCAGTGCTAAGCTCCCCCAAACATGAACACATTCTGAGGAATGGTTTCTGTGGACAGAAATTAGCAAAATATCATTTTTTGCTACTTATGACTCATTTTCCTGTAACACATCATTATGTAACATTGCAGTGATACACTTGGTGAAGTTGAAGCTATGCCAGGCATTGGAGTATAGAGTACACAGGAGGCTTGAGGGAATAGACTATTGGGTTCGAATCCCATGAGCGGTCATCCCAAACCTTCCCAATAGTTCCCCACCCATGAAATGAATCTGACTGTCGATAAAGACTTGACTCCATAGCTGACATTTTGTCCATCAGCAGTCATTGCGACTTCACAGTGCGTTCTCAATCCGAATATGATATCAAATGGAGCTGGTTAGAGGAGAGGCTTGATAGGTTGTGCAACATAGGTTCTTTATAATTATTATATATGACAATAACTTTACCAAGCAACACATAACCCGCAATAAGCATGTGGTCTGGTGGAGCCCTGTCTTTCGGACATAAAACACAAAATAATATAATATCAGGACTGCACATCGGTGAGCAAAAGCGAGAAAGCAAACTTGTGGTATATTGAGTTTTACTAATTGAAATAATCGAATATTGTAATTAATTTTGAAGATGAAAATTAATTAAGTGATTATTTAAATAATCATGTAATAATCAAATTACTTAACAAAAGGAAATGAAAGGAATATACTTAATTTTGAATACAAGATGTTTAGAGGTCAGGAGAGAGAATGGGAGGATGGGGCTTAAAATAAAGGTCTGTCTATGTGGGTCAGACTTTCAGAAAATGCACAATCTACAGTTCTACACATCTATCAAATTCTGCTAAATTGAAAGTGAGTGAAAAATGATAAATACTAGACCTGTATATCTGAATGTATTCTGTATTGTATTCATTCAATAAGTCTGTCTGGTTATATTTAAAATTCTGAACCTGAATTTTCGTCTTAAATTTGGATTATTTGAGAGGATTGGTGAAGGTCAATTGTGCATTTTCTGGAGACATTAACCATGCATTAATCTACCAGTTGTCCGAGCAGCAGTGAAGGTGGAGCGATGGCTTTGAATGTGTGATGTGTGTGGGTGTGTACAGGTCTGGTGTGTGTGTGTTGTGTGTGTGATGTGTTCTCCAGTTGGCAGCGATGTTTATAAGCACCATTCAAGACAACATCAATATGCCCCCCAAAATAAACCAATTACCCTTATCTCCTAGTACCTCAAACGAACCACTTCCTTTCAGAACTAAAACCCACAATACACTCTAGGACGTGTAACGCTATATCCACGATGGGAGGCTGTGGGACTATGGCTGCTAGTTTTACAAATCCTACTCTAGGATAATGGGGTTCTTGGTATGCCACTTGTGGCCATGTCCTACCCTAGCAGGACTGTTTGTACATGCAGTCGGTGTATGCACTAGGCGCAAAAAGGCAGTTATCATCTGGCAGGCGGAGGTCCTTAGCCACACAACATCCATACTTTATCACTGGATTAGAAGGTAATGAGCTCAATCCACCTCTAACCCAACAAACACAAGATGATTCATATATGTTGCCTTGGTACATGTATGCTGAAGGGTATTGAAAGAAATGGACACCATGCAAAGGCCCTGGCAACCACTGCTCTGATGGATTTGCAAATGGAGGATTTTTTTTTACAACGAACAGGGACCCGTTGCATAAGAGATTTTTACGTACGTAAAGTTGCACTTTCAGTTAACGTCGGTCAAAATCTAAATATTTTCTACTTTTTGTTCCATTAATATTCCACCCATCTAAAAGTCATTTGACCAAAGTTATTTAGGATGTTTTCCAGGTTGTTCTGTGTAGTAGAAACGTCCACAAGGGGGTGCCAGGGCGATTGTGGCTTGGGGAAGAATAAAAGAATAGAGCAGAGGGCTCCTAGAACTCAACAGAGCTAGTTGTGTATTTATTCACTCCTATGGTGTATCAAGGTGCTTTTGCTACAATGCTTTTAAAATGTCCTCATGTGTATTTGGAGGACCAGCCAACATCCTTTCATATCATTGCTCAACGGTGACGGTTTCTCTGGGTCGATTCCACTTCCAATTCTTGTATAAAGATAATAAATAGTTGCAGAATATTGATAAATCCAGTCTTGTGAGTCATAATATGAGGTAATTCTGTAAGATTTGTTTTGTTGTAATAGCTATAAGATTGCGCCTTTAATATTTTCCTGACTTAGATACCTTTCCTTGCTATGCAGCTGGTAAGGAATCTTGAGGGAATAAATTTGCTATGCAGACAATGCTATTTCTTATTCTTGTATACCATAGGAATCTCCTACCCTGTCTAGGCTCAGAGTTGAGAGAGTCCCTCCAAAGTGAGGGAAGGCCTTTCACTCCAAAAGGCAATTCAAATGTCATTATAATCCCAATAATAATACTCCTGGACCGGGAAAGCCATTACCGCAGTAAGCGTCCAATCCCTGATATACCATTGTTATCTGACCTGAGAGGCTCTAAGCCTATAGACCGTACCCAAGGAAAAAAAACTAGCTTAGCAGGGATTGTTATTATCTAAGAATTTCTTATGCAGTGGGCCCCATTGCACATTCATACGGAAGGTTGCGGTCCATAGCGTGGAGAGAGTTGTTGAGGAACTGGACCCTTTATTGATCCACTGCTGAAGTATTGAATGTGCTTATCTGATTGGATCCTAATTCTTCGTTCACTTTATAATCAAGTTCTCGCTGACTTTGAGTTTGGTATGTGGGGTGGTATTTTACACATATATGCACACGATCCCTGATATGCGATGATCTCCGTTCTGGTATATCTATAGAGTATATCCTGTCAACACATCAAAGTGACTCGGGGCAATGCAGATTTCACATATAAAATAGTGTATATATAATGTATACTCCTCGGCATGATGTATGGAAACGTATGAGAATTAAATGACATCAAACACGTCCTGTTCTGTACAATCTATCTCTCCTTAAACAAATAATAAAAGAATCCACTGTAAGAGAGTAAAATGCTTACTATCATAGCAGAATAAGAAATCAATAGTTCACTCTACTAAAAGCCTTTCAATTAAACTTCAGCTCATCAAAACAAGTTTACCATACCCAGACCCCAGCACCATCGTCTCCCCTTCACTTTCTTCTTTCCTGTTGATTACAACGTTGTTTACCAAGTGTCTTTTTCCTGTGTTGTCATAAGGCATTTCCAGGCTGTGCATTATTAAGCCCAGACCATCAGACACTCCCGGTAGAACTAAGTTCTTTCTCCTGCACCACCTACACAAGCTGAATAAAGAAGGTAAACCTGGATAAAACTAGTCGTGCCTGGCCGCTGGAGAGACTACATCATAGCTGACTAGACTTTATCTTCGCTCATATATAGATAACGATAGGCCCACGTGTATCCTTTGTCAGACAGGAGAATCAATCAAGTATTTAAATATCGTTTTCTGCCCGGTAAATAGATTTGGTTTGATGTATACGCAATAATATATTATACTGACGCACCTGATCGAGGGCCATGCAGTCCAGGCATAAAGCCTCTCAGATCAGATAAGAATGGTTTGTCAGTGATTGGACGCCTACTGCGCTTATGGCTTTTCTAGCCCAGGAGTGCTGTCCTAATTGGATTATGATGGCATTGTATGGTTTGGAGCGAAGCGAGAGGCTTTCCCTTCGTTTGAAGGGACTCTCTCAACTTTGAGCCTAAACTGCATGTAACTTTACTTTATAACTGGCTTGAATAGAAAAGACAAAAGTGTTTTGATAGAAGAGTATAACTTGAGGACAATACATCTATGCTTAATTCATATCTAAACTTTCCCTAAGGCGTGACAGACATAGTGCTCTCTTTGTAGTAGAATCGGACATTTTAAATGCAATAAAATTCCAAGCAATAGTATATAGGCCTACAACTGTCGCTGCGAAGCTATACAAAAGCAGTGGGGTAGGAACTTAAGGCGTTGGATCTAATGGACTTGCAACTGGTTTCTGTCCATGTCAATGACTTTCAATTCATTCGCCGAGTCGCTATTGAGAAGTAACCTAAAGGGGAACTTTACATTCTGATGGCGAGTCATCAAGTAGGCTATTGTCAAGCTTTTCCTTGACCATTTCAGGGTCGTCTACTGTCCTTTCCCATAGAATTTTCCCTGAAGCCAGGTTCCTCAGAACTAGGACGTTAAAGCCGAATTGAAACACTATACAATGTCCGATTTCTTTGAAGATAGTACTTAAAATGTGTGGTAATAAACTACACCTCTCGTGGATGTTCCTAATACTTAACAGAAAAACCGAAAAAACCGATTAATGGGTTGAAAAGCACGATTAATATTTCAACAATTACTCACTGATGAAAAGTTTTGTAAAACAACATTTATATACTACTGTAAAAGTACTCGGGGGAGGGTGCTTCAAATGTAAGTCTTATCGAACCAGACAACTCGATCGGTCACAAAAGGAAGCCAGATGTCTCGAAGATTTATCTCAATCATTTACAATTCTACAGAAATCCCCACATTTCCAAAACAAACGCTTATAGCTAAATCGATTCGGCTTTAAAATGTATTTTTCAACGTTGCGTGTAAAGTATATTGAGAGACATTCACATGTCTCAACACTCGGGTTAATTGCACGTTTCCCTAATGGAATAGATTTTTTTCTATTTAATGAATTAAGCCTTCTTTTTCGAGAAGGGGAATTGCCAGGATATTAATGAGTTGAGGGAGGCAGTCCTGACACCGGTATTTGTCACCTAATGGATCTGCGTCTGCCCATTCGGAGCTAAACAATTAGCATATCCTTACAACTTGGGCTCCAGATCTGTCTACCGAAGAGACTTAATGGTTTTTATATAAGGCAGTATGGAGTATCGTTATGTCCCCAATCGAGAATTTCCATTTTTCATGAATTCATATTTCTTAACATAATTGATGGTTAAACTGTTAAATTCTGAAAGCTGGGCACATCCTTGAGGAATTTGTCAATTGATTATATTCCCTAGATAACTAGAGGGAAGGGCTGATGGAGTGGTTCAGGGCATTTGGATGTGAATGAGGGTAGTAAATTGAAGGGTGGCATGAAATGCTTGTGCAACGAATGTTCAACGAATGTTCAAATAGGCATGGCCTTGTCGATTCAACTCGATAGGGGATTTGCATATTCGCCATCAATCTCACTCAATTCGCATGGATCTATGGGAGTTTTATGTCAGTATAAAAGCTATATAAAACATGTTAAGACTTCATCTTTCCCATCCTGCATTTGGTGTGTATAGATCATATATTTATACAAGCTATGCTATTGGTGAAAACATTTTTGCAATCTTAGAAAATCTTGCTACATATGTGTAGGTCAGATTTGTACTGAATCCATCCGAGGATGCACTGTAATAAACATGCATATCCATTATTGCTGTTGATTGCTGTAATTATAATTAAGACTAGGTCAATAGTTATGCCAGTCATTGTCTTAACTTTTAATTTCAACCCCACGTGAAAGACTTCCGACACCCTGCTGGCATTTTTCTTGTTGATCAAGTTTATATTTTAAGTTTAAAAGGTAATATGTAATTAATTAACCATCTAATAACATCAAATGGAGCTTTGGAAAATATATATTGTAAACACCAACTTATTTTCTTTAATCGTGTTTAATACTGTGCCTAAAACTAAATCAGAAGCATTTAGAAACTAACAACTTAGTTTAAATGTGTATAAAAGTAATATGATTAGCCCTGAAATGCTTAATTAAGCCTGGGAATAAGCTTTGTTTCGAGATAATGAATTTTCAAAATTGATCCTGGCCATCTTAGAAATATGAGACAGTCCCAGTTGATTCTTGCGATTAATCATGAGTGTGGCTGGCAGTACATTGAGTAAGTTTAACAGATTTCAGAATATCACATCAAATATCTATCAATGTTCATCACAAGTCTCATCTAATAAACACCCGCAGTATTCATATCCTTGAAAAGACCAGGATTTTTCCCAGAGTCAAATGAATGAAATTAGAGATACCGTACGTGATTGATCATAACTTGGTCCCATCATTCTTCCCTTCACCATTCTAATTCAAAGGAGTATAACTCAACCAAGTTAATTCGTGGGTGCCATCAGGAGCTCAAAATTCACTCTCCAATGTTTAAATAGTGTCTTCCTCAAGGATCACATATTCACTGTTGTGATATGGATTATATTTACGCATGCTATTTAGTTGCGCAAATTTCCGGCATAATAAAGCATTATGATATTATGGAATAGAACAAATAGCTGTAGAGGCGCCGGGCTCAGTCAAGGCATGGCCGAATAGTTGATGAATAGGAAATTGGAAATGCTATCCACATACAAATTAGCATCATTTAAATTGGAAGTTGTTCTTAATGATCCCCATATGAGAAGCCATTGAGATCTATCTTTGTGAAAGTTTGGCATAGCAAAGTCTTGGCTCACAAGTGTGTCGATGGAGGTGTTGTTACAGCTACCGACTTTACATAATATGAGGAATGTAAATCCTATTCGTGTGTGTGTGATATCAAGGGATGTAATCAAGGCACCATAGCGATTGGATAAAATACTTTGAACCGATATGATTACAAAGAAAATGGTTGACGGAGTCACATGTCGTATTACTACTAGATATCAAGTGTCCTTTTGAATAGTGTAGTTCCAAGACTGTTTATTTGAATTTAAAAAGATCATGTCTGACAAGCTTCTAACTTTTTACCCTTTTTAAGTATTCTCACTCTAGGTCCAGACCCTGAGATCAGATAAGAATAGTATGTCAGTGATTAGACGCCTACTTCGCTAATCGTTTCCCTGGCCTAGGACTCGGCGTTCTAATTGGAATATAGTGACATTTTGAAAAACGGGATTATAATGGCACTTTGCGCTTTTGAGGCGAGAGGCTTTCCCTCCGTTTGAAGGGACTCTCTCAACCTTGGGCCTATACAGTTCTAACCTGATATGTGATCAGATTCATGTGTCCTTTTGAATAATATTATATTTCCAAGACTGTATATTTGAATTTAAAATTCAAGTGTCCTTTTGAATAATATAGTTCCAAGATTGCATATTTGAATTTTAAAGATCATGTCTAATACAAGTAAAAATCCACACTTCTTACTCTTATTAAGTATTTAACATGATATTATGATCAGGTTCATGTCCAAATAACTTACGACTGTACGCTTTAAAAGTAGTACGCCTTATGTATCTAGAAAAGTTCAAAGTGTTTTTCTCCTATGTTTTACACTTTTCCTGCCTCTGTTAGATAACGGTGCATGCTGGCAGACCTTAAACACCTTTTCACAAACATGTAGCCATTTTGATGATAGTTTCGAATAAAGAATTCATCCATTTATTCATCTTTTGGGGGATGGATGTCCGGGACGCAAGCTCATAAGTCTTACTAATTTGTAACTTTTAGGCATCACTGATAAGAGACTTCACTCCAAGATCTTACATTCCTATTGGTCGATTGCGCCCTCAGGACAAATTGATTAGCTCTAGAAGCCAGTCTGTAGGTCTCAATGCTGTCCAGTGGCATCTAAGGTGGCTTCTAAGAAAGCGATGGAAGGCTTCAGAGTAGGAGTGCTCCAACATGGCTTCATATGATCTTTTGGCAGCTTCAATGTAACTGACTATATGGGTCAGATCTTCAGAAAATGTATAATTCGTCTTCACTAATCCTCTCAAATAATCCACATTTAAGATAAAAATGAGCTTCAAAATGCAGTTTAACATAACGGAACTGACACTCTAAATCAATACAATACCAAATACACTCAGATATACCCGGTATTAATGATTTTTCAGCCAAATCTAGATGTGCCAATTGTACATTTTCTGAAATTCTGACCCATATATTTTACGTTCTTTTAAATTCTGAATAGTAGTTTTAATTCTGCTGACTCACCACTGTATTTGCTAGACAACTCTGTTACATCAATGGAAACAATTATTTTTTCTGTCAATCAAAATGGGTGTTTCATACTCGACGACCGCATCGGAAAGCAAGTTTAGGCAGCTCTTTTCTTTGCTGTGCCGCATTTATTCCTTCTCATATTTTGTTTTTTGTTTCTCATGAATTTAAGCAATTGATGTTTTGCATAGCTTCAATTATCTGAATGTCATAATCAAAGCATACATCTACATATTTATATCATATATATCATCTTCATCTAGCATGGCATATATGAGTTTACAATAAAACTAGTAAGGACTAATTCGGACGGGCAGACCGTTATAATTTGCAGGAAGTACATGCATCCGGGTCTAACCAGCGCAGATAACTGCTTATATTCGCTAATGGTAAAGTAAGGGAGAGTCTTTAAATCTCCTTGAAAATCAACATTCTCACTGAAACCTGACCCTAGGAATAACAACTAGCCGTCACCTATATCTACACTAAGAGTATATAATAGGGAGATTTAGCAACCACAACACAACACTAACGCATCCACTAACTATTTGTACATTATTGCCGTTGTGGGGATGTCTCGAGAGGCGCTAGGCCGAGGGCATCTGCATTGCAGGCCTCTCAAGATATCCCCACAACGGTAATAATGTACTAACAATTTGCGGATGCGTTAGTGTTGTGTCGGTGCGTTGTGGTTGCTAAATCGCCCTAATATATCATGTCAAACATCTTTGATAAAAGCTGGACGTATTATAATGCTGAGTGGATGGAGGAAGAACCGTTGAGAGATATAGCATTTTTATTGATGGATTGTAGTTGTAGATTTGCCAGACTATGGATTCTACCATGCAGGGACAACGTACGGAGGATGGATTTCGAAAGTAGTATATGAAATATGCGTTTTGGCATGGCTTCAACATATCCGTGAAAGGTAGATTGAATTGTTACAGTGAACCAGGATAACATTATCGTACATTCTCTCCCCATCAGAATTAAGCAACTTTGTATTTATTGTAGATCTAACGGTCTGCCAGTATAGGTTTACTGACTTTATAGAAGAGCATTTTGAAATTGGAATCAATAAGATTTATTAAAGAATATATCTTTAGTAGAGCTCATTCTGTTATATATTTCACAATATTGCTGTTATTGTGTAGATTTTAAAACCGATATGTACGTCTGCTATTTTTCCATTTTTGGTTGCTAAGCAGTTGCTAACATGCCTATATATGAATACATGTATGTATACACGTATGTATCTATGTATGTATGTGTATATATTATATGTATGCATGTATGTATACATGGGTTAGGTGGTCGGAAAATATACAATCGGCAAGTCTACACATTGAGTCAATTCTGCTAAATTACGCTACACAATGATAAATACTGGGTACATCTGAGTATATTTGGTACTGGTCTGATTCAGAAAACCTTTTGGTTATGTCAGACTGTATTGTAACCCTGACTTCTATCTTAACTTTCGGCTATTTGCGAGGATTGAGGCAATCAATCGTACATTTTAGGCCACATCACCAACAGATATACAAGCTTGGAGGCCATATGGCTTGAAACATTGGGGGCGGGGAGGGGGCACCTTCGTGATTAGTTATACATTCCATAACTACTGTGGATTACTTCTTAGGGTAATGCGTGTCGTCATACCCATTAATAAAGCTGTCATTTGCTAACAGGTATTCTCAATAATGCAGCATGTTGATGCTGGAGAGTTTGTTCCAAGGCTGAGATCGTCTCTAAAGTTTTTCTGAGAGGTTTAGGACTTTTCTTCCATTAGTGGCCTGGTGGGGTGAGAAGATAATCACTCCTGTGACCTTTAACACCTGGCAATGACAGGGATGATGTGTATTGATCTGTTGAATCCCGGTTCTTTTACTCCCCTGAGGAGATTTGCTGGAATCTGTAGAACCGAGTCTCTGTCTATCAGTGGGGTTGTGTCCTATACTATAGATGAGTACCGATTGATACATGACAAGTTATGGTTACCCAAAGACACGTTGGCTCTCTCACTAATATCTGTGTCTTCCAAATTAATATTTACACTGTGAAGCCTAAAAAGAAATGTGTCTACTTTGTTTGTTGTACGTTGATCGATGTATGTATACAATTGTGTATTTATGGAGGGAACGTATTGTGTATTTATTGGAGGGAATAGCCTTATGGACATGTGATAGAGAACTCGCTATCGCTCGTCCTCTATCCCATGCCATAAGACTCCTACCTCCAAACCACAACCTTCTAAGTCCATAATATAGTGTTTTCTCAATCTCTATCCATATTAGGTGACTTTATCAGATGATCCTATGTCGGAATGCAAATTAATTGTATTTCTATATAATTTTAATCGATAGATAAATAAACATATCTGTATAGCAATTGTATACTATTTGTATCAGGAGTAGCTGGGGATAACGTCTACTGTAGCTGGATATAATGCTGGACTGAATATTAATTGAAGACTGAAGATTAATGATGAAGACAGATCCAATGAATTGTATGCTTAATTAAGATCAATAATGAAGATAGATCCGATGAATTGAATAGATTAAATTGTTCTAGAACTTAGTAGTATGTATAGTATCAACTTTGAAGTTGAAAAGAATGAGAAATAGTTGTGGTAGAACGATATGTAATGTGATAATAGTAATAAGATGATGGGTAATTGAAACACTGTACAGGCAACGCGACAAGACATCGACAGGGTCGACATGCGTCTTGGTTAAAAAATTATGAATGTATTGGCCTTTATTTGTAATAAAAAGAAATAAACAAACCTATTAAAATGATTCACATTGTTACTGGAATCGGGGCGAGCGTACAATATCTTTCTTTTTAGACTACAATATTTGTTTACACCTCTCACACCTAGGAATTTGACTTAGGTATACGCCTATATATCTTATAATCTTTGTGGGAATCCCTTCACTTGTAGGATGTGAAAAATCCTTCCTACATGTCATTCCCAGCTGGTAGGACTAGCCTGTACACACAATGCAGTTGGTGCAGTTTCCTACCCACCAAAGTAAGGGGGAAAGTGCACGAATTCCCACAGAGATTTACGTTTCCTTTGAGGGTGCATCATAGGACTACAACAAAACCCTGTGGTGTGTAGGTTTGCACCTGATTTGGAACGGTGTGTTGATCAGATTTGTGAAGAAGAACCTACAGTGTAAATTCTTCTACAAAATATTTTGTAGCATTTTTTTTTTTTTTTTTTTTTTCACAAATTTTATTCAGGAAGATAAGTGGCATGTGCCAAAGATTTTTATGCGGTTCGGGTAATCCCGGTCTTCCTCCGTATCCTAATGAGGCAGTTAAACATACAAACCCTATCTAGTACCTGATCGCTTAAAGGAAAGTGGCTTGTTTGCACAAATCCAGAAAAAGAGTAAACATGTCCTCCTTCTAACCAACGCGATAAGAGGGAGCTATTTAAATAGCCTTTTTCACTCTCGGAAGACTCGAGATTTAACGTAAGCCAGTTACAAAAGGATCTGTTGCATTTTAAATATTTAATGGACAACTTTAATCCATCATATCTTGTTTGTTTATTTCTTACAGGTAATCCGGAGATTTAGCAACCAGAACGCACCAATGCAACACTAACGCATCCACTAACTTTTAGTACATTATTACCGTTGTGGGGATATCTCGAAAGGAGGTGCTAGGCCAAAGGCAATTGCTGGCCTCTCAAGATATCCCCACAACGGTAATAATATACAGATATTTAGTGGATGCGTTATTGTTGTGTTGGTGCGTTGTGGTTGCTAAATCTCCCTAATGAAATAGCAGAACAACTCCTACGCGTTGTCAGTTGGGAAGACATTGAGCACCATTTCATCAATAATTGTACTGGACTAAAGGAAATTTAAACCCACCTTTTTCAATACATTTTCCACCTTGACGCTATGGGATTTCATACATCCTGAAATAGAGGGATGAAAAAACTTGTCAGATTCAATATGAACACGTTAGTTGTACACTAATCTAACAAAAATAAGATTAATGGTGGAGTCGTTAGGAAAGGTACAGTTCACATTCACCAATCGTCTCAGAGGCCTCTCGCCCTAAACGCCATTATAATCCCATTAGGACGCCTACTCCAGGGCAAGGATAGCCATTAGCGCAGTAAGCGTCCAATCACAGTCATACCATTCTTATCTTATCTGAGAGGCTCTGGGCGTGTAGATGGTGTGTTCAGTGCAATCAATTGTTATCAAAAGACATTTTCCTATAAAGCAATTATTTACGAAAAAGTGGATTTGGATTGTTATTGGAAATATTGTAGATCGGTTAAATTGAATTACCCAAGTTCCCCAGAATGGGTAAAACTCTCTTCTCAAAGACGTATGCAGCGTGGGACACTAACCATGTATATTAGATATAGTATATAGAAAAATATTATTAAGAATAAATTGTTTCTGATGTATCGGGCATTTTTAGACGACAGCACAGAGGGTCAGAGACTTGAGAGTCATATCACGATCTTATTAGATTGAAATTCCGTCTTACCATCGCGTCAACGCCTGTCTTGCCTTGCCCACTACGCGAGCAACCAACTAGTCCCCGCGGCGTTTTATGTATTTTTATTATCAATACATTCTTTTAAGTTTAAAACTATTTGAAAAGCCTTTGAAAATAGGATAAAAGTAGCTCAGGCTCTTATATAGGCTATACTATAGGTCGTGTCACACTTGGTTGTGTCCGGTCTCTGCTACACTGAGGCCTATATTGAAGCTCTATTCTTAGCTGTTAAAACAAAGTAAATTTGAGCAAATTTACAAGTTTATTATCACGAAGAAGAATACCACAACCTCAAACTTCGGTATTGGCTTTTTTATTAAGGCATCTGTTGGTACAGATATAATGCACGACGTTTCGACCTGGTGTTGTAGCCTTCCTCATTACTTTACTTATATAATCATGCACTATTCTTTCGCTGCTATATGTTTATACAAGAATATGAAGTGGAATTGACCAAGTAGTGAACGATAATAAGTGAATTTACGGTAGGAAAGGGTTCTCGCGGGTCGCCTTAATTGAAAGGGGGATTTGTATTCATGCAGCCCTGCAGGAAAGAAACAGTGGTCAAATGACTTGTATATGGGTAGAAAAATAACGAAGCAGAAAGCAGTTTTTTAGTTTTGACCGACGTTAAGGGTCAGATTATCAGAAAATGCACACTAGGCAGCCCTACACATTTAGTAAGTTCTAAGGCGCAAAATGATAAATACTTGGTATACCTGAGTATTTCTGGTATTGGTTTGAATAAATAAATTATATGTTTTGTAATGTTGAACTGTACTTTGAACTTCATCTTTGTCTAACATTTGATTTATTTACAAAGATTACTGAAGGGAAATTGTACATGTTATGATGCGAAGACCCTACTTTACTGACAAGAGCAGAAGTGTGTTTTCTCCATATATCTGTCTATAGATCTAAGAATTTATCAGTCTGCGCTATACACTGATAAATTGTTGTCTTAATAATGTTCTTTGATGTGAAAGGAATCAATAATTTGTTCTTCCTCATGTCTTTATATTCTCTTTGAAGCATATATACATAGTTATCCATCGATTATGTCTAGAAAAAGGCCCAATGGGGAACACATGGTCTCATAGAAGTAGATGGTGAGTGTCCCGCTCTGTCAATTTTACACCACCAAATATGACATTTTGATGTATCAACAGATTGCATGATGGAGTTTAAAACATTTGATATGAAAGATTCAGAGGTCCATGGAGGTCCATGAAACGTACACTTCACTGATATCATGCGATTATCTCTTCTCTGAAATGCACGTAAAATAATGTATTCTTCGAATATTTTATGCAAATATTGAAATTGAAAGTCTAAGTTTTGTCTTTAAAAAAGCATAATCTATGGTTTTATCTTATGGAGATGGAGATGGATTATATGAATACAAATACACTGGAGAGAAATGTTATATAAAAACTTAAAATTCTGGCATCTGTATGTGAATATTCAAAGATACATCCTCAGCTATTACGATCCAAAGATTATAACCAAATGTACTCATATTATGACTTATAGGACTGAATTTATCAATATTCTGAGTTTGAAGTCGAACCGGCCAAGAGACCGGCCGCCGGTGAGCTTTATGAAAGCGAAACCACCACAGGAAAGGATTTCTTGAAGCCCTGTGGCAAAGAAGAACCATATACAAAATCTAATGTCAAATATCAAATTTCAAATATTTGGTCAAATGGCTTTTAGATGAAAAAGGCCAGACCAAACTATCTTTAATTTCGGACTGATGTTAACTAAGAGTATATCTTTAACTATAACATTATCTAGATAATTCCAAATTGAGGTCTGAATTCCATTTAAAAACCAGCTTTTTTAATTTCTAAATGCATGTAAATCATACGTTGATCGTTTTCTTTAATCATTTCTAAAGCTATGCCTAATTATTCTGAATGGAGTCCTGAATATGCATGCCATAGAACAGAATAACCGAGATACCTGAATGACTTTAATTGCTGTACATATACGTATACATGATATCACTTCTATTGTTTGATCCGCCAAGGATTCCTCACATGAATATCCCCAGGTTAACATTACCTCTGTATTAATGCCCAGCATTAATAACACTTGACAACTTTTATTCCCAAGCCGAACGCAATATTCCTTATCGGGCTCCCGCTACATCCAATAAACCACATTCTCGTGTTAGATATAAAGCCATAGTATGGTTTAGTGGTCTCCTCACTATCTAGCCCCCATAACGGGCACTGATAAGGTCTCACAGTAGACGATACCGAGGGTATCTGGTACCGTTACGTTCCCATACCTACCTATTTTGGTCACCACCTGAAAGTCATTGCTCTCATCACTCAGATTTCCATCACTCAGATTTATGTATATTTAGGAAGCAGCATCTTTACTGTGTGATTCTTTACCCATGATGAGTTGTTTCATGGATGGCGTAGGTTGGAATAGACCAGCCGGAGATTACTTCACAAAGCCCATTATCCCATTATTCCTATTTTCTATATAATAGGGTTGTTTGTAAAACAAGAGTACAGGATCTGCTGAAAAAATTGTTTCGACGAAATGCATGTATATTCTGAATAAAAAAGGAATCTTAAATCTAAAAGATCTTTACCTTTAATCACTGATATGTAGGTCAAATCTCCAGAAAAAGTACAATTCGCCTTCGCCAATCCTCTCAAATAACCCAAATCTAAGACAGAAATGACGTTTAACATAACAGAACTGATATATTTTGAATCAACCTATAACCAAATATAATCAAACATACTCAATATTTACAATTTCTGCCTAATTTCGCAGAATTCAATACATGTGCAGAGCTGTCAACTGGACATTTTCTGATCTTGCAGAGGGCTCCATGATGTGAATGAGTAGGCCTACAGTTGTAAACAAGGACTTATCTTGCAATATTACAATTATCTGGATTTATAACCATGATTGAGATCAGCCACTGATAATTCAATACATAAATGTACCATATAGTTTATGAAGCTGGACTCAACTCAAGATGTGGCCTCAGATATTGACCATCCCAACACTATCCAGGGCCTATTTGTGATGTTATATATTATATTGTATTTTTATTCTGATTTCTATCTAGGTTACAATTTTGCTCAAAAAGGGATGTAGTCATCTGCCTAGGCAGTTCTTCCAGAATGATAATTTTTTACAAATAGTATTCAGACTTTTATTACTAATGAAATTACCTCATGAAGTGTTCAAGAATACAAAGTTGTTGGTGAACCCTGTCTACTATAGGCTCACTTCAAAACATAGTCCACATGATATAATATATTATAACTGGATTGTTGTTCATGTTATCTTACTCGGTTATACAAATAAGTTTTACATAGCAGTTTCTGTTGGAATCCAAGAATTCATTTGGATGCCCCACCCCCCTCTCCCACCCAGCATTTTCTACAGATAACTAAATGGGCTGAGCACATCAATTAAGGATGAAATATTGTATTCTATTACACCCTTCTACCAGGTAATATGGATTTCCATTGGCTATATCATTGGCGCTCATATCACAAACAGCATGTGGCGAGACCTGGAAACACAGCGAAAATGAAAACACAGTGAATGGTGAGGGTAATATGGATTGCCTCAGGTTACAGCATTGGTGTTCATACCACAAACCTCATGTAGTATGGACTGTGTATCACAGTGAAGATGAAAACACAGTGAATGGTGAGGGTAATATGGATTGCCTCAGGTTACAGCATTGGTTTTCATACCACAAACAGCATGTGGTATGGACTGTGTATCACATGGTAATGTTAGATACTAATTGTACTCAATTATATTTCATTTAAGGACCCACTGGAAGGCCTATTCTTAGAAGCGGCTTGTCCTATTCTTTCCTAGGAAGGGAGGATGAAAACACGGTGAGTGCTGCAAGAGAGGACGCAGAACAAGTGTATTCCCATCAATTTCATCAAATATTTCACTAATTTCTCGCCAGAACGGGAAAATTATGTTAGATTACCATGAACAATCTCCAAGTTCCATATCACAGTTTTACACTACGCAATAGACCACCAATTATTTCCGTTTGTGTTTACGATTCGGTTGTAACAACAGAGTATGAAGTCAGATCAAGGTGACTCAAAATGCATTGTTTATGGATATAATTATTATGGTAGATCAGGCGCCTGCTGCATAAGAAATCCTTACTTAAAATGTCCCTTGCTAAACTACTTTTCCTTACTTGGACAGAAAGTTCCTACTGTTGGAATGAAATATAGCATTGTTTGTATAGCAAATTCCTTCCCTAAAAGTTCCCTTACCAGCTGCTTACCAAGAAAATGTAGCTAAGGAAGGAAACCATTAAGTAAGGATTTGTTATGCAACGGCCTACGTCATAGATGACGCAATTTTAAAGTAACTATTGAAATCTGTCGTAAGGCCCCAAAAATAATGGGTGTGTTTCCGATTTATCTGGCTGAAAACTAGGTAGAGGGGATGGTAACTTTTTTTTTAAAAAAAAATGTCTTTTTAGGAAACCACCTCGCAGGAACTGAAAAAATGTCTATTCAATAATTGTTTTTAACATAGGAGATGTGCTTTTTGACAGTTCCGGGTCAGGAAAACCTGTTTTCCTGCTTTTATAAGCTCCTTTTGTCAAATAATCTAAAAAACGTAAGATATGGTAAAAAAAATAATCAGGTATGGTAAAAAAAATTGAGTTAGGGGAAGGTTTTTCTAGGAGGGGTGGTAAATCGGAAACACATCTATTTTTTCTGGCCTAAGCAGGTCTAGATGGAGTAGGTAAACATATTAATATTAGGCAGCACCTAGATGTTCATAAGACTTCACATTTGTAAGGGGTTCCTTTACCCCAAGTGCCATGCATCACTTGCCCATTATTGTTTCTGACTCATAACAGTGCCGATGTGGGAATTTCTGACAAACCCTTACAGGTCGCTTTTTCATCAAGTGCACTTATTCTAAGGTATATTGCACTATAAAATAGACATCTGGGAGTCTTAATGAAGCCGGTGCCTTGATTAAAGTCAGTCTCCAAGCTGTAATCTCAGCCCACCAGCGAGCTATCAATATTCATAAATATTAAGTTGGCCATGCCTGCCTTGACACATAATGTCTCATTTATGACAATATTTGACTGAATTGGGATGAGAACGATTTAATAAATTAACCTTTTTCCTGACTTCATTATATATATCTGGTATTAATAGCAATTAAAATGCATGATTTATACATGGCTGGTAATTAATCTAGGATGAAATGCTATAAGTACCTTTTTCCATCCAGGGCGAATAGGCAAATACAAGCCACATGTAAATCCTGCACGTCCATGTGGCGTAACAGTCCCCTTTCATGAGATGGGACATTTCTGGCTGCCATGGGTGAAGTGAATTCGCCCACAATTAGCGATAAATCTTTGCGCGAGTGAGAATGGCATTCACAGGGTGCTATTCCACTCACCTCACAGTACTGTGACTAATCTGAATAGATAGAATGTTGTGTGCTTACTCTTACTATAGAAAAATTCTTTACTGGTACAACTTAACTAAACAACTATATTTAGTTGACCTAGCCTGAGCTTATAGATATAACCCAATGAGAATGTTGCACTGCCCAAGATGTCGTTTTTTTTGTGCCCCACGAGCCAATATTTATTAGATGTCATGGGTTAGAAAAAACCAAAACATTGAGGACAGTGCAATAGCGTCCCGAGTACCACATTCAAATTTAGGTTCTATATTTACTCCCACGTTGCTATCTATAAGTATATAACTGTGTACTGGGGGGAGGAAGAGGGAATGGCAATGTCATACCACACGCGTTGAACTGGTGCAAATTACCACACCACTCCCAACCATAGAAGCAACATGTGGTGCATACAACAATGTGGAGTAAGGAGTAATACACAATTTCTATTATGCCTGGGATCCACCAGATGCTGCAAGCTTTACGATGATCCAAAGTTCATGTTTGAAAACTAGAAAATGCACTCAGTTTCACTCAGCCCATGAGTTTCACCTTGATTGCCAAGTTATGTTATGCCAAATTGTTGCCAAATTATGTATTATGTTATTCAACGATATGATCTCATCGGATCACAAATCATAAAAATTGTATGTTTACATTCGTTTTTTGTACCTAACTTTCTGTCGCCATAGACGTACCCAGCAACCGAATTTGTCTTAATAGTTATTCCTGGAGGAAAAACTCGTCCCTCTTCCTCCTCCTCCTCCTTCCACTTTCATCCTCGTCCTTTCTTCTCCTCCATAATGCTTCTTCCTCCTTCTTCTCCTGCCTCCCCCCCCCCTCCCATCGCATCCTTCCTCCTCCTCTTTTATCTCCTCCTTTCGATGTCTTTCTCGTCCTTTCTCCTCCTCCTTCCTTCTACATCCTCGTCATCATCATACGCCACCTTCGAAATAATAATTGCTCATTGAAAGTGCGCACATGCTCCTTCCCGCCATTTTGGATGCGAAATTGTGGCATCACCTGTTGTTAGTTGATCTACTTTGTCGTAACTATTGCGCTTCACACGAAGTTTAAATCTATGCGACGGCGGCACATGAAGTTCAAAGCATGCAAATTGTTTTAATCATCGTTTGTTACGCCCAATACCAACTGCTAGCGGTTGCCCAGCTGCCTGAAGAACAACAAGCAACTAAATAAAAGTGGATGAGATGAAGCTGACCACAAAGTTCCAAAAGTTGTGGAGAAAGTATGACAAAGTTAAGACAGAAGTGAAGTATGGAACGATTGTTGGGAACTGAAAATGAGGTGGTTCCAGTGAACAGCTTGGATAAATGTGATAAGAATATAAAATATTCATGATAGCCAAATTATAATGTTATGTATGCTTGAATGCTTTAGCCCCGGGGTGGCAATGATGAACGTTCCACTCCCGTTAACCAAACAACCGTTGTTAGTACACATGTGAACAAGTGTTTGAATATAAGAAACGTGCTTGGGAAATTAAGGAAAATATGTACAATGGTTCCTAAATTAACTGTTCTTTAAGGTAAGAAATAAGTTGTTCGCTGGTGAGAGGACACAGCAACAATAATAAGTGAGAATGACAAGGTGAAAAAGTCTGGCTTTTGGAATTGGAGAACTTTTCAACAGATTAAGTAAAAAGAATTATGAATCAAAGAAAAGACAGACATTGTGGCAAAAGCACTCATTTTTCATATGGCTAAAGAAAGGTTATGTGTTCCTACTTAGGAGCCTGATACCCACATGGTTAGATATTACATTGAGCGTGGCAAAAAAAACGAAGAAAATATAGAAGAACATGTGCAAGGGATTCATAAAATCATATTACCAGCATATTTGCGGTTCGTGGCATCAGAGGGGCAATACTGATGAAGGAGATCTTGCTCCGTTGCCTAACTATATACGGAATCAAGCAGAGTAGAAATTCCATCATGCCTTGTACCTCTACAGTTCTGCCTATACCCTAAGCTCCATCTCCACTCGGTTCGGAAAAAAACACCCCCACATCTTATCACAGAGGCGTAGAGCGTCTATCCCTGGGGCCTGTTGTATAAGCTAAGGAAAGGAGTTTTGTGGGTATTCCTTCACCTGAAGGAAGGAAGAAGTGCACCATTCTCAGCTGGTAGGAATAGCCTACACACAATACTTTATTATGCCTACTCACCGAAGTATAAGGGACAGAAGTGTAGGAAATTCCACATATATACAAATGCCCTTTCCCTAGCTTATAAAGTACAACAGGCCCCTGGGTTCTCTTTACTTGACTTCAATACCCTTTCATTAATATTTCTATCACTCGATATCAAAGTGGTAAATTAACTTTTTCTTTCTTTTACAAAGCAGACGTGTTATACAATTAATGGAGTGGCACATGATAGGATATGATGAGTAGTGTTTCATGCATACAGAAATGGAAGAATTAAACAAGTGTATTCGAAAATATTACATGCCGACTCATTGTATATAAATTTGATCAAATGAATATAAAATTGATAGTTTATTTTGTGAACCTTCCCTTTATGATACCATAATAGCCTTTCCCAACCATCAGAATCAGTAGATCACTTGCAGTGTGGCATATTTTTAATCGATTTCATTTGAACTCTAAATTTAAATGCCAATACATAATGGACATTATGTCCAACCGTCTTGTCTGTTTAAATATAAATTTGATCCAATAGTTAAAAGAGCATTATAAGGTAAACGGGTAGTTCAATTGAGTATACAAGTATCATGAAATAAGAAGTTGACTCCCTATGAAGCTACATTGCTGCGCCCAGAATATGAATTAATATCGTCGCCCTTCTGGAAAAATACTACTGGGTGCTGTCTGTGAACGTGCCTTATGGCTTCGATCGCTCTCTAGGTGTTTGTATATATCAGCCGGCTTTGACCTGCAGGGCTAGGATTGCTGTAGGGACCACAGGACAAAGGCCTCGTCATTCGTGGCTATTATTGACTAATCCCCTGGTCAAAGACAAGCAGCAATCTCCAATTCTGAAACTTCTAGAACTAGCCTCTGGGGGGTATTTGCACACTTTCCGCCTATCATCTAACTTTCCATTGAAGTGCGAAATGGATGTCATTTATAACTTACTTGGCCATATTATATAGAAGTTTTTTAAAGACGCTTGACTCTATAAGGTGGTGTGCCTGGATATAGTGTCTTGATATCTTTCACTTACCCAACCATGATAGCTGGAGTGGAAGTGTTTAGTGAGTGTTAATGGAAACGAACTCCCTCCACCGCCTCCTATTTTCGTGGTGATTAAGAGGTGGTATTAAATTGATGGATCATTCACAGCTCTAGAAGAGGTGATTATCTGATAATGTGGGACCAACTGATAAACTCTATATCATCTTAAATGTTATATTCATCCGGTCAAGGGCCTTACGAAGACTTTGTTTCTGACCTTCTCACCATTTCTCACCGAGGATAGGCTTCCGCTGTATACATATCGCCAAACGATTTCATCAGAATTAAAGCTGCATTCTCAGCTATTACCACCAAATAATATATCCACACTTATTCATTCAACTGATTATTTATTTTTTAACTCATTATTTGATCTAGATCGGACTGAAGTTATAAATACTTCATGGCTGTTATATGTTTATCCAAGATTTGCAATCTGAGTGGCCGAGGGAAAACAAGTAAAAGCGACAGTAAGGAATCAGGAGTAATACCACTGCAGCAAAGGATATCGGCGGGCCACCAAAATAAAGATGTGGACCTGTATGGAGCCCCGCACCAAAATCGGGTGGGGGGGGGGGGGGGTAACACCTAAAAGTGAAATCTATATTTTACAAGTTCTCATTATAATGGAATGATTAAAGGGTGGTCTCCACTGGCTGCGGTAAGCTCTGCGGTAAGCCTTGTGATGGTTTGTGCTGGTTCTGTAGGTGGTGAGGAATGACGAGGACCTTGTCTACATGGTCAGTGAACCATGTAGGGAGGACCTCGTCACTCCTCACCAAAACAGCACCATCGCAAGGCTTACCGCAGAGCTTACCGCAGTGATTCCCGCAGCCAGTGGAGACCACCCTTCAGATAGCAGAGATCAACATTTAAACACCCGAAAAAATGTTAAGACTTCTGAAAAGGCAGACCACATCTGAGGAGACAACAACCTTTTGGATACCGTTAACAAGTAAACATGTAGTAGAGTTACTGCTACTTCAAAACTTCAAATGTTAACTTTAAGCATTCTAATGTTATGCCTTACATTATCAATCCACTATTATTGCGACGCCAACTTGTAAAACCAACGTTAATTTCAATTGAATCCAACATAATGAGGGCCACCATTAAAGGTGTGGATGCATGAACCTTTTTCTTTTGTTTATTCAAAACAGAGTCTATTCCTTGTTCCAATTTTAAAATATGAATCCAATACGAACAATATTGACAATGTTAGAAAAGGTTTTCTTCATGAATATCATAGCTAGAACAAAAACGCATTGCCTGACACCTACCGTGTGTTTCTACTGCAGTGACGTCACAGGAGTCAGAGCCATGATACAGTATGGCTTACAGATTATGCATGAGTACAGTGCATCGGCGCATATATATATATGTTAGTGTTCTGTGATCATTATTCAAAATATAACAATTTAGCAGCATTTAAAATAGCATTATACCAGCTGTGGCCGTTTTCTATCATATGTCAATGCTAAGGATTGCTGTCTGACAGCATTGTTGATCAGCTCATAGATCTAATAAGGATAACTTTCTGTAGATTCTTATCTACTTGGTCATGGCAACGCACGAAATATAACTGCATCCTGTCAGTCATGCGTCTTTCTTATATTCAACACCAATTGTTAAACTGATTCAGCCAATAAAAATATTTAAAAAAAAAGAAAAAAGATTGCCGATGTCAGATGCCAGATGCCAGAATTCGCTCACACCTTTAACTGTGAATGCTGAGCGAATTTAGGCAACCAAACCATTCAAAACTGTTCTAAAACATGACAGATGCTGTCATCTCTCATTTCAACCAATCACATAACTTTATTTCTTTTATTATCATGAGTGGGTGGGTATAAAGGCAGAGGATGCCTGGAAGGAAATCAGACATTCCAGTGGAGAGTGAAGAACTGAACAGGAATTGTTGCTATTGAATGGGTTGGTCCCTGCAAGTTCAGTAGAACAATTGGTTTGATTCTTTATTTTCTGCTGTATTCTTCCAGTTCCATTTATTTTACCAATTGTATTGCATTATTTGTACTTTATTTCAGAGATTATTGTGATTTGATTTGATTTATGTGTGTATATTGTGTATAGCCTAGACCAGGCGCTCTAGTGCTGAATATTTGCCTCCCCCAGTAGAGTGGGAGAAGAAAGTTCCTCCCCCATGAGAGGGAGATGTATTTAATGATTATTATTGATATTTGTGTTTATTTGTGAGAGAAAGTACATCTCGCGATCTTGCCTTCTATTGGTATTTACATTGATTCAGGTATTTTGGGTTACTTGAATATATCCAGTATATTCAGCTATATATGACACAGGTCTACCTTTATGCTATATAATCAGGTATTGAATATTCATTGGTGATATATTGATTTATATTGCATTATTATGTAATGAGTGAGAGTTGGGTTCATTAACATAGCCTATATTGAAATATCTTTACTACCTAGAGAGCTAAGCTACCCCTATATTATAACATTAGATCTTATCTTTATATTATGTAATATTACCTAACAGCAACTAAGACTATTAGGGTATATTATTTCGTATTATTGTTTATTTAGAATATCTATCATTGTTATCATCCTAGAATATCATATTTAGATATCTATTGGTATTAGTCTCTATTACCCTTAGTTATTATTACGTCATCATATCATATCCTATATTTGCATATCTCCCCATATTAATGTGTATGATTACAGGTTAACAAGTTAGATATTATCATTATTCTCACCTCACTCACATTGTCTTATATATATTGTCATTGTTCTTTATCCTTCCATATATACCTTTATACCTCCCCTGTGCACGACGGACACTGTTACATTCCCTTAATAAAAGCCAGTCAGAGAAAGCTTAAGATCCGATTCATATCATCATTACATAATTTAATAATTACATAATATATATAATTTAACACAGCACTTACATATACACTGCACTGTAAAAACTGGGGCTCAGGTTGCACGAATTGGGGGTCAACTGGTCTCATTAAGGCCTATTGGGTGTGACATCCAATTTAATGTAACATTACAGGAAAATGATGTTGTTTTTGGGTCAAGTTTTCAGAAAATGTACGATTGGCTTTCACCAATCTCCTCAAATAGCCCAAATTTAAGACGAAAATCAGGTTTAAAATACAGTTCAAAATAACCAGGCAGATTTATTGAATAAATACACTACAGAATACACTCAGATACACTCAGTATTTATCATTTTTCACTCTAATTTAACATAATTTGAGGGATGTGTAGAACTGTAGATTTTCTGAAAAAGATTTCGACCCTTCGCCAATATGGCAACCGTACTAATGACGCCGATAGACGTGCCTATGCAGAAACGAGGGAGTCGTTGCCCCCAGCAACCATACACACACACTCCGGTGGCCCAGGTGAGGCAGGAGAATGATAATGACATAATTATATATACATTCATCAAATATATCACATAAAAATATGTGTCCTTAAATCTAAAACATTTTGTGATGCTTACAGTAAATGCTTGGGAGCAGATGTGCACAACAAGACAAAATTGGTTTATTAACAGAAAATTCTCTCGAAATTCTTCTTGATATTGAAACAGGGTGCCCCGACTTTCTTATGTCTCAGTTAGCATGCCAAAAAGTATGTAAATGATTAGAAAAAACATACCTTATTTGCATTCCCTTGTACCTACAAATACATGAATATCACACCTGGCTGCTCTATTTAAGACGAGACTAACAGAACACCCCTATATGTATGATCTTTTTGGACTCCTACCATTTTGATATGGCGTCGGCGAGAGCTAATTGTTGATACAAGTTAAGGAATGTTGGTGTAGTCACCAAATATAATTATGATTTAAGTCACAAACAAATGATATTTCGCTAAGGCAGTTCCTCAAAATCCACTTTTTTGCGACTTCTGTCTCATTTTTCTGTAACATATCACAAATGTACAATTCGCCTTCACAAATTCGCCTCAAAACCCCCAAATTTAACTGTTGGTACATGCATTCATACCACTAGCAGTTCTAGATATACCGCAAAGAAGAAGAGATTTTAAGCAAGGGTTATTATGAAAAAAAAGACATCCAAAAATATAAATTCTTGCTACTTTTGACTTATCGTCATGCGACGCATCGCCCATCAATGAATTTAAATTAAATCTTAAATTTGGATTATTCACGCGTACAAAGTAGCATGGTATAGGGTTGACGGCTAAGTCACCCATATGCAACAGAAATAAGTCCATGGATTGGTATGCGTAGCCTTTCAATGAGAATACTAATAACTCATCGTACAGGTAAACATAAAAGCTATGCTGGTATGCCTATGTGGGTCAGATTTTCTGAAAATGTACAATTCGTCTTCATCAATCCTCTCAAATAGGCCACATTTAAGACCAAAATGAGCTTCAAAATGCAGTTTAACATGACAGAACTGATGCTTTAAATCAATGTGATACCACATATATACTCAGATATACCCTGTATTCGTCATTTTTCAGCCTAATTTAACAGAATTTCCTAAATGTGTAAAGCTGACAATTGTACATTTTCTGAAAATCTGTATAGCATCTGTGAATGTTCATATAGTCTCTTTAAGCAATTCAATTCTAGTAAAAATAATAGGAATTCAGGGTATTATGTAATTTCAGGATATTATGTGATTTCATCAGAGGGGGTATCTTAGACTTAATGCATGACGTTGTTAGCATGTACACGTCTCATCATTTTTTCCTGACCTCAGTAACATGTCACTTATGATCTTAACATGTGTTGGAACATCATAAATATTCTAATTTATATATAATTTACTTTTTATGTAAGCACTCGACGAGCAGTAAGATTATGTCGAATATAGTGAAGTTATGTATAAATTGTAGTTTATCATGTACAATGTTTTAAAGAATTATCTTGATGTTAAATAACATTATGAACTCTGTTTGATGTATTTTCTGCAACGTTTGGGCTAAATACATTATTACAATTTTGTACTTTGCAGTCCTTATAGCTTCTTGTATATATTTGTTTACATCACATTACATGTAAATTTAGTTCCATATTCAGAAGTATTCGGAAGACCTTCAACTTTAACAGTGCTACAATTTGCATGAATGGCCTTAAAACTATAGAGCCATCTATTATAATATTCACTCACTCACAGAGGCTTAAAACTATAGACCTCTTATTATTTAACATATTAGATATGCCTGTTTTTTTTCCCAATAAAGTTTTACAACAACTCTTTATTTCTATCATTCTTTCATCAATTTCTAAAAGAGTAAAGCAACTCCCTTCCCCCATCCTTCTCATAGGGTGCTATAGAAGTGTCAACAAGTGCTGCTAAGTGTCACCAAGCGCCGAACGATAAGCAAGTGCAACACTGTGTAACACCGAGTCCAGTGCTACACAGTGCTACTCACACCAGCCCTATAAAAGCTAAAGAATCTTGTAATAAGTTACCACTTCCCTGAAGAAGACCGATAGGTCGAAACGCGTTGGGAAATGACACTTTTTTTTACAACGTACCGGATTGTCGTTTGAAGGAATCTCTTATTCATTTCAACATTTAACAGAGAAAGCGCCTAGCTTGTTTCGTAAATATGTTCTAGTCTACTACATTGTATTATAATATTGCATCTGTGTCATGGAAATAAAAATCTATTATTACTAAATTTGTATACAAATTTGTAAATCTAGATATAATGTTATTTTAACGGTCAGAAAAATGTTTATGTCTGACTATTCAAATGATACAGCAGAAAGCTGAGAAACTATACTTTTGTATAGGATCGACGTTTGAACAAGATTGTTGTAGTAATTTCTGATTATTTATGTTCATTCAATTCATTCAATTGTACATCAATTGAGAACCTTGCTCATACTGTCCACACTTACCCGTATAACTGATATTTAAACATTCCTTCTTTTCATAGTGTTTTATTCACAGGACCTCTTTCTAGGAATGCTTTTGTTTGTGGGTTGTATAACACTGTTAGTAGCATGAATACAGGTACCAAATTTCACTACTGTGTATTGAATATAACCATACACATCTGATGTTATCCTAAATGTATATTTAACTAGTTATATTTACTAACGATTAACCATCAAGATATATTTGTTTATGCATAGACTAAATATGACTTATTTTCTATATTCTAATGTTTACCATCATTGGAATCCACTTAATCTAATCTATTCAAATATGACGATATCAAAATCCATTTTGACCTAGGTGGCCAATTCCATGAATTTGACAACATTTGCCCCCCTTGCATCGAAAGTGATGAAATGGGCTTAATACAAATTGATTACCATTAATTTGATTTTCAAAGCCGAATATCTCACAAACTGACAGGAATTACATGGAGAACTCTTGGCATATTATAATATAGGCTATTAGCAATTGAAATATGTTGACAAAAAGTAGTGCCCACGATCCGGAACGAAAATCACTCTTTTGGGGTACAGCTGATGGCCTAATATCAATGATCCGGTGCTGAATGGTTGTATTTCGATTTCTATATTGATATTAATTACTATTTACTTCTGCAACCCTTAGTGTTGCTCATAATCCTGACTACTCCCAAACAGGGACAGACACAGCTCCGTCATATATCCGCATCCGCATCCGCATCCGCATCCAAGCAACCCTGTTTCTACAGAACATAGAACCCTCACATAGGCTACATACAGGGCATGGGTGCACTGATACAAGGAGGACATTATATGTATTTAATAGCAGATCTTTGGATTCTGCTGGGGTTTTGGATAGTTATAAATTACTGTTTGGACAGGAAGTCGTCACACCGGAAAACGGATGCAGTAATTTATTTTTCGGATTCAGGGGTTTATTTTTCGGATGTAGAATTATTTTGCGGATGTAGTTAAAATAAACCCCAATTGGCGTTTCCGCTCAATCACTTACCTCATCAACTAGTTGTTTGTCATCGATTCCGCGTTCATTTTTGAACGTGTATAAAGTCCTGGTCACATTAAAGTCATTCCTCCACTGTTTCCGATGAAAATATTAGCCATTTTAAAGTTTTTAGGGCATAGGGTTCGCCATAACGTGACGACGATAGACATCGTGCAAGCGATGTTGTGACAATGGCTGTCTCCCAGTGACACTCAGACGAAACCATCCAGGCTCTGTACAACTGCCTAAATATCACTCCCAATAGCTCCAAAATCACCGATAATGTTCCAAATATCCTTGTTCTTAGCATGATCCGCTTGCTGAATGGTGGTAAGCAACGAAATAGGGAATAATCCAAGTAATCACAACCTAGGCCTCGACACGTGACGACAGTAGACATCGTGCAAGCTCCGGTTTGTTGACGTGGGGGCACTTTCGAATGAAATCCTCCGTGCGCTATATAGACTACCGTACACAATGCAACGCCAAGTGCACGGTGCACATAAGTGGCTATGCCGAAAGATCTCCACATCTCTTCCGGTCGCACGTATGGGTTCTGAAATCGTCATTCATTGAATACTTGATTTCCGTACACTAAATCTTCGCTATCGGGCTAAAACTATATTTAAAACGTTTCCACGATTCAAATCTTTTATTTATTTCTTTTTTAAGTCCCTAGACACATGCAACACGGCATTCGAGAACCGGAAGTCTCCTCTGCTTTGGATAGCAAGCAGCGGATCCTTACAAAAACAGGCCGGCTCGCTGAACATAAACATAAGTGAATACGCCCCTCTGATTGGCTGTTGTAGCTGCAGCTTCATTCTGCCAGCCGTCGCGTTACCATGTAGGTTCCGACTTAAGCGTGCAAACTTGCGGGCGTGTAAACACATGGTTTCTGAACTCGCCATTCATTTATTACTTGATTTCCATAAAGGAAAACTTCGCTATCGGGCTAAAACAACATTTAAAACATTTCTACCGATTCAAATCTTTTATTTATTTCTTTTTTAAGTCCCTAGAGACACGGATACAGCATTCGTAAACCGGAAGTCTGATGCTTGGTTGCATGCAAAAACTGGAAGCTTCGTTTGTTTCTGGAATGGAGAGTGCGGCTGACGTAAACGACATTGTGAAGTTATGATTACATGTACATATGTGATATTGGTTAGAAAGAGGTAAAATAATCTAAATATTAGAATGTGATGGGTTAAAATGTGTAAAACATGCTAATTTGGACGTTATAAAGGCTGCATTTGACTCGGTCCTTTCCATGTCAGATGTAAAATAGTAACCTATGTATTGGAGTTAAGGAGTTAAATTATTGGAGTTCTTCATGCTGTAAGTACATCTAAAACCTTTTTTTGAGCCTAATATTTGTTAATATGTGTTTAAACAGTGTTATTGAATCCAAAAATCGGCTATTAAAGTGATTAATTCCCTCGATTTTGTGTCTTCGGCTTTTGCTTGAAAATAAACCCCTCGGCCCTTCGGGCCTTGGGGTTTATTTTCAAGCAAATGCCTCAGACACAAAATCTCAAGAAATTAATCACATAGTAATTGTAAGCAGGCAGGCGGTGTGAACGGGAGGTAGGTGCCCCTGCTGCAACTAAGCCACCACTAGTCCATGAGCTCGGACCCTTGCTGCAGCCGTAGTGTGGGACTGTACTAGAGTCTAAGCCAACCCAGGCCATAGACCATATATACAGACAGTCTAGCTAGCTTGTATTTTTGATCACATCATCTAATAATCAAGTTAGCCCTTCTTGTGGCTTGTAACTACAGATTCCTTGAATGCTTTTGCCCGCAAGGTTTTAGTTAAAAAGTTAGATATCTCTCACTGATTATTAATATGGTTACGTCCTGTGATGTAATGTTACATAGAGTTGCGCAATGTTACATAAGAGATATGAATTAATTAACAGGGAAAAAGGCGTTTATAACATTCACATACAACACCAGGACGGCATGTTTTATACATATAATATCAATGTATTGGAGATTTTGGTTAACTTTAGGTCATTTCCCAACTAGTCCTACTTAATGCCAAACAATTAATCATAGAGTCCATTACATACATCTTTTTTCTAATTTATGATAATAAATAACCAGTTACACAGAAGATAAGCACAGAACCAAGGCATTTGTTATGGGTTGTGTGGATGAAGTAAAACAGTGCAGGCAGAGCTGCTATACCCCTGTGACGTCACAGCCTGCTAAGACACTGCACGCACTAGAATTGAGGTCATAGTAACCTACTTTAAAATAAGTGTTTCTCACACATTAATGTGTCAAACCAGAAATGTATAAATACTAAATAATGTTACTTTGAACAATGTTAAAGAGGAAAACCTTAAAAACAAAACTATTTTCCAATTTCATGCACCCTATCCTTTAAGGCATCAACTTAATGGTGGAGTGTTCCTTCAATTATCGTTGGCCAAGAGGGCTCGGAAAAACTTTCCAAAATACTAGGGAGTTAGACCCACCGACGTAATCCTTTAATTAATAAAAGTAAAGCAAACAAACACATCAAATTTGGTCAAATGACTTCCTGATGGGTAAGAAAATAATGGAACAAAGAGTAAAGAAGCTTTAGTTGTTGGTCAAAGTTAGCTGAGAATGCTGCTTTAATGTTTCTTTATTTCATATACCCGATGTTGAACGGGAAAAGATGTTGGTATGCATCATAATCACAAGATTTCCCTAATAACAATGAAACAAATTTTGAATTGTCCAATGCATTCCATTTTAAATCAAATAAATTTTTAATTATTGCCTTGAAAGTCCTAGGGTTATAACCACCTAAAGGCAGTGATTAAAGGGATTAGTAACCTCTATTTCGGGTCTGTTTGTGCCTCAATGTCGGTCATTCATCCTATAACATATGGGTCAGATTGTCAGAAAATCTACAATGGGTAGATGTACACATTTAGTAAATACTGTTAAATTAAGTTGAAATTTGGTCAATACTAGGTAAATTCGAGTATATTTGGCATTGCATTGATTTTGATTCTAGCTTTGGTTAGCTGGAACTGTATTTTTAACTATATTTTTGTCTGAAATTTGGGTTATTTGAGAGGATTGGTGAAGGCCAATTGTACATTTTCTGAAAATCTGACCCATATAATGTATATATGTGTGCGTTAAATTTGGTGTGGGCTTGTTTTACTCTGAATCGTGCAATTCAAGTGTTTTGAGGTCCCTGTCTGGCGTACACGTAGATTGTTTATGATAATGACAGTGACCGAATCGATCTGGTAGAAATGAAGCCACCCGCTGAAATCTGTTCTTGGTATCTAATGGATAATAAAGAAGTCTAATGGGCAATAGATATCTGAGCACTGAATGGGGATACTTGAAATATCTATACACAGTGGTAGAGACAAACTCCTTTGGCATGAGAAACACAGACCAAAATGTCGTAGCAATGATATTTCGATACTTGCAAAGTACTTTTTGAAATAGCAACTTTTAAAATGTCGATAGTGTTTTTCAGTAGACTTCTGGTGTGACCTTTTGTCCACAACAATAAATAGACCCCTTGGCTTCGGCACAGATGTCAAATTAATCCCACGCCGTACAAGAGCCAACTTTAGCCAAAGGTCGCTTTTCTAGATTGTATCTTTGAAAAGGTGGTCTTCTAATTTTTTCCATGGCAAAGGAAAGACAAGATGTATTCATAAACTCTTTGGATGGACTTGAGGAAATATTTCATATTTTGTTGACACAATGTTATGGCTTGTGCCAGCTTTGCTGTCCATCACCGTATACATATATGCTTGTTATTTTTGTTGTAGCTGATGCATTCCTTACGGAAACCCCTCAAAACTTCAAACCACATACTCTGAGACCGAAGGGTGCAGAAATCATTGCAGCATAAAATTAGAATTTGACGCTCTGTACCTTGTTACCGTAAGCTACATCTGAACCTGCTCATAAATTTTATTCTCAGTCATCAGATAATGTATGATTCACCTACACTATTTCACTCAAATACCCAAATGCTATTCGACCTGCCCGAGCATAATTATATTTTGATTCAACGCAATACCAACTATACTCAGATTTACATAGTATTTATCATTTTTAGCCTATGTGAGTAGAATTTACTAAATGTGTAGAGCTTGCGATTGTAAATTTTCTGACAACCTTCACCCTAGTGATCTTAGGCGAATATATAATTTATACCTTTCATTTACTAGTGCTTGTAACTTTAGATAAACCTATTGAATAAAAGAATTCAAATGAATAGCATCACCAAAGATATTGAGATGGAAGCGACATGTTAGGGGAATATATTGATCACCTTAGAACTGTATTTACGTTCAGGACCAAAGCCCCTAGCCCACATGTCTCCTTGTCATGTTGGGCTTGATTCATCATCCTTGACATGTCAAATGTACGCTTGGTTTGGTTCATTATTTTGAATTTGAACAGCCCAGCGAACCCAGTCAGCCAACTGCCATTCTCCATGAGCGATGAAGGAGGATCTTGCAAGGGTTTTTCAATGTGATGGAACCGCAGGAAATGATATAAGGAAAAGGAGAAATAAGGAACGTGTGGTTGCCCCTTTCCCTTGACAAAATGATAGGAAGAAGATTTGTGAAGTAAAACCTAACGTAAGTATATCCTTGCGTTTTGAAGGCCTTTGTATGGAGTATATTTAGTGACTTTACTGGTAATTACCCATCCAGAAACATTGCAAACTTTTAAAAAAAATAAAGATATCAAACTTAAGATACAGAAATTTATACATATTAGGAATCCTAATCCTATCCTAGTGTTTACTATCTTTGAAATCGGCTTGATCTCCTCTTTTCAATTATGGTGATATCTCAAAATCCATATTTTGCGACTTATGACTCATTTCCTAAAACGGATCACATATACCACCTTTCTTTTAGCATATCAATGTGACCTTGAGAAGATCGAGTGATTCCAAGGACAAATTAACCAGAACTGCTGCGTCTGCTGTGGTTTCTTTGTTTTATAACTTGACAGATCCTTTTAAGAAAAGTTTTTAAAGTCACATTTGCCCAGAGATAAATCATTGTATCTCCCCTCGCTATCTCAGACTTGGTAAATAAGAGAAAAGTGCATTTTATTAGACTATCAACTGTTCTTAGGCAGGCAAAATACCCTAGAGTGATGCGCTAAGGGCTTGATAAGAAGTCCTTTATTCCTTCTATATTCCAAAGGGACTGTGTTAAGGTATTCAAATCTCTATAGTATATTGCTCTGGGCAGGTTTTTATGCTTCTGCTTCCGGGTTCTCACTCAAATGGCGTTTGCCTCTGAAAGATGTCAACAATACTAAGGAAGTGACAACAAAAAATACGGGCGTGAAGATTTTATGGAGTTTGTTTTGAATGTCCCAGTTCTTCCCCCCTGAATGCTTGCTGACTGACCAGCCTTATCCATCATGTGCAGGATTACTTTTTAAAAACTTCTATTCCTCATCATCGATGGAAGCTTGTGTCTGGAGGCTTTCCTCTATACTACTCCAAGTAAGGATCATGTTCCCTCTTTAGACAACATATAGTTTGGCTGCCTGGGCAAACAAGGACAGAATGAGATTCCACTTATTATGCAGGCAATATCGATTGCTCCTTCCCTTCTTAGAATTAATTATTTGTCAAAGAAGTCAATATTCGGTGCTGAATGGTATTATTATCTAGATGATTTTCTATTATTTAAACCCTTGTCCAATTGGCCCATATATTGATATATAATATAAGTATAAAATCATATATAATATAGATATAGATATGTCATTGATCAATATAATCAACCACATATATACACACCAATTCGATTGATAAGTTGTTGTTGAAAGGTTTTATGGGCTGAATATAGGCTAATTAAATGTAATTTACATGAAATGATGGAAATATTGAGCAGATATTCCCATGCGCTGCCGTCAATAATTGCAATATAATTGATGAGCTATTTTAAGCTACATCAGATTTACATTGCCCCAATTCAAATGGCGAGCAGATTGCTTGGCTGCAGATGTTATTAGGTCTTGGCACAGTAAATCAACACTAGAACGATGGTAAGTAATAGAACCCATAAAATAGATCACAGGAACAGGCTGCCGTTAGACCTACGGAAGCAGGAAGCATGGGTGTGGTACGGAATGTTTGTTTCTATCACCTGTTTAAATCCCCGAGATCGGATGTTTTCCCGTCACTGGGGAAAGATGGGAAGGTGAAAGGTCCATTCACATTGACACGACCAGCCGGCCGATCCGTGCCGGCTGTAATACTTTAACTTTGTGTATTTTGCCGTGCGGCAGCCGTACACCAATCGGCCGTTGTAATGTGAATGGGCCTTAAGGCTCTAGAAAAACATCAATACATCACTTGTTTATGCTTACGTCCACCCGATCAACCACATCCCAGATAATTTCCCCATCGTAACCTGGGAACTCCATTGTCCTATCCATCTTCCCTTTCTCATGGCTCATCAGTTGACTCTGTTACGGACGCGAGGAGAAACAATTCTTGTGAGGTCAAGATCCTATACACTATTTCGGTCTGGTTTCAGTCCATAAAAATGATTGTTTTTCTACCATGATCTACTGTTACGCACATATAATATTATATAACGGGACAGGTCGCCAAAACGTACAATCTGCAGCTCTCTACATTTGGTAGATTAAGCTAAATCAGGCTGAATAATAATATATTTGATATTGCGTTGATTTAAGAGATATTTTATGCTGTGTTCATTGAAGAGATCTATTGGATTATGTTGAATAGATTTTGACCCACGCTTTTGTCTCAGATTTTGGTAACTATTGGTACAAACCCTTTATCTTATTGACCATGCAGTAAAGGCAACAACAAAAGTATATCTCTATATAATAATGAATAGCTGAGTATCTAAATACGTTTGGACTTGGTTTGAAATCTTTGAACATGTTATAGACTCCTTTATTCAAATAGGTTCCAAACCACTGAATGAATCGTGGCACTACTACTATTGTAATAGAACCAAAATCATATCTCTTCGTGAAATGACTTTCCAAAACATCACTTTTGCTTTCAGTACGCCCAGTTCTTTAGATTCTATCCAAACAACTGGGAGAATAGGGGAATTGCATGCGCCACTGCACATGTCTGTCACAGTGCATCCTGGGATTGATTCTGTTGGAATCTGACATGCAAATATTTGGCAACATTTTTATCGAAAATTGCAAGAATGTCTCACCCAAATCATAGCTTGTATAAATTATCTATATTAACCAAATGCATGATGGGTAAGATGGTGACTTGTGTCATGGAAACATGTATAACACGTGGATATTGACATTAAAGCACTGATAAATATTCCATGTGAAACATGGCATTCTTTCTATAGATTTTAGACTGTACCATTAGTCCCATAATTCCATGCGAATCAAGATTCAAAATGGCGGCTATGCAAGTCCCCTATTCAGCAAGCTAATTTGACATATCCACTAGTTGACTATCGTCGTGCTGCAAATATTTTAGAAGTTTTCAAAGCACTTTGAGAGGTCAATACCTTTTTGGAGTGACAGGAATCTTTAGAAGGGCAGCCTCCAAACGTGACTAGGCATGAATGTTGAATGCAGAATCTCGCCGTCTGGTGAAATGTTAATACTGATTTGACAGTTGTTAATTCCTTTTCCAAAGTCAGATGTTTTAGTAACAAGTGGAAGGTAGCTTGGCTTCAGTAGCAACGCTTTTGAAATACATTGTTAAAAGTACTTTAAATGTAGTGCCACAAATCTAATAAATAATAGTAGTGCCTCACTTTAGACGACGTCTCAGAATGGCTCACATCTATAAAATTATTTCCTATATATATCTAATAGAAGGAATGTTTTGGGTACAAAGTTATAGTTATATTTAAGCCAACATCGTGAGAAATGTAATTATTACATAACTATAAGTTGTATCATAAATTATGCAAAGGAATCACGCAAATGCCTTTTTTAGATTTATTCTATAATTTAGAAATACTACCTCTCCGCTCAAAGTTGCACTCAACACGAACCTTTTTTACTTGTTGTTTCATTCTTTTCCAAACCATCTAAAGGTCATTTGACCAACATTTTGGAGGATTCTATATTTAGTTGTTTTTGCGACAGGGCTTCTAAAACGTCCGCATTTGTATTTGGAGGACCCGCACGAAACCTTTCATCTGAATACCTCCCTTATTATCGCTCACTGGCGTCGGTTTTTTCTCGGCTTATTCGGCTTCAAATACATGTATAAATATATAACAACGGCAGAATATTGATAAATTCAGTCGTGTTAGTTATAATATGTGCAAACTTGGTAAGATTTGCTTTTTTGTAATAGCAGATTTTCTACTCATTGTTCGGTTCCTTTCAAACCCATCTAAAAGTCGTTTGATAAACATTTTTGAGTGTCTTATTCAGTTGTTCTCGTCACATGACTTTCACATTTATATCTCAGAGCCCTGCCGAAATTCTTTCCTGCAGTGGCTTCAATTATTTCCGCTCACCGGCGGACATTTTCTCTCGGCATATTCAACTTGAAATTCTTGTATGAACATATAACAGCAGCAGAATATTGATAACTGCAGTCCTATAAGTCATAAAATATGAGTAAATTTGGTAAGATTTCCTTTGTCTTGATAACTGAGAATGCAGCTTTAAGGCTTGTACCAATTTGCATCCCATAAAGCATTGGTGATTCTCGTTCTTACTTAGTACTATTTACATATATACTTTCATCCAAAATAGTTGTCTGTAATTTAAGCGATGGTAATAGCCCTTTCAATCATTTTTCATTCTAATATACGAAGTGTGGCATAATTGTGCACCTATGTAGATCCATATAGTTAGCAAATAACTCTATGGAAAAGAAGAGCCTCGTTATCTATAGCCTCTGTTTGGTGCCGGAAAACAATTTGAAGGGCGAATAGCCTCCTTCGATACAGGGAGATATAGCAATATAGAATAATATGAAGTAAAGACTAAAATTCCACACCTCTCTCTTCTCCACCATTGTGCAGTCGGAGGCAGTCTGCCTATATGTCCCTACCATTTAGTTCCCCTTGGCTTGAGTGCCACTCCAACCATGACAAAGCTATTGGAAGCTATAATGAGGCAGATAAAGCATGTAATTAGGAGACAATTCTAGCCAGCCCTGCTATACACACAGTAAACCACATCTGTCCCAGAAATTGAAAGCCTTATATGGGCCAGAGTTTCACAAAATGTGCAATTGGCAGCTGTACACATTTAGTAATTTCTGCAAGACTAGGCTGCAATTTGGTCAACACTAGGTAAATTCGGGTATATTTGGCATTGCATTGATTCTAACAATCGGTTTGGTTAGGTTGGACTGTGTTTTGAAATTTATTTTCGTCTGAAATTTGGGTTATTTGAGAGGATTGGTGAAGATGATGTGTACATTTTCTGGCGACTTTACCCATATATAGGCCACAATCTCATTCTGATTGATTTAATCTCATCCATCAAGCAGAGGGTGTTTTTCATTAGTGTTTATTCACAATGTGCATGACGAGCGGACGCCGATGTGAGTGTACAAAGGAAATTGTTCCCTTATTTGCCTTGTTTCATTGGTTCATGGTAAGATTGATTATTATGAATACAAGGAGAAATTAGGAAAGCAGCATCTGGCCTTACTGTGGAG
Organism: Sthenelais limicola; assembly: GCA_942159475.1. NCBI lineage: Eukaryota > Metazoa > Annelida > Polychaeta > Phyllodocida > Sigalionidae > Sthenelais > Sthenelais limicola. The sequence goes on from OW804099.1 coordinate 32,015,143, forward strand.
GTTGCGCAGTCAAGTAATGAGGACATAGGATGGTTACAATTAGTACAGAAATAAATTGCCTTTTCTCAATTAGCACTTTGTCCAAGGGATACCACAACAAACCGATCAACTGCATCAAGAAACGTTGCAGTTTTTCGATGTAAAAAATCTCCCTCGAGAATGTGTACTTTCTTGGGCTGCTGGCCTCTGGGACCTGTGAAATCTTTCGGTCGATTCAATCCCCTAAATCTCGGATGAAAGAATTGTGACCTGAGGCAACCAATAAACTAAAGTTGTTATAGGATTGGGTTTTGGTTCTACCCGCTGGGGTGGTTTCCAATACGAGATAAGAAGGCTAGATACCCACTTTTTACATCATAGGTTTTTCTTCAGGGTCCACTAGGGAACCGCCTAAAATGTCTTTTGACAAAGTCCAGATAATAGGAATCTGTGATCAATTGGCATGTGGGTGAGCTACAAGGCCCAGTTCCATCGTCGGCGTAAAAAAGGTTTCCGCAACTGCAAGAATATAGTACACACCTACTAAGCGACTTGTGACATTGGTTATTGATATGCATAGCGTATCGAGATGCTGGTTCCTTGTGTCAGTTGTGGCATTTCAGGTTCAATATAGAATTTAGACTTAAGTAGAGTCAGTGATATGTTCTAATTCGTAAAAAGAGAAAGGCTTCAGGAGATTTCCGCATGTTTGAATAGGAACTGGTACAGTCAAAGTTCGCTTGATGAAATAATCCACCACTGTATGCAATATATATACTATATTTAATACAAACTTAAAAGCCCTAAAGTGAATTTATGCCCGTGCAAATTTAATATTCTTATATAGAGCACATAAACTTGTGGATACTCTTCTCAATGGTATCTTTCGCTCTAGAAATACATACGAAATGTAAATCACAGAATATATTATAAGTTAGTTTATTCGTACTGCCTTTCTCACCATTCCCTTTACCCACCGATTTACACGGAACATAAAAAAGACACCAACACTGTTATCATACTATCATAATAGCTGTACATTCTGGGTGAATAGGACTTATCTAACTTTTGTGTTGCACCTTGGCGTTATCAACAAATCTCTCCATATTCACATTTAGTATGGGTATACATCAGCGTTCCTGATAACGGGGAACAACTCTCAAGCTGAATAAAGTTGGGCTCTCTGCCATGGGACAACACTGTGTATAAGTGTGCATTATTTAATCACTATTGAGTTTCTCCATCCATTCATCATTCATATGTTCCAAAGTCTTTGTTGCGTTTGGATTTTAATACAGCAGGCGCTGATTTTTATCAGATTTCCCCGAATCTTAATTTCAAATTCGGATGACAACAAATGTTGCCTATAGCAACACACACAAAGCTAACTTTCAGACAACTTTCAGAATGATTTCCAGTTGAAGGGGTCTGAATCCTCGAGAGTCAAGCGTTGCATATAGGACTTACAGATCTATGCGGCGCAGATTCCCTCTTTGTAGGACCCTTTCAATACAATTCATAAGTTATATCGCCCAACACGCCACCCACTAGTTTTATATAAATGGATCAGTGCTCATGGAATTCGTTTTTCCGAAAATGTTTTCTTCTTTTATTCAAAATTATACATCTATTTGTGGCAGAAGGATTTGCAAGGCACAGAGGGATCAAACATATAGTGTTTTCTATACTATTCCGCCAGGGGCTGTTGTGATATAGTTCAGCGTTATTTTTAAAGCTGCACTCTCAGTTAACATACGGTCAAAAACTAAAGATTTTCTACTTTTTGTTCAGATCCTTTCCTACCAATTTAAGAGTCATTTGACCAACGTTTTAGAGGAGTTTGTCTGTTTGTTTTTGCTATAGGTTTTCTAAAGCTTCCTCATTAGTATTTGGAGGACGAGTCCGGATCCTTAGTTCATGGAGAGGAAAGCTAAAAGTTCGATCTGGTCAAGGAAACGAGACAGCCACTTCTCTTTGGCCCAACTGTCCGACAGTCTGATGAAACTGCCCCTGCTCCTCGCACTTCTATTTTGAACCACCAGACCGAAGAACATTTCATTAAATATAATCAAATCAAAATCCAATCACCTCATTAGTGTAAAGTGAACACAGGGGAAGACAAACAGGCGGAAAAAGTGCCTGAAATAATGATCCTAAATAGGTGAGGGACCGGGCGTTATCTATCAAAATAAACAAGCTCAGTTCCATGACTGATGGCCCAATTATTTAAGATTAAATTGGATCCAATCTCAATAGACTTCATTTAATCAGAATTTTATATACTAAAGGCACTTGTTTACGTATGAAAACAAACATAGGTATTTTAAAAGTGCCCTGGGCTGAAAATTTAATACAATGATAAAAAATTATCAATTTGGATGACATGGAGAAATAGATCTATGAGATTGTATCGCATGAGACATGTCTTATCGCGAGGTGGGAGAGATGTGAAAGATAAGAGAATGAGATATAACTTTCCATTGGTGAAATAAATTGACTTGCAATAATTGACTCTGCTAATGCAATATAATGCTACCATTACAAAAGAGATGGCAACTTTGTTATTATGGTCATATCACATGCGATATATCTCAACCCTCTGTCTCCAATGGCGATATATATATATATGTAGTGGTTTTTCCCCGAGACACCACTGACCAGATTCACTTTCGACGTTCCACGCAAAGAAGACACAACACGGACGTAAACTACGTTACTCCAGCTCCCTTCTTTATTCAACTCTTATCCGGACATGAAGCTCCCAGAAGCTTAACACAACCTTGGTGTCCGTGGACACCTAACTATTATGGAGTGCAGTCCAAAGTGGTCCCTGCACTCATACACATTTAAGTCCTTGTAAGGAATAAAGAAGGAGAGAACCTTTAACATTGAGAGTCTAGAAGTGTAAATAATAAAGCCCAACATGGCTACTAAAAGTTATAATAAAAGATGATAAAGAGACACAAGGCCTTTATGTAAGTTAAGAATGTAAAACCAAGCATGGTTCGCCCCGTGGCGCTTGCTGGTGTTAGTCACCAGAAGTAAAACCCCTACAATACCCCCTTCCCTTTTTTAGGATTTTTTCCAAAGAAGAAAATCACTACAGGAGGTAAAGTACAGGTAAGTATCAAAAATACAGTAGAAAAATAAATTTTTCTGGTTACACAAAGGAGCATTAGTGTCCTCACGACTTAAGATAACATATAAGAAGTAGCAACACAGGTTCATACATATAGGAGCATAGCTACATAAGAGAACAATCTGTAAACTTTAAAAAGGCAAGAACAAGCAGGAGCTTACTGAGTCCCAACTACATATTTAACAATTCACACAAACGTCAAGGTTAAAAAGGTGAAAGAAAATGTAGGAAAAAATTCCGGGCATACCGAAAAGGCGAAATGCAGAAATACGGACATCCGCGGACATAAGACATCATACAGTAAAAAAGAATAAGATTGACGAAACGTTCGACCAATCTCTTGTGATTATATCACACACTCCAACAAACATGGTCATACCTAAACATAGATATGACAAACAACAATGGGGAGAGAATCAATTTACTGCAAAAACAGTTTAAATGTCCATAAAGAATATGTCTAGTCCGTTTCCATTGAGGAACTCTGCTCAGACTTCTTATCCGTAGGCTGAGTGGCTGCATTTGGCTGGGCTGCTCCCTGTGTAGGCGGAAGTCCTTGAGGATTAGGCCTAGGTGGAGTGCTGAAGAGCCAATCCGGAATATCATATTGGCCTGTGGGACTCATTCCCTGATGAACTCTGGTAAGGTCCGGGGACATGGCAAACGTGGTTGGTACTGCTGGATTGGCAGTAACCCGGGCCAGTAGCTGTGAGAGCATTAAAAGCTGGGGCATATCAGCGGTCCCAACGGTCATTATATTGCCACCAGGAGGAAGAGGTGCTGAACCCTGAGGAGTAGAGGCGGCTACGGATGCGGCTGCAGGTGTAGTCACAGTGGTACTGGTGGTAGAGACGGACACACTTCCGGACGAGCTCGGACAGGGGACGTTCGGATCAGCATCATCTAGAAGAGAGCGTAGTCTGCAATTCTCGTCCTCCAGTTCATCTACTCTTGCGGATTTTGCTTTAACCCGCTTCTCCAGCTCAACAATCAGCTTTTCCTGGTTTCTCAGTCTTTCTTTCATCTCAGCTGCTGCAGAGACCTCCCGCCGGACAGTCTGGATATTTTTGAGGGGTAAAAGCAGACTACGGACGGTTGTCCCTAACTCAGCAGTGGCTTTCGCAGCTACCTCTGTCACAGATTGCAAAGCTGTGGCAATAACGCCCTCGCTGGTGGTGATGAGGAGGTCAGTCTCTTCTAGACTAGGCAGCTGCGACGTGGTTTCATCGGCCCATTGTCTAGTAGCCCTCGAGACTCTCTTGGGCTTCGGTGGTTGGCTACTAGACCTCGATCTTGAACTTGACCTTCCCCCAGTATCTGGCAGGCCGGACACCGATGGAGATCGGGATCTCTTGGAGGTGGTCCTTCCATCTTGCAAAGCAGACTCTACCTTTCTAGAGGAAGAAGAGGTAGAGGAGGAAGAAGAAGATGGGTGCTTCTTTCCTTTCTTTTCCACTGACTGGGAATTGTCCTTCCCATTCCTACCCTCAGTGGCTGACTGCGTGGAGTTCTTGTTAGGTGGCTTCTTGTCCGCAGCAGCTTTTTCCCTCCGCCGAATCATGCCCATGTGCATACCGGACAGGTATGTCATCCTCTCAAAAGCCTGATTCGGACGGATGCCGGGGGTAACCCTAGTCGCGTTACGACTCGCGTCTACCCTCTTCTGTTTATGCTGCTTTTCTTCACCGTTCATTAGATGCTGTACAAGCTCTACACGGCGATCTAGGACTTGTTGACAGCCACCATAGGGGCAAACCCACACCTGCACAAAGGGAGCATGCTCCTCGCAAAAATGCCGAAAGAGCCTTTCCCTAGTGTTGTAGATCTTGCACCCTTGGCTGTTTACTCGCAGGAACCTGCAGACCAGGAAGGGGCAGCGGAAGCCGGGCTCCCACAAAGCATGCGCCCCCATCAACTTTTTGTAAGTTCCCAGACCTACGGATTCCTGCTTGACAAGTTCTGGCCACAACACAGTTTCGTACCTGGCCATCTGATTGTCACCAGGAAATTCACGGTCCTCACTGTCGCTCTCCGGAGCCGTGAATATCACGCAACCCGGCTGGTCCATTGCAGGGTTCAGGGGAGCTATTTCGGCCACATTCTCTAGCTCTTGGCGAAACTGCTCCATGGCACCCCTTCCCTTCAACTGTAACCAGCGTTTTTCCGTCCGATGGTAGTGACGTTTGATGGGACGTCGCTTGCTACTACCAGACGGACTGCGAGAGGTGGTAGAACCTGCGCGGCCCTTCCTCTCTAATTTCCCGGACTCACTAGCATGGACATCGGCAGACACTGTCAGCCGTCCGCTAGTCGTTCTACGGACAGGGCTTCGACCCCTGTCCGTCTTGGAGGACTTTTGCTCTCTGGTCTGATCCACACAGGACCTTGTCCTCCTGGAGGAAGAAGACGGCGCAGCCTTCTTGTCCGGGGACTGGCTGGCAATCCGTGTCGACTTCCGACGGGTAGAAGAGGTAGATTTTGCCGGGGTCCGGACTGGCTTGTCCGGCGACTTCTCCTCTCCTCCTTCCTCCATAGGGGATTCCCCCTCTGCACCCTCCAAGGGTTCCATCTCTCTCCCTAACGGCTTTGGAGAATCAGCAGGGCGGTTGGCCGGGTCAAGGCCTATCAGGAGATCTGCCGTCTCCATCACTCGCCTAGCTTCCGAGTCCGAAACACTCTCATCCCCCGAATAGTCGAGGTCGAGACTGTCTTCATCGTCCTCACGTCGCTTACGTTGAGACATGGCGAGAAACTCAAGAGTTGGCGTACTAAATTAAATCTGAAAAAGAGAAACAACTTTTCAGCACAACCTCAAACTTCTCAAATACATATAACAGTTGCGGACACTCTTGACCCGCGTCCGGATTTCTAGAGATGTCCGTAATGACAAAAACCGCCGGTAGCTACACGTGGAAGCTCCAGTGTTCAATATTCAACATATTTACAGCAAGGCTTAGCTAGTAAGCCTTCAAAAACAGCAAGACTATGTACAAGTTCAGTTAGCAAGCTGCAGAGTGAGAATAACACCTTATATCTCGCTGCTAGCTAAGTTGTATTGGATAGTGGTTTCGCCGAGTCACCCACTCGCCGTCATGTCTAAGTTCGGTTCCTACTCTTAGAAGCAGAACAACCAAGAAAATACGGCCTGACGAGTTCAATACAATGTCAAAGCAACTAGCCATAACCTTTTACCAACATGTTATGCAAGTTTCCCTGAGAAATTCGACTCACTTTATTTGTCGTAAGGCTATGTTTTCTTTCCAAGTTGCTTCCCGGAAGGCTGCTGGTGAAAGAGTGAAACACAACTGAGCTACACTCTCTGAGCGTGGTAACTGGTTGTTAGTTCCGCCACCGCTACTCGCGGCGCCACCAGAGCCATTCCCGCCTTGCAAACCGGATGGTTTGCTTCTCACATAGCACGCACAACCAGCAGGTTGCAGGCTATTTTGGTCCTCCGCGGAGACTCAACGGAGCTTGTACCCATAATTGTCATGCTCTCCAATCAATTTAGCAGCAATTTCCCCTTACCATAAGAGGATTCAGGACGTGCGGCTGCAGCTAACTTGCCATAAGTTACAAATCAGTCTAGCCCAAGCCACACTCAACTGAGTCACACAACGCACACAGATATGTTTTGTTCTGACCTGGTCACTCTGAATTAAATTCAATGTGTCGTCAAGACGTAAAATAGATACTACCGGGTACCCATTTTAAAAAAGGAACTTCTCGTTGTGTTTCTAATTCTCTCAGATATCAGTCCGGAAAAATCTCTGAGTGGTACTATTCATTGTCCGTACTGCAACCGGTCTGGAGCTCGACGTATACGTTTTGCTCTTGCAGTGCCATTTGAAGAAACTTTCTTCCCAGTATCCAAATTTACCTTTTTCATTGGTAAAACCTCCCCAGAATCTGCAGAATCTGCAACCCCCCTCCCCCCCTTCGACTTAGGTTTCTTAGTCAATAGAGGAGTTGAGTTAGCAGCATTCAACTGATTCTTAGGGGGCCTACCCCTTTTCTTTTTCGGACAAGCAATCACAGTGGGGATGCGATCTTTAACACCAACTTTGGTTTGTTTTAACCCAACCCTTGGATGCTTCCGAGGTCTACCAACGGGTTTCACCCCAATGGTTACCTTTCGCTTCTCACTCAGAACTGGACATTCTTTTCCTGGCAGGACTTTTCCATTGTCAAACCGAAGGACATCTCGGCCAGCTTTTTCTAACTTCTGAAACTCAGGAGCCCTATCCAAATTCACTGCCTGAATTGGACCATTTGTATCAAAAGCAGCCTTGAGATAGTCAACGTGATATCTCACTAATCCCTCGGACGACTCAAGCTCATAGGTAGTACCACCTATGTACCTGTGTACCTTAAACGGACCATCCCATTTGGGGCCGAATTTCTTACTAGCCTTAGGGGGACAATAACGGTACACAACATCCCCAACCTCAAAACGCTTAGGATTGGACTTTTTGTCGAAGTCCCTTTTCTGATGTACGGCTGAAACACCAAGGTTCTTCCGGACAAACTGATGTCCTGTCCGCATCCATTGTCTGAGGTTCTCGACAAAGGCTATCTTGCATGGAAAATCAAGGCCACCGGGCTCCACACCATACACAATATCCATGGGAGTCACAAGTTCCTTGCCAAATACTATAGAGTTTGGAGTACATAGAGTACTAGCCTGCACAGTTCCTCTATAGGCATGCGCCACACAGGGGGCCAACAAGTCCCAATGGGTCTCACTGTAATTAGTTAAGCAAGACAACTGTTCAACAAGGACTCTGTTGAATCTTTCTGACTGGCCATTCGATTGCGGCCTGTACGGGAGAGTTATTAACTTCTCCACCCCCAGCATCTTAAGCAAAGATTTTACAAGCAGAGAACGGAATTCTGGAGCTCCGTCCGTCTGAATAGAGACAGGGCATCCAAAACGCAAGATCCACTCATAAAACAATACTTCGGCACATCTTTCGGCTGTATGGTCCGGCATTGGATAAGCCTCGGACCACTTGGAAAAGTGATCTGTGACAACCATCACATAGTTATTCCCACGTGGTGTGGTCTTGAAAGGACCAATGATGTCCAAGGAAACCCGGTTCCAACGTTCCCCATGCATCTCCTTTTTGAGAGGAGTGACCCCTCCTCCACCCCTAGTCTTGTTCATATTGCACTCCGGACAAGCCTTTAGCCACCGGTTAAGATCATACCTCATACCAGGCCAAAAATATCGCATTTTTGCAGCCCAAGTAGTCTTAAAGGTACCAAAATGACCAGCAGTCCTAGGTCCGTGCATGCTTTTGAACACTTCAGCTCTAAGGGAGGCAGGTAGCACTCTCCTCACATACTCTCTACCAGTGCCTCGTCTGATCCATCTCAGACACAGCACTCCATCTTCCAAAGACAATCGTTCCCGGTAATTGACATAAAGGCGAAATTCATCTGATTCGCCGGACAAGGTCTGTTTGTCCGGGACTTCGGCCTTTCCAGTCACAATATCAACTACCCTCCGGATTAGCGGATCATCCTTCTGTGCTGTCCGAATCTCATCATCCATCGAACCAAAGGCAATAGTTGTTTCATCAGCGACCACTACAGCAATGACAGCATCATGCTCTCCACAGTCTCTGCAATCCAACCTTCCACACTTCCTGGTGGGGATTCGAGACAAAGCATCGGCATTGTCATGCTTTTTGCCCGGACGATGAACAATCATGGACTGGTCCAACCCATACTCTTGCAACGTGGTCAACCAACGGGCAAGCATATCAGTTGGATCCTTAAAGTTAAGGAGCCAACGCAAAGAGGCATGATCTGTCCTCACTTGGAAATTTCTGTTTCCCAATAAGTAATGGCGGAACTTCTTCAGATAAGTCAGTATAGCCAAAAGTTCCCTTTTTGTAGCGCAGTAATTCTTCTGAGCGTTAGTCAGACTATTACTTGCATACCCAAGGACAACTTCGCGACCATCCTGCACCTGTGACAAGATCCCTGCCATACCAAATCCGCTTGCGTCAGTATCCAGGGTGAAGACACCTTCTTTCCTAGGATACCCGAGCACAGGAGCAGATGTGAGCAGATCCTTGACTTTATTGAAAGCCACTTCACATTCAACTGTCCAAACGATTGGTCGAGTATATCGCTTGGCTTGCCCCGCGTCAGTGACAACTTTCTGTAGAGGTATTACCACAGATCCAAAATCCGGTAAGAACTCCCTATAATAGGAAGCAAATCCCAGAAATTGTCTGACTTCCTTAGCATTTGTAGGAACAGGCCATTCACGGACTTTGTCCACCTTGTTAGAGGCCGGACCAATTCCCTTCCTAGACACTATCCTTCCCAAATACTCAACCTCTGTCCGGAATAGTTCACACTTTTTTGGTTTCAATTTGAGGCCATACTCCTTAATTCTTTCCAGCACAAGACGCAGGTTTTCTAGGCACTGATCAAAGGTTTTGCCAAAAACAACAACGTCATCTAGATATACCAGGCAAGCCTTCCAACGTAGCCCATCTAGCATCGTATCCATCATACGTTGGAATGTTGCAGGAGCATTGCACAATCCAAAGGCCATAACCTTGAATTGGAAAAGCCCTACACTGGACAAGAAAGCAGTTTTTGCACGACTGCCCTCATCCATTGCGACTTGCCAGTACCCGCTTTCCAAATCCAATGTACAAAACCACTGGTTGCCACCCAATGCTTCTATACATTCGTCAATCCGAGGAAGCGGAAAACTGTCTTTCTTTGTCACGGCGTTCAGTTGGCGATAGTCTACACAGAATCTCAAGGAACCATCTTTCTTGGCAACTATCACAATGGGAGAACCCCACGGACTGTTACTGTGTTCTATCCGTCCTTCCCTATACATCTTCCAAATCTCTTCCTCAGCTTTTGCCCGTCGAGCAACAGGTAGACGCCGATATGCCTGTTTGATGGGCATTGCATCACCTGTGTCAACCACATGTTTTACCACATGTGTGCAACCTAACTTATCCCCAGGAAGGGAAAAGCAGCATCGGAATTCTTTGAGAAGATTCAGAGCACGTTCGCTATCTTTAGGCTCCCGAAGATGCGACTCTCTCACCAACTTACTAAGCGGACACTCCATACTTGGTGGGACAGGGATCTCCGGACATATCAAGTCATCATCAGCAACTGGAGAATCCAATACCTGAATCGAATTGATAATTGCTTCTCTAATCCTCGGATCCTCATGTCCAGGAACAGATGAGTCTTCAGCAACAATAGTCACTTTACACACTGTTCCTACCACCAATCCTTCTTCCAATCTCAGGGAACTCGTAGACGGATTGCTAAAAGCCACCACGGACAGATTTCTGTCACCGGACACATAAGTATCCAAGCTTCCCAAGGCGTATTCCTTCAGCAATCGCTGGTCCGGCTCGAACATCAGACCTTCTGATGCGTCTAAGTCGCTACCACAATCAATTTTCACCATAGTTACGGCCTCGGATTTCAGTACAACTGCTTCCCTAAGTCTAACTTCCATCCCGTCCGAAAACTTAGTGGCTTCGATGACTTTGGCAGAGGGTTTACTCTTCTCCTTCTCCATTCGTTTCCAACGCCTACACGTCACCGAATGAGAACCTCCATCCAACTTGAACAACCCTGACCAGTCCAGATTACAACGATGGACCCAATAAAAATCAGCGCCCAACAACCCATCCTCAGGACCCTTCAGGCCACTGACAACAAGGCATGTAATCATGTATGTCATGTTCCCTACTCGCAATGGACATAGCACGCTTCCATAGGTAGTAATTGGTGTACCATCTCCCATAGCACACACCATATAGGCCGGTACCATTGATGGTGGCTGGGAAAGGGAGTCATAAAACTTCTTAGTCACGAGACTTGTCGTCGCTCCTGGGTCTACTAAGAAGTGACCACTGTTTCCACCCAATTCTACCGGTGCATAATACCTCTCCTTAACCACAAGGCTAGGGATTTTCACAGTTCTTTGCTGTAGAACAGAAACTTTCTGCACCTGAGCTGGCTTACTAGAGTTTTTTCCCACTAGCAGCACCTGCCCGGACGCAGCTTGAAATCCGGACTGTCCCCAACGAACACTGGACAATTCCGGATTCTCCAAGGGACAAAGTCCCTGTGGAAGGGCTCCCTCATAAGGCAACGAGCTAGCATCTCCCGTTTCCAGAAAGGACTGGCTCGAATCCAGATCTACTTCCTTACTAATGGGTGCCTGAGCCTCACCCCCAGCTTCCGTACTACTAACAGTACCTGCGGACATTACGGTATTTTGAAGCGGCGTGCCATTGCCAACCCCTGTCTCGCTTCCTACAAGGGTTGGTTGGAGTTTTCCGGCTTCTGTTTCTTATCAGGAACAGAATGGCCAGCCATCTCCAACAACTTCAACTTCGTGGGGCATGCTGAGTTTAAGTGTCCCTCAGCGCCACAGAAGTAACAAGGTCCCAAAGAAGATTTTTGCCCTTTCTTATCCCTCGGGACAAACTTCTTATAACCCTTCTTCCTATCTTGCCATGCCTGCAAGGCTTGGACTATGACTGATTGAACATCCTCCGGGCCGGAATCACTGGTGGAAGAGTCTGAAGTATGCAAAATATTCTCTGCAACCTGTGCTATGGCCACAGACTTCTTCTTCCCACCCTTGTGTTTCTTGCCGGATTTTGGACGGACAACTGGTTCGGCAATAACTTGTTGAACTGCAGCAGCATCATTGTCTAAGGCACAACCCTCCCAGACCTCACACCAGTGGACTGCGCTAAGAAGGTCATGAGGTTCCTTCAACCTAACCCAATTTGCCATGGATTGATCAATCAATCCCTTGAAGAAAACTCGAAGGCACATGAAACAAATTGTACCATCCATTTTCGGACCAAAAGCATACCGCGCTTTCTTAGCAATCTCAGTGGCAAAATGTCGCGGATTTTGCCTTGGAGTCTGCCTACAATTATGGAATTCCGATTGCAACTTCGTTTTGGAGTGCTCCCCGAAATTGGCTATCATGTGGTCCATAAATGCCGGTAGGTCGATATCAGGAGGCAATTCTCCCATGTCCCCCAACTGTCGTCTTGCACCACATTTTAGGTTCATGAGGAACTCATCCTCAGTCCAGTTTTGGGCTTCTGCTACTACTTTCATCTCCCCAAAATAGACTCTCCAAGGATCTTTACCATCCCACAGACGTATAACACCCTGTTTCGATGGAAAATGAGTTCTCTTGCTGCTACGCTTATACTCAAAAACAGTTTCTTCCTCGTCCGAACCATCATAAGACAGACCCTGCACTAATGACTTGTCTTTCTTCTGCGAGTCTTTAGAACTGCCTATTCCTTTCTTCCCTCCGGAAGTGGAATTAGCGTCCGTAGTCTCAGCAGACGGTGTGGCCCACACATGTGGCTGGTAAGTGCTATCTTGCACCGTCCCTCGAGTCATAGGAGTACTAGGAACTTTCTTCCTGGCTCCTATTCCAACATAACCACTCCCGGACACAGACCCAGCCGCACGGACAACATTATCATTTACTTCCACTTTCGGGGAAGACGTAGCCTGTCTACTAAAGGTCACCTTCCGCTCGTCTGTCAACGGATGAGGCAAAACTACAGAGGGTTCTTCCTCCATCTGCATATAAGTCCCTTCCGGATTGGCGAACGTAGAGCTGACAGGTCGCTTTACTGCTGTTTTCTCACAAACAACTCTTTCTGTCCCTGAAGTGTCCCTGGTAGGAACATCATCATCAACAGGAGGAGAGCTAGGTGTGGAAAAACTCTGTCTCACAACTCTTTCTACAGGAATCTCTTCCACCGGTATTACCAAAGGCGTAGGAGCCACAGGTGTGGTGGCAGCCACAGGTGTGGTGGCAGCCGCAGGTGTGGTAGGATTAGTCGACGAACGATTATCCCCTTCCCCCACATACGAGTAACTCCTGCCTTTCTGATGAGAGAAATAAGGGTTCAGGAATGAAGGCCCACTTGACATGGTATTTGCTAACTGATTCTGTTCTCTAGACAGATCGTCAACCCGTGCCACTTCAGAACGTAGTTTCTCATTTTCAACTATGAGCATCCTATTTTCGAGATTACAATCTCGAGCCACATCTTCTAATGTGTCTTGAAGCTCCCTGTTCTGGGAGACAAGTTGTCACAACTCTGTAGCGAATTCCGCACATCTTGTCTGTTCCTGAGCATAACTTTGCTTTAGTAACATAACCTGACGTCTAAGCAAAAGGACTTCATTTCCTTCAGACTCATCTCCGGAACTACTCTCACCCCTTGGAGGTCTATGAGTTCTCCACCTCTGATTGAATCTCCGCTGATCTTCAGTCAGAGCTAGGTAATTCCTCTTTACTGTGACCGGAGCCTCCGGACCACTAACAGAGGGAGTTCCGGACAAGTCCGCCTGTTCCCCTGCATCTGCTGTACCAGGTGGTTGAGGAACAACAGCCAAATCCAGCACTGGAGGTTGATGCTCAAAATCAGATGCAGCACTATGCATCACATTATCAGATTCCCGGTCCCCGGAAGTTTCTGAGTCCGCCATATTCACAGCAGTGAATAGGTCTCAAACACACGGACAACAAGTCCGGACAAAATTCAAACTGGAAGACAAAAGATGGTCACGGCACCAATTGTAGTGGTTTTTCCCCGAGACACCACTGACCAGATTCACTTTCGACGTTCCACGCAAAGAAGACACAACACGGACGTAAACTACGTTACTCCAGCTCCCTTCTTTATTCAACTCTTATCCGGACATGAAGCTCCCAGAAGCTTAACACAACCTTGGTGTCCGTGGACACCTAACTATTATGGAGTGCAGTCCAAAGTGGTCCCTGCACTCATACACATTTAAGTCCTTGTAAGGAATAAAGAAGGAGAGAACCTTTAACATTGAGAGTCTAGAAGTGTAAATAATAAAGCCCAACATGGCTACTAAAAGTTATAATAAAAGATGATAAAGAGACACAAGGCCTTTATGTAAGTTAAGAATGTAAAACCAAGCATGGTTCGCCCCGTGGCGCTTGCTGGTGTTAGTCACCAGAAGTAAAACCCCTACATATATATATATATGCAATATGTAGAAATATTGCATGAGCCAAACTTCAAAAGGTTATACAAGTTATAATATCAAATGGCTGTAATATCATCTCATTCTAAAAATATATCACATGCAATACATGCATCAAACACAGTAAAAGCCCAGAAAAAAGACATGAATATGTAGCTTTAAGTGCTTTATATGTAATATTCATATTTGTGGTCGGAATATTTTGAAAACCTTAATTAATCATTCTTAAGAGAGGTATTGGTGATATATTAGATGTGTAAGCTTTTCGGATACAACATTTATATAAAAAATGAGGTCCAAAATACAATCCAACATAACCAAAACATTCCCTAAATCAACGCAATACCGAATACAGACATGCAGATATTATATACTAAGCAATTATTGCTTTTAGGATGTAGCAGACTGTGTCTAAATACATGTATAAAGCTGCCTATTATGCATTGAAACCTTCCAGATGAAGGTGGGCTAGGTGGAATTATGAGAGAAGGAATGGGAAACAGACAAGATGAGTTGAAAGACCTTACACAGTCTTTCCATTGGAAGAATATCTCGGATATGTGGTTGAGCATTTTAGGCAGATAGTGAAGATCACAGACGTTTGTGTGACAGACTGCATCTGACAACATGGGAAGGTGAGCGATAAGGGGGAGGATGAGCTTATGGAGAGGCGAACATGAGTAATTGGGGAATCTGTGAGAGATTGACTCATGCTCAACTCAAAATATTTGGGACGGGGGGATTAGTGTGGGCTGATGGTAAAATATATCATTCTATAGCTTAGCGGTGGTGTGCAAAAATGTAATATGAATAAATTAAGACCCTGATTAATCAAATTAAAATGCTATATTTGGAAGTTACCTAGTTACATTCCAAACAGAATATTGTAAAATCATCAATCCACGAAGAGTTTAGTCTTTTACAAGTGTGAGAGGTGACTGTAGAGAAGGATGTAACATTGTTTAGTCAGTGCCTTGAACAGTTCAGGGGGTATAACAATCAAAGGTAAAGACTAAAAGGATTAATAACATCCTTGTGGGGCCTGCTGGTGCACTGTTTTACAATGTCGGTCATTATGTCGGTCATTATGTGGGCCATGTATCCTTGGTAATTCCTCGCTTAAAAGGAGAATATTAGCCTGATGTAAATTATTAGCTCATATTCATCTTCCACTCTAATTATTGAAAGGAAATTAATCAGCTAATGAGTGTCATAGAAGAATGACAATACCCAGTACAATGACAACCCTGGCTCATATGCGGAGTACAATGTAACAATGCCAGGGCGCAGCTTGAATACGGCTCAACCCGTTTCTTTACATAATAAATGCTCCTCCCCCAAACCAGCAGGAACCGGAAATTGCGGCTACCCAAAGCTGTTAGTCAGTCAGAGTCGCCCGGCAACATACGGTAATCAAGGGAAGTCTGCCGGAGAAAGACAAAAACAGTGAAGGTGTTGTTTCTTTTGTTATATAACGATCGTGAAGTATTACTCTGTTTCATTATAGGATTAATTACCCACATTGAGAAGCTGCACGTGCACTGCTTGGTGTGGTTATGCCTCAAACACTGCCCCATGCAGCACTCCCGAAAAGGAGGTTATTAACCCTTTTAATCACTGCCCTAGGTGGTTATAGTCCCTAGACCTTCAAGGCAGTGATTAAACGGTGATAAAAATGAGCTCTCTCTGCATGGCTAGGGGGAAGTGTACTGCCGTATATTATTTAGATATTAATATCGGGGAAGTTATATATATAGGAAGAAATTGCTGTGAATGGGTAGGAAAGGAAGGAGTGCAGCAGCAGACAGTGGCATAGTTGAACGGGCAATTAGCATCCCCTCTCCATTAAGAATATGAATACTTTTTCCTGCCTTGGGGACTATCTCTCCCTGGTTCTAATGCTTTGTTCATGTCAGAAAGGGCTATTGTCTTGTACATAACTACCGCAACTTCACCACAGCTGTACTTAGCTCCCCACATAGTGGCATATATCCACATCAGCAGCCTCATTGTCGGGAGATATATCTTCTTAAAGCCAGGCGGCGGGGTTTAGCTGTTGGGCCGCCACGCCACCAGTGAAAGGAGCCAATCCGGTAGTTGTCACTGTGATTCAGGAATTAAAGGAAGATCTTTGTTTTGTTAATGACGGGAATGTATTCAATTAGGTGTCCAATCGTTCCGATTACAAATCGCTTGAAGAGCAACACCTCTTCCATGTCCGTATTTAACAATTTGGAATCGCATTGACTTCACAGGAGCTGTCGCTCTCGTCTTTCTTTTTTTATTCGATGGTAGGCTTAGTCAGTAAATATAATTATAGCTTCTTTCGCCTGCTATAAAACTGTTCATAATTCAGTTATTTTTGTTTATGTGATATGTGAATGTCGCGCTGTTAGCAATTATCCCATTAATGATTCACGGATGACATTCAGTAAAGAGGCCGTTAGGTGTGAAGTATATTACCTTCCTCATTCTAGCTCTTCGTATGCAGAACATGTAATCAAATTGTTGGAGTGATCGGTGTATATCCTACATCCAGTCTCTACTCCCGAATGTCTTTCTATTTACATAATTGTCGTAAACTGATTATTGTTCACTAGAATATCCATGCCAATGTCTCTACCTGAATACGAATACAAACCTTCCAAATTGCAATTGATATTCTTTCCATGTAGTTCTAAATATAACTGGGTTATATGGGTATATATGGGCAGAGGGTCAATGCCCGCTACCGGGCCATATTTTCACTAGACACTGGGAACTTGCCTTGCTTGCATCGGAAATTGTCTTGTACATAATATGGTAAATATCTCGCTAAAATATAGCTCTCTTGGCAACACCAAATACCATCAGAATGCTATATAAGGTGGCCATATGCCCAATTTTTTTTCGAATATGGGGATACCTTATATATGATGCTGCCCCAAAGTACTTTCTAAATCAGTTACAGGTTCTACAAAATGCTGCTTTAAGACTATCTGAGGGTCTGGAAAAGGAGTAATGTGAGGAAATTACATCAACTCGTAAGTATGCTTCCTTGTAAAGCCTTCCTTGGTGAGCTCGGAAGAACTGTTTGTAAAACAGAGAGCAAAATACACTTTCCAATGTCAAAGTATTCGAAAATAATTCTTAATTGGACTCACTGGATCAGAATACTGAATGCAGTTGAATAAACTTCCACAGATTCACTTAAAGTGGTTGATTATGATTTTGAATACTGACCGTGGATTCTCATGGATGAAAGCCTGATTATCTCTAAAAGGAATCTCTTGGCGCGCTTCCTATTAAATTCATTCCGGGATTTATCCAATGATGCATCGCTGCAAGTTTGTAAAATATAGTTCCTACTGCCTTAATGATTACAGCAAACATCCGAGTGTGTTATGGATATGTATGAATTGATACCACGGATAAAACCCTGGAGTTATAATTCCATTGTCCCTGAATGTATAAGCAATTTATATCAAGTGCATGTATTGGACTTCATTGACTACAATTATATAGCTTTTGTTCGACCTGTCTTTCCCAGCAATGATATTAGTCACTACTGATTTCAAGGCATGGATAATTAATGGATAACGAATTGATGACGAATGTTTAAATGTGAGCAATTATTATTATTGCCTAGGCTAGATTAGCATTCGTAGGTAAAGATTTTGCATTGAATCATTATGTGTGCCTTTCTAAATGAGATGAAGGAAAAGGGAGAAGGCCCCAGATATTTTTAGAGATCTATCATTGTTATCTAAGCTAATAATTAAACGTATGTCACTAACCCGCATTCGTGAGTCACTAGTGATGCGATGAAGGCCTATAGGTGGGAGGTAGTCTCCAGAAAATGTACAACTCGCCTTCACAAATCCTCCCAAATAACCCAAATTTAAAAGGAAATGTGGTTCAGAAATAGCAAATCATATATTATGCAGATATGGGTCAGGCCGTCAGAAAATGTACAATCGGCAGCTCTACACATTTAGTCCATTCTGGAAATTTGGATGAAAATTACTATGAATATCAGCGTATATATGTGGTTATGTATTCATTGAGAATATCGGTTTGGTTATGTTGAACTGTATATTGAATCCCATCTTTTCTTAAATTTGTTTTTTTAGAGGATTGGTGTAGGCCAATTGTACATTATCAGGCAAGTTCACCCATATACCTAGCATTCATAATTTCCCAGCCTAATTTAGCTTAATTTTCCTATAGATCTGTAGAGCTGCCGAGTGTACAATTTCTGACAAACTGACCCATACTATTTACTTTTTAAAGGGATCGTTTGCTCAATGGAAACCTTATTATACCACACTATTAATGATATGGTAGCGTGTTAATAAGTCTCCTATCCCTTTCCTCACTTCAATCTGTTTATTGTTCAGTTAAAGTTGTATAGCAACATACATTTGTAAAATATATAACATATCATCTCTTTGGAATCTCTAAGCACCCCCCCCCCACACACACACACACACTCCTAATTTGTTATTACGATGATATTTTCAGTCGATCCTGATAACTATGCCATACATTATTATAGGGTATAATAATTTGTCTTTAAGTCTGGGATATAGAAACCTTTTGAGTGTTCTCCATCATGTGATATGGACCATGCAGAGAACATTCCTTTTATTTGTGATGTAACGATATAAGAATACTGATAAAGATACAAATAAAGACAAGTATAATTGGGTAGGTAAGTTATCAGTTATTGCAATATGTAAATAATCAATAGGGAATTTGCATGTCTCACTGCGCATGTCTACTGCAGTGCATGATGGGGTGGATTCTGTTGAAATCTGACATACAAATATTTGGCAACATTTTTATCGAAAATTGCAAGAATGTTTTCACCAATAGCACAGTTTGTATAAATAATCTATGAAAACCAAATGGGAAAGATGGGGGCATGTGTTATGGAACATGTATAACACATGGATATTGATATTAGACATAGATACATATTCAATGCAGAACATGACACGTTTTCTATAGATTTTACACTGTACCATTATTCCCATAATTCCATGCGAATCAAGATTCAAAATGGCGGCTATGTAACCCCCCTATTAAAACCCTCGTCCATAGTCGCACACGTTCGTACAATAGATCCCAATCCTTACTCTATTTATATTCACATATGTTTAGCTTCCCTTCAGTGTATGAGGGGCAAGACATAATTAAGACCTTTCAAATTGACTTACCTTAATAGCATCAGAGATGTATCCCTCTCTGGCAATCCTGGAAGATAATGAAAGATTGGTCAATTCACCTTTAAAACCATCATACATGTGATGTGTCACAAGAAAATGAGTTGCAATCGCACAAAAATGGATGACAATAATAACATTCAATTATAATAGTTATCTTCGGAGGAAGGAAGGTGATTCAGGCCTTTTCTACCCTGTCAACATACATGTAAGCTCTAAGGAAGGCCCTGAAATCCATGCATTAGGTCATAAGAGTTAACCTGGTTTGGTTTGGTGTTTTAAAGCATTGGTCCTCTAGAAATGAGTGATCTTTTTATTTTTTCACTTTTTGAACTTGGTACTATTAGATTTCTTCCTGAAGTCCGATTCCAAAGGTTATTCTTTCTTTTGTCTAAATTTGGTTCATGGTTACTTAGTTAATTTATAAGCATATTCTAGACGATGAGCTTCTTTTCTCTTAGTGAGCAGAGGCATTTAAAGCTCTCTCATCAAATCACTTTGAAAAATATCAATTTTGTGACTTGTGACTCACTTTTATTGTTACAATGCACACACATATATATATATATACTTTAATCGAACAGCCATATTTAGCACCTTATGTATACACGCTGTTATTATTCTCCAGGAAAATCAAAATTTATACACTACTACACGTTGGCCCATTACACTATATTAGGCATACTATGAGAGTGTACAAAACAAATATAAAGTTATTTTTCCAAGAGCACCCGAAATATGATTATTCTTGGAAACAGAGTAACAACATTTTAATATCTTGTATTGTAAGATACATCGTATGATACATCTTATATCGTATGATGTAGCTTATATCACACGGTTTCATCTTTTTTTTATGAAACACTCCTACTGTAGGTAACTCCCCCATAGCGTATAATACCCTGCCCACACACAACCGATGTGGCTCCCGATTGCCTCCCGATTCGGGTCTCCCAATGAATCCTATGATTTCATTTAAAATCCTGGTTTATGATTTTGAAATAACATAAAACTGGATTGGCAAAGAAATCCTAGAATTCATCGGGAGACCCAAATCGGGGGGAGGGGGGAGGGGGGGGGCAATCGGGAGGCAAATCGGCTGTGTGTGGGCAGGGTTTTAGTTGCATTTCCCTATTTACGTCTATTTCTCAGACTATTGTCTGAGAGACCATATACCTCCTTCCCCAAATGCATAAGTCCTATTAAAAGCCCACACACACAGACACGAATTAAAATCTGCCACGAAATTGGGACTCACGATTACTCGTGGATCTAATTATATCCAATTCGTGGTGTGATTTGTGTAAATCGTGGTCCCATTTTGGGCGCACACATACACGATTTCAGACGTTTTTCTGAATTCGTGTCGACTTGGCGCACACTGGCACGAATTTGCATCTAGTAGTTGCCACGAATTCGGTAGTAATGCTTCCCACGATTTTTGAAAACCTCTATATACAAGGTGAAAATAAAATTCTTTAAACAAAAATAAATTACTGAATCGTTTTTTGGCTGTAACTTTTCTTCTAGTGGGAATATTTTCACAAACTAAAAAGCGTTTTGACCCTTATGTCGATACCTGTGACATACAGTGATTCAAAATATTATGGGCATATTTGTTTTATTTATTTCTAATTTAAATCCTCATTTTATGTAGAAATATGTACCATTCATCGGTGCCAAATGTTGTCAAATTGGTGGAATTGTTACATCATAATAATTATATTAATGTCCAAATATAGATCTGATATGTAAGTTTAACCATGCGAAAATTCATTGTTATCACTTGTGTACTTTTCCACATATTTTCATTTAACTCCTATGGTGCCAAATTCGTGGCTCACCAAATGGCTCAAATTCGTGGCTCACCCACGACAATCGAACATATTCGATTGTCGTGGCAGCATCCACGATCTATTGTAGACACTAATGTTGAAGCCACGACAATTCGTGGCCAGACCCACACATACACGAATCAGATAAATAATTTGGACTTGCCACGAAATTCAATGCCACGAAATTTTGAATTCGCAGCACACTGAATTCGTGGCAAAATTCGTGAACAAATCACTGAATTCGTGGCAAAATTGACCAAATTTGGGTCCACGAATTTTCGTACGGAAATTCGTGAACATCCACGATTAATCGTGGGCACAATAATTTCGTACGAACGTTCGTGAGCCCAATTCGTGGGCCCAATTCGTGTATGTGTGTGTGGGCTTTTAGAGGCCTTTGACACACGATCCTATCGTGTATAGTGCACCGGGCCCCATGTCTAGCTCGTGTGCATCTCAAAAGGACTACCAGACGGTATTAAGCCTGTATCCAAATTCCAAAACTAATCATATTTCAGATAATCAATTAAATACCAAGGCCACGGGGCGGTGAAGTAGACAAGACTTTTCACTGTGAATAATAGACGGGCAATTCCAGCTTAAAATTCCCCATACTAAAAGAATTCTAATCCATCGGAGTGTCAAATTTTGGGAATCGATGGTAACACAAACTCAATGATCCACCATCTATCATGGTCTGATATTGGATTAAATGAGGATTATGCGATAACACGTATTGGCAATATGACAAGTATCGATCCCAACACTAACTAGCAGTCAAACTAGAAACTTTACAAAATGCAGGAGGCGATGTTATTCAGTAGATCGTGTACTAAACTTCATGACAAAATCCGTTGAACGATTTGGACTATTGGGATATATTTCAGAGCATTTCATTTCAATTCAATTCGAGAATTCTTTTATTTGCTGATGTTTATACCAATAGATAATTCAACTCCTGAGTAAACAGTTATCCCGAATAATCAGTTATTCCGCCGAGTGCCTTGCTTCTTGTTTTGGCTTTATATTGGTTCTTGATCAACATTATCAAATCTTGATTTATTAAATATAATCCTAAGTGCCCGATTTTGTTGAGTAATTTCTGCAGTATGGATTTGGGAGCTGAATCATAAATGAAATCACAAAAGTCAAAATTTCGAAAGATAGACATTTTATATAAGTCATGCTTGGCCTTGGATGTTAATGAATTTCTTGCCCTGTATAATGATCTGATCTTGGCCGACCCCAAGCTTACAGTATTTTTCGTATAGTTGTTTGAAGGTTAGTAATTCATCCAAGGTAACACTAAGGTACTTATAAATATTCAAGGACTTGCTCTAGAGTTGTACAACCCACACTGAGGCTGTTATAGCAGGATTTTGAAGTTTGTTTTTAGTAAGGAAGCCTAATGCAAGTGACATTCTTTTACATTTTGAACGCAGTGGAATTAATTCGAATAAACAAAGGCAGAGGCGATGATGGAGAACACTATAGTTTCTCTTAGAATATTGTCTTATTTTCGTCTTCATCAATGCATGGAGGCCTGTATAGGTAGGCAGTGAAGGTCCAGACAGACAACCTGGTATTATTTTAAATGAATTGGAAGGTGCCCCTTTCGGACATAATTATACACTGGCATCACATTGATATGAAACCCATGATAAGAGGCCCTTCGCACTATACGCGATAGGATCGTGTCTTAAAGGCACTTTGTTTTGTTTTAAGATTGTTATTTAGCGACGACATTTTGCACAATTGATATACAATAGTTCTCAGTACGTGCTGAGTTTAAATCTACGTATCAAAAAGTTAGAGAAATATGATATGTACCATCGTAAATGTACGACTTTGAGGGCCTTATGATACAAGCGTTCGTGCATAGACTCATGCAGTTGAGGGAGGTCTGGCAAACTCCCACACTAGTCTGACAAAAGAACTTACTTTCTCCTTCTTTCTAACTGATGGGTATAACGTATGTAATGACAGTCGTTTAAGAAAATAATAATTGTTTAAAGTTACACTGAAACCCCCAAAAGATTGTTAGAGTTGGGGTGGGATGGGGAACATTACATTGCCTCAGCCCCAATCGGGAAAAAGTTAGCCAAACCTTAGTTTCTTCTTCTTTCTAACTGATGGGACTAAGTAATATGTATTTTATGAAGGTTAGACGTATAAGAAAACAACATTTAGGGCATATATATACTGAACTTTTCCCGAGAAATATTGTCAGAAACTCGGTTAGGTATGTGGGTTCTTTATATAATCACAAGATGAAGGCGTTCATGTTTCCCTAATCGAAAATGCCGCTAACTATTATGGATTCCACGCCGCAGAAAACCATCAATTTCGAATAAAGGAGGCTACAATGTATACAATATTGAAGCTGTAACAATTATTTTCCCATCAATGTTGTGTGAAAAGTGACGCCCACCCTGGATTCATGTTATTATGTCGGGAGTATACTATAAGTTATTGATGGTTCGGGTTTTCACCCAGTTCCTCAATCAATCATACAAACATGCACATCACGTGCACGATAATTGATACCTAGGTCAGATTTTCAGAAAATGTACAATTGGCAGCTGTACACGTTTAGTACATGCTACTAAATTAAGCTGAAATTTGGTCAATACT
This sequence comes from Sthenelais limicola, assembly GCA_942159475.1. Classification (NCBI taxonomy): domain Eukaryota; kingdom Metazoa; phylum Annelida; class Polychaeta; order Phyllodocida; family Sigalionidae; genus Sthenelais; species Sthenelais limicola. The sequence goes on from OW804099.1 coordinate 32,039,007, forward strand.
AGGTAAATTTGAGTATATTTGGCATAGCATTGATTCTAGCAACCTGTTTGGTTAGGTTGAACTGTATTTTTAACTTTATTTTCGTCTGAAATTTGGGCTATTTGAGAGGATTGGTGAAGGCCAATTGTACATTTTCTAAAAAATCGGACCCACCTGCATGTGCACGAGAACCAATAATTAATTATAAAAGATTAATCTTTCTTCAAAATTACACTGCAGAGAAGTAACATTTGGGCTGACACACATGTTTGTAGTATGGTTATTTCCCCAACCCTCGAGGCAAGGTTAAATTGATAGGCAAAGGAGCGAGGTAACGAAATGGCATTAACAATGGTATTTTTGTACATATGACTTTCCATTAGTTTTTACCCACTGGAGCTGGGAAATTGATCGGTCTCCATGTGATAAATGGTTTCAAACCCCCTTCTTGTTGTAGCTGTGTTTTACACTGCTGGGGAGAAAACGACGCATTAAACTAAGAAGTGATGCTCTTACATTGTTAGAACTCTTACATTGTTAGGAGCATTTATGGATTAAATTGTCAGAAAATGTACAATTCATCTTCACCAATCCTCTCAAATAACCTAAATTTAAAGCAAAAAGTGAGTTTGAAAATGCCACTCAACATAACCGAGCATATATTCTGATTCAACACAATATCAATATACCCAGATTTGCCTAGTATTTATCATGTTTTAATCTACTTGAGTAGAATTTACTAAATGTGTCGAGTTGGTGATTGTACATATTCTGACAACCTCACCCATAATCGCAACCATGGCACTATCCCCTTGGTGCCATTTACTGTACATCATGCACCCCGCCAATTGCCACCTGTGATTTCCGAGTATTATTTGATTTTACAGGTGTTGCAATAATAAATAAATGAGCTATCCTACCTGCGGATCACAACTCCTGCTGTGAAGACTGACATCGTACGACCCTACCCAAAGTTCACCAGTCATATAATGACATTTATTGAAATGTTTGTTCTACAATAACTCTTTTTTATAAGACTGTTAGTCTCGGTTTTCGAGTGTTTAGCTAGCGCTAGAAAGCCCTGATCTCATGAGTCTAAAACTATTTTTAAATTGTAATCCGGCATATATATATTGTCTTAACGATAGATAGTGTTATATGAATGGTTTGCTATGATGGGTTATGAACATGTCATTTGGTTGGATTAATAAATATAATAACAATAATTAATGCTAATTACCATCATAAAGTGGTTATCCATTGTTACGTCATTATTGCGTAATATGATATAACAATAGATATATAAATTCTATATTGCATTTTAAACGTACAATGGGTTTTACATATTTTGACTCAATGGCAAGTCTTCCAGAGTGTGTTCTTCCAGACCAGAGTAGAGTTTAAACCTGCATAACAATCTGCGAGCTCAATATTAACACTGGAAAAGCTACTCGCAGATTGTTATGCAACGGGGGCATGTGTCTATCCACAATTTACAGAAATCTTTAATAGTTCGAGTATGGTCTATAGCTGATGCCTACATGTAAATTAAAATTTTATGGGATTATGTACTCAGAATTGTTTATAATCATACTCATGAAAATTAACTTAATGCCCATCCCACACTATACTACTTACGACTAGTGGGGGGGGGGGGGGTTCTTTGACTGAAGTATTATAATGAGTCTGGTCCTCAATCATAGGGGTCGTTGCATAACAAATGTCCATCTGCGATATCGTAGACATTTTTTTCTACGACTACGAGTTCTGTTTGATATAATATCATTTAGCAAAATTTATTAAAATGTGTAGAGTTGCTGATTGTACATTTTCTAAAAATCTGAGCCTTAAGTGTTTTTGCATGTATTATTAGCCGCTCTATTCCATCTTTTTCAGACTAAATTTGAAACCGGGTACCTAATTTTCTATCTCTTACTCTATTACTTGTATTGACTTCTCTCCCTTCCCTGGATGTGAGTTACCTACTAGATGGTCTGTGTCTATCCTTATATCAGAACCATTAGTCTGGGGGCCTTGGGCATTACCAATTAATAGAACTCATTAATGTAGTGTGGTGAATAATTGTAATTTGATTAATCAGCTGACTATCGGTAACTCCACTGCTGCTTTCAACATTAGCCCCAGTATAAGATAACGCCAGTATTTGATTATCTGAATCCATTCATAGAGGTACTCAGACTACCAGACGATGCTAACTGCTCCCTTACGTGTGGTATTTATAATCATTTTATTCATTTATGGTTTAACTTGGTTTAAGAGACACCTGATTACAGCACTGCTCTTATGGGTCAGATTTCCAGAAAATGCATAATCTACAGTTCTACACATCCCTCAAATTCTGCTAAATTAGAGTGAAAAATGATAAATACTATAGGTATATCTGAGTGTGTTCTGTATTGTAGTCATTCAATAAATCTGTCTGGATATGTTGAACTGATTTTTTTAAAACCTGATTTTCGTCTTTAAGTTTGGTTATTTGAGAGGATTGGTGAATGTAAATTGTACATTTCCTGAAAATCGGACCTATATATTGATTTAACTGAGAACATTAAAGCTGCATTCTGTGTAAATTCCAGTGAAAAACACAAGATGTTTTACCTTTTGTTCCGTTTTGCCCCCAACCCATCTGAAAGTCATTTGGCCGAAATAGTAGAATTCACTAAGTAAATGTTGTAAAAGTAAATTGTTGTTCTTGTTGTGCAAGGCTTTGAAATAGTCCACTTTTATATTTCTGTGACCCACCAGATGGTCTTTGTGCTGCAATAACTGAGAACTACAGCTGTAAAGTTGGATCAGGAAGACGCATCAGGGATCTGTTGTAGAAGCTAAAGAAAGGAAATGTGGGAATTCCTCCTTTCTATCATTCCCATAGTAGGAGTAGTCTATACCCACACTGCGTTTGTATTCCTTCATATCGAAGAAAGGGGGGAAAATGGGGGAATTTATTCAAACACATTTATTCAGTTCTCACGAAATGGGGTCACATGGGGCATTTTGGGGGTCAAATTTTAAATTCATTGGAATTACTTATCCTTCACATGATCGATTGTACACATGTTTAACGATCGACATCGAAAATTGGGAACACTAATATCAAAATCTCTGCCTGTGGCAGCCAAAATCAAGAAAAGCATAGATTGTCTTGTGTTGCGTTCCAACGCCCTAGCAACGCCCTTGCCACGCCCTTGAAACAAATTCTAAAATTTCTCTTGAATATTTTACCATTAAAAACAGCTGCTGATGAATCATGAAAGCGCTATCTGTGCTGCATTTAATAATATAACTTTTAATTGAACACTATCAACCCCTATCGATATATCAACCAAGAACCTTTGGGAATGCCTGTGGGCCTGTTTCGTGAGAACTGACCTTATAAATATCCTTTTCGTACCTTATATATAACAGGGGTCAGTTGTATGAGCTAAGGGAAGAAATTGTATGTGGGAATTCCTACTCTTATTCCCCCTTCTTCGGTGTGTAAGAATAACAGTTCCTTGCCAGCATTGTGTGTATACTATTCCTACCAGCTGGTATAAGAAAATATTTCCTTTCTGGAGCTTATACAACAGGCTTCTGGCCCCTGTATAGATGTTAATTTACGGAATATTGGAAGAATTATTTCGCCTGGTTTATAATAGCAGCTCTACAGCCAGATCTAAGGGGTGGAAATCAAGCGCCATTCTCAAGCGGTCTTCCCCGTAAAATGGGGATTGTATCTTATTAAGGAATCACTTTTACTTGTTTGCTGCAAGTCACTAGCTACACACTGGGGTCGAATCAGGTTGGGCTTGGATATATAGCATGGTTTAGAGGTCCCTCCCACATGAGCACTGCTTTCTTGAATAGCAATGAGAAAGTGTTAAAAGGAGCTGCATTTGGCAAAGGAACACAGAAGGTGTCGAGAGTGTTCCCTCAGCCTGGCTGAGTCTGTTTTGATTTTTTTTGCATATATATAGGCCATCATTTTACGATGGAAGCGTTCATAGTAGAGAATAGAGAGGGCGTAGGAGGGGGAGAGTGAAGAAAAAGGAGAGGGTGGGGGAATAGGAGAGGGGGAGGGGGAGGGGGAGGGAAAGAAGAGGGGGTGGGAAAAGAGGGGAGGGATAGGATGTAGGGGAAGGGAGAGAGGGAAGGAGAGAAAGCGAGGAGGGGGAGCATGAGGAAGAGGGGAGGGAGAGGGCGGGAATCGGAGATGGGGTTGGGAGAGAAAAACAGGTATGAGAGACAGAGAAGAGGGGGAAGTGTGGGGAGAGAGGGGGACCATCCGGAGCACGGGTACTTTGCTAGTATATGTATAAAATGTAGAATGTGACGGGCAGGTAATTTCGAAATACAGCATAATATTGGCAAATGATTTACAATGTAATTCGTCCCATATTTAGTTAAGAATAGATTTCTAGGCATGATTTATCAATATCAATCCCATCCAATATGAACATACAGCGGCGGAAAAACAATGCTTAAACTTCATGAAGAGGTTGGTTCACAATGATGGAAGTCATTCAAAGTGATAGAGCAATGGCAGTTCTTGTTTAGAAGCCGGTCATCCAAGAGTAAACTTGTAACTGACTATATCGGGCGCTTTCTAGTGAGTTTGTGCTATCCTTAGAACAAAGAACGTCGTTAAAGCTAATGGTTTATGTTATTGGTTCACTCCCAAGTAACTGGCTACATTTAAGTAACGATTTACTGGGCTACAGGTGCCGGTGGAAGACGGAGGGTGTATGCGCAAGACAGGCTATTAGAAAGAACGTAAGGACTTGCCATCTGATGAAAATTGATTGATTACGAAAGCCAATATACGATGGACAAAATGCAGATCAAACGAGATGCATTAATCTCACGCCGAAGCTTGTTGAGTTAACTTGGGAACCCTGGGTTCTTAGTCTTTATTCAATGACCAACCTTGATAAATCTCCATGTCGGCCAACTCCATAAGGCACCCGTTGCATACTAAATCCTTACGTAAGATTTACCTTCCTTGGGTTTATTATATACATGCATTCCTCTTGAGAGGAGAAATAAGTGAGGTGCAATACAGATATTTGTATCGCACATGTTTGATAAAAATGTAGTTGTCTAAGAATAGTATCACAATTTATGTGCGAGTAGACAACGCCCCTGTGGTAGGCGTAAAATGAACGAGAACTTTTTCCTTGCTAAGCATGCAAAAACTTTTTCCTTGCTTATCACCTGGTAAGGAACCATTGGGGAAGGAATTTGCTATAAAGACAATGCTAGATGAACAGTGCTCAGGCGAAATGCAATTCTGTGAACAGAATCCTTTAACACGACAGATGGCGCATTTGGTATGCAGGTCGGGAGAACATATATATATTGACTTCCGACTCAATTGAGTTATCTCCAAGAGTCCCCCCATACGACTATAAGATATTACAACCATCGGAAAGCGGATTAAAAGCTTTTTCAGACACAGATGTATCTCTACTTCACTTAAAAAAAGGATATTGGTACTTGAAATTCCTCTATTTCCTCCGAGATACATACAGATATGACATTGCATCACTGACCCTGCTAGAGCTGTGAATGCATACATGTACAACGCAAGTGCAGGTGCACGTCCTTGGAGGCGGGCAGGGTTGGACTACAGTATGCTACTACTACTATATATTGTTGGAGTGGGTATTCTCGTTATTATTATTTGAATGCTAGGAGGAAGAAGGGGAGATGATTGGTTACTGGGGGCCGGTTCATCCCAAAGTTGCTCTAAGTTAGATTCAATTACATGGTTCATTCCAATGGTCAGCTATCAGGCGTAGCGCGGCAGCTTGGGTTGGGTTCAGACATCAGAGAAGAGGAATATGGTTTCAGCAAGGCTTTATTTCTCCATACAGGTCCACATCATCATTCAAGGAATGGTCAACAGGGAGTGACAATCTTAAACACAAGCAATAAAATAGACATAAAATAGTTGGGAGGTGTTGACAGGTTAGTCCGTCCCACACTCGTCCCATACGTCCCCATTCATCTCCAGACAAGCTAGAGAAAGGTGTGGAGTGATCTATAGGAATGGGACATGTGGACTGAGTGACCTCCAAGAACCAGGGTCAGAGCTTCCACCAAATAAGGGCATAGAACGACTCTTTCACATATCCTGTGACACTATATAAGCAGCAAAACAACCCACTGACCATGCGCTTACTTCCTGCTTTTTATTCCTTCAATAGAAATGGTCCACCAAAGCAAGAACAAATAGCTTAGCAAGAAACTTATCCAACGGCCCCTGGTACTATACCAAGCTTAGTTATCCCATACATTGTATTCCTCAGAGAACAAGTGTGATCACATTTAAAAATGAACCATTAAACAAAATATCAATTCATCAGAACTGTCTGTAGGCGAACATCAATATGATGTTACAATTGTTATTGATTACCCAAGGGAAAGCTAGAATATCGAGGGTAAGCTTCTTGCACTCCCTTTCCCTTTGGATCGTTAATAAATCATCACAAATTTGATTGATGCTTAATGGTTCTCCAATCACCTGTCGCCTTCAGGATTGATGTATTTATGGAAACTATGTTGATGGATAATGATGTTGCTTTCATTACAATTGACGAAATGAGCGATGCGGGGAAACACACTGTCCTGGGTGGTCATGGTATTAATCGAAGAGAATTCAACAATAGTTTCCACGATTGCTTCTAGATAATGACTGGATAATATAATGCTGAAGTTTTGGCGGTCTCAATAGGAAATTTGTATGTGTCAATGTGCATGTCTATTAGAGTGCATGTGGGATTGATTCGGTTCAAATTTGACCGACAAATATTTAGCAACATTTTTTATCGAAACGTGCAAGAAGGATCTTTCACCAATATCATAGCTGATAATAGATTATCTCTAAAAGCCAAAAACATGATGGGAAAGGTTATTATGACATTTCTAAAGCATTTAACTGTATAAACCATAATATTCTGCGACATAAACTCGAATATTATAAGTTTAATCCCCGTCTTATTAAAATAATAACTACCTATTGAATCGTATGCAGAGAACTATCCTGAATGGGCTTATTTCTGAACCCATTTTCGCATACCCGAACAATATTCTCTATTCTATGTTACTCATTGGAATGAAATTTGAACATAAATGGTTGTTTTTAATACAGACTGTTTTTATTGTATAAAATATGGAGGTAGCAAATACTAAAATAATACGGTTTGGTCGTACGACTCGATATCATAATCATGGACATTAAAAAGAATGTGCAATAACATGTGCATTGACACCACAGAGAAGTCTAGGTTTCGGATGGGAAGGCCGCCATTTTACCACGATCAAGTTTCACGCTTAATTGTATATTTTTAATTTTAAGCTTCATGATACATCTATATAATGACTTTTAAATCATCCTGTCATTGCCTTAAAATAACTATATCCAGGGGAATCACCTTTAAATAACTTCCCAAGAATGTAAGAATATCCTTAAGTAAAAGAACTTGAATAGACCTCATTAAGTCCCTATCAATCTAAGTTCATTACCTGTTCATTACAAATATACGATGTGAGTGCCTTTCATTCCATGCCACTAAATCACCTGGCTTTAAATAGGAACAATTAGCAGTCTAATCTGTCTACTCATAACGTAGGTATTACTAGTCTGGTGTCATGCTAATTAGGCCCCATTGGAAAGTTAATTACACATACTTTATGGCTGCCTATCAAGAATGGGAGAACGATAAAATCTAAGATTTCATCAAGGCTCATGTGAGATGGGCAGGATAGCACCAATGACCCGCATTGCATACATATTACAAGGACCTCTATATGTTAAACAATTAAACTAAAATACGCGTGCTGAGCTTCGCTAGATACTAAAAATAAACATAAAAACCGTTCACTATAGAACAGGTGCATGCACGGGTAAATGAATCTATATATAATATAAATATATTGATACAGACTAGCTCATTAGGATTAGGATTTTGATCACTCTAGATACATTCTTTCATATAAAATATTGTTCAATAACTTTGAAACTGGATCTGAAGGTTATACTGTAATTTAAAGATTTAACATTTATTCAGGAGATTGATGGTTTGATGCTGTTCTCGCCCATTCCACTCTCATTTTTAGGGCCATCAGGAAAAACTACTTATAGGGGATGTTTCACCCTGTTTTGATATGGTAATTTGTATATATGACATTGTAAAATTGATACCATATGTATCAAAAGTATTGAAATAAAAGTCTAATAATAATAATAAATTGGATCTCTCAGAATATAGATCATTGTTTAAATTGAGTCCAAATAAAACCAATCAAAAGAAAGATTATACAATATCAAAAAAGCATGTCCATAATATACAATATTGTTTTCCATCTAAGTATAAATTGAATATTCAGTATCTTAGATCTAAATATAATTTTAGTACTAATAAACACCAAAGACGTACTCTGGTATAAGAAAAGAGCTCCGTTGAAATGCTCGTCTTTTTGCCAACTACTAGCTCGCCTTCACATTATTGTCAGATGTTATTATCAACCTTATCAACAAGTAAATACAAGAAACTGCAGAATAAAACCCAACGATTTAATTGTTTAAACGTTTAATAAAAGGATTTGTGGGGCTCCACTGAAACTGAAATAAGTATATGTATAGTAAGAACGAGTGGGATTCTAGGTGCACGGGGTATACATTTTTGTTTTTAAACCAGAAAACCTGTTTAGAAACATAGATAAATGGCTTCTGATGTAAAATGAAACAGCAAGCAATCGGTGAGATACCGAGACTGGTAGATCGCCAAGGGATTTCTACTTTACTTATTTCCTGTCAATTATATATCTAGGCAACGAGGAACGTCCATACCAGTTTTTGATATTTCAGTGTATGTTGCCTTTTTGCCGACTCATTCCTGGCATATAACATACTGGAAAAGATAGCTCCTGTGTATTGCTTCAATCCTGGTTTCAATATTTAGACTACAAACTGGCATTCACACAAAGGCTTCGCCTCACTTTTTACTATAATTCGACACAGCCTGTAGAATATATATGATGACATGGATGCTGGTACAGAAAATAAAAGATCGACATTCGCTGCGCATATATATATATATGCTCTCTAGCAAAGGAAACTCTGTGTGCCATTCATTATAAAGACCAGAGTTAAATCGATGGAACATTTAACAGTAGAAGGGTTAGATCTGATGAAAAGCTGCCCCCTAAGATACTGACAATTAATTTGTAACAATAACATTTTAAAACTATAATAGCTATCATTTCCTCGTGAATATCTATTTCTTTTTTCTTGTGTGTGTGTGTGTGGGGGGGGGGAATTATAATTGATAATAGCTGTGGGTTGGTGAAGCAGTACACACCTGTTTAGAAACTATATTTCACAAATTCGATATCAGTGGTGTTCATTAGTGACTCTATATCTACGAGGTTAGTCCGCATTATAACACCTAGGGGATGTTAAATACGCCAGAAGGATATACTATTGGTTCTGCAATGATGTGAAGGGCAACACTGCTCTGTCTCTATCAATGCAATTCAGTGATTGACAAGGTTACATTTAGGGGTTACCTAACTCAACCTGGCAATCTAAAAATAGCTCAAACATCATTATTGCCCGTCAGTAAACCGTTTGGAGATCAGTGGGTCACTCACTGTTTGGCACAAAACAAAACACCAAACGAATCTCATGGCCATGATATGGGGAAACTCAAAGGACTATCAACTAAAGTACAATGGAAATTCTTTCATTGGCACCCCCCATTCTGCTATATGTTGAAACCCCCGCCCTCCCCCATCCCTGATCACTCCCAGCCACCAGCGTTCGTCATAAGTCATATCAAACTTGTTGTGAGCTTTCACACTGTGCTATTTATAAAGTGTTCCTAAGAAAAGCAACGGAAAGGCTGCCCAGAAGAATTGTTTCTATTTAGTATTTAGCTATCTAGAACACGTGGAGTCATTTAATTGTTATAATCGGTATAAACATCTATATTTGTAATCACCTAACCAAAGGCATATATCATCGATATGATAAAAGAGTTTTGCTTAAACAAATAATCTCCTGTTGTTTTATATGGGAACTGGTCCGAAAAATAAACCCCAATTTTATTCAACGATCTCCAATTGCAAATATTATAGGTCATCTTCACATTGAGAATCACAGATGGACAAAGGTCATGGCGACTTACTCGCCCAAGTGGTATGAAATGTCAGACAACTTGTTTAATTATCCAGACATCCACATAATCGGATGGGATCAGAGAGCAAATTTGTTACTCGTCAGTGTGCTGATATGATGATAACTCAAAGCGAGACCTGATATAAACCCTATATGGGTCAGATGGTGAGAAAATGTACAATTCAACTTCACCAATCCTCTCAAATGACCCAAATTTAAGAGAAAACCGACGTTGAAAATACATTTTGACAAAATTAAAGATATGTTTTATCAACACAATGCCAAAGATACTCTAATGTGCCTATTATTCATGACTTTTTAGTCTAGATTAGCAGAAGTTACCGACTTTGCGGAGCTGCCGCTTGTGCAGTTATTCCCTCGGCATTAAGTCATTCCATGCTTTATCCGATTTCATGAATCATGAACTGAAGATGCAATGTACAGTGTCAATTAGAAAATTCATGTAGCGAAGATAACAATTTACTTTGATTCGGGCCCTGTTGTAAATACTGTGTTATAAGAGTCATACAGGGTGAAGTCTCCAGAAAATGTACAATTGTCCTTCACCAATCCTCTCAAATAACCCAAATTCCTCTCAAATAACCCAAATTTAAGACGAAAATCGGGTTCAAAACAGATTTATTCAATGAATACAGAATACACCCAGATATACTCAGTATATTTCATTTGTCACCCTAATTTAGCAGAATTTTATAGATGTGTAGAACTGTAGATTGTGCATTTTCTGAAAATCTGACCCTACAATAGTGAGCAAAGAAAATAAACTGAAGAAATGTGCAAAATAATGCAAACACGCACGTATGTTTCCACCGCGTATGAATCATTTCACAATCAACAAAATAGCTCAGCCACCTTTCATGCAGTGTCCTTTCCCGCGGTTTGACCTGTCGCTAATCACGCTTATAAATAGCCTTGCATTTGAATAGGATTACGTTCATGGTTCATATCGCCCTTGAGACCAGCCTGCTGTCCAAGTCAATAAAGCTGTTGGGAGATAAATATTGCATAATGTCCCAATAGATCTGATCTTGATTTGGCGGAGGGAGAATTATTTGGCCCTAATCGTTTAATCCTCTTTTCTGATCAGCTGTAGTTAGTCCAAAGGACAAAGATAATTAGCCTTGCGTTGCAGCACGCTTGTGACCCCTGAATTATGTGATGAGTGGCATTAAAGATTTTGTAATCTATCTTATACCTATGCATGAAGATCTAATTATGGGCATCCTTAGTTCGGTTATATATTACATCACAGTTTAACGGGGTATACACATAGAGGAATCAATTATAATGGCTTCTAATATATATAGTGGTCCCATTTCACTTCAATGCATGGATTGTGTCTCTTCCTGAGCTATGAAAGCTGCACTCCTAATTATCGGTCAAAACTAAAGAATTTCTACTCTCAATTATCAGTTAAAAACTAAGGATTTTCTACTTTGTGTTCCATTCTTGTCAGGCCCATCTAAAAGTTATTTGACTGATTGCTTAAATTACTAAAGGGCTTCATAAGAGTCCATGTTTATATTTAGGAGACTCGCCGAAACCCTTTCTGTGATGGTTTCACCTATTATTGCTCACTGATGTCCGTTTTCTTTCGGACGATCCAACTTCAAATTCTATAATATTGATAAATTCAGTCCTGTATAAGTCATAATAACTATGGGTAAATTTGATAAGGTTGTCTTTGTTGTAATAACTAAGAACGCAGCTTATAAGACCTGGTGTCCACTAAGGAGATGATGGACCGACCCAGTCGCCGATGCGCCATAAGTTGATTGGATTCGGTCAATCTTGTCCGCTGGACTGTCAGACTCAATGATAAAACTCGCTGCCAGATACTAGACGGCAACACGTGTCCACTGGTGGAACCAATTACAGGTGAGTCCACCAGTTCTGCGTTAGTCTATATATACAGGCCTACATGAGCGTTGCTAGGTCTGTCACAGCCTACAGGGAAAAAAGCAGTCTTTCTACTGTTGCTGACTGACGACAAAAGACCAGGGTGTACAATTGTCCTTCGCCAATCCTCTCAAATAACCCAAATTCCTCTCAAATAACCCAAATTTAAGACGAAAATCGAGTTCAGAACATATTTATTGAATGAATACAATACAGAATACACTCAGATATACTCAGTATATTCCCATATGACCAGTGACAAAAGGCATATATGCAGGCATGGGTCAATGTATAAACTGCATCACATGTATAAACTGCGTCTCCCCAGTGGACACCAGGTTTTAAGCTGCATTCACAGCTTTTACTCACCTCCCCACCGCACACCCGCACACCCCAACCCTTCATACCAGGTATAACACCTTGAGTAAGGTGAAATTGTCTTCAATTAAAGTCATCTTTTTAAAGAATAACAACAATGAACCCATGGTACATTGCCATGAAGTACAATCACAAGTTAGTTAGGAACGTACGTTTTCATTGTAACACAAATCAGAGCATATTCTTTTATAATCCATATAAAAACATTATGCCTCTGTAAATGGAACGTTTCATTCCCCCCCCCCCCCTTAACCGGTTTCAAACAACCACGCTAAAGAGCTCAGAGGTAGAAGTAAGAGCACAAATTACAGAGCAGAGGATGCTGTTATCAAGAGAGAATACCCTCCCAAGTTGGAAAGCATCACCACTGATGCGATACCGAAGCGCCAGTCCCCTAAGAGGCAAATGAAATGTGAAGATATTCCATTTTCAAAGTCGGATTTTCGATCGAGTGTCAGTAGCGACAAAGGGAACTTTTCATCCCATACTTCCTGCAGATAAGTTTCTCTTGTGAAGCATTCTTGCCTAGCTTTCAGTGGTTCATTATAGTGATCTAAGACACACTTGGTTCCAGATGTTAAATTAGATACTGAGTAAGAGGAAAGCAAAAATGAAACTTACGTGCAGGAAAAAAGGATCTCAAAGGTTGGAGTAATCTAATAGGGGACTTTGATAGCCGCCATTTTGAATCTTGATTCCTATGGAATTACGGGACTAATGATACAGTCTAAAATCTATAGAAAACATGTCATGTTCAGCATGAAATATTTATCAATGCTTTAATGTCAATATCAATGTGTTATGCATGTTTCTATAACACATGCCTCCATCCTTTCCATCATGTATTTGGTTTTCATAGCTCATTTGTACAAGCTGTGATATTGGGAAAACATTTTTGCAATTTTCGATAAAAATATTGCCAAATATTTGTATGTCAGATTTCATCCCAGAATGCATTGTGACAGACATGCGCAGTGGCACATGCAAATCCCCTATTATAGCCCCACTATCTAGTGGCTACCATATTCCCTTCACTAGCTGTATCACTGATTTAGAGAAATCCATAGCAATTCTCTGATTGATATTACGCATGTTAATCTCATAAAAGAGTCGGTCCTTATTAAAGTTGACGAGTATGTTTGAAGTTGCATGATCGATCAATTTTGATTTAAAAAAATAACGGTTTTCTACTTTTTGTTCCCTCGTTTTCCTACCCATCTGAAAACAATTTGAACAGCAGCCGAATATTAGTAAATACAGTCCTATAAGTCATCATATTATGAGTCAATTTGATAGAATATTTTGTCTTGATAGCTGTAGGGAGTAGCTTGTTTGACATAATATTCAGCTCTACTGTTTGGATTAATATTACTTTTGCATTACCTCACATTACATTACCTTTCGTTGAATCTTTGTTATTATCAATATCCGTATACAATCTTCAGGTATTATTAAAGAAGAAGAACAAATAGTGACCCTATCGGGCACTTAACATACTATGTATAATTACATGCTAGTGTAGTAAACAATGAGAGGTTTTATTCTTTAACATGTGTTTAACTTCATGTTATGTGGAAGTTTCTTTATTTTCTGAATAACTTGGCATTCATATACCAATGGTACATACAGTCATACAATCATACGTTCATACAGCTTTGATTAGTTCCAACATTACATTACAAAGTGGTTAGGTTCATAGTAAGAGTAAACACGCACATGCATGTACGTTTAGATATAAACAAAACTATATTTTAGTCTTTTCTATCCGTATTAAAAGCTAACTGTGTATTATCTGGAAACTTCCTTATCGTGAGTAGATGATGTATCGTATACGTCATTGTGTTCATTCTTAAATATGTAAACCATTCCCCTGATTAAAAACTCGATACTAAATTCTTTTGAAATTAAAATTGTTTGTCTCGTTCTTCTTTCTAATGACGTTATTGATTGACAACACATCTTCGACGGCCGAGGTAAATGTATCGATTTACATCTATTTACCAGTATAGTCATCTCTAATGTGGACTTGTGCATACATGAGGTAATGGTCGACAGAAAATGTAAAATTTGCAAGTCACACATTGAGTAAATTCTGCTAAATTAGGCTAAAGAATGATTAATTTATACACTGGGTACATCAGATTATATTTGGCATTGCCTTGATTCAGCAAGGCTGTTTGGTTAAGTTGAACTGTATTGTAAACCTCAATTTCATCCCAAATTGGGGTTATTTGTGAAGATCGATGAAGACAAATTGTACGCTTTTAGGAAACATCACGCACATTCACCTCTAAAAGGGAAAAGAACTGCCCATGTATGTAGTAAATACTGTGGTATTCCATGTGGCATGGAAAGTAGCTTGATGGCCAATTAAGCTAGCGTTGCTGTATCATGCGAAATCCACCTCACACTAATCTGGCTAGAATCCATACACACGTTAAACCTCCCCATTGAAGTAGGCCTGCCATTAATTATTTTAGCAAGCCAACCCACTTCACACTAATGATTGTTTACTACACCTGCTATTTCAAGCACTAATTAAATCTCAGCACGGGAAAATTTAGTCATACAATCATGCGCTTCTCGCATCACTTGAGATCTTTCAAATGGCCTCTACCCCAACTGGTTGTTCAGCGATATAATTGGGTCGTAAAACTATGTTAAACCCCTCTCCTGGGTCCGTTTTTCAGAAAATGTACAATCTACAGTTCTTCACATTTGTCAAGTTCTGCTGAACTAGAGTGAAAAATGATAAATACTAGGTATATCTGACTGTATTCTGTATTGTATTCATTCAATAAATCTGTCTGGTTATGTTGAACTGTAGTTTGAACCTGATTTTTGGCTTACATTTGGGCTATATGAGAGGATTGGTGAAGGCCAATTGTACATTTTCTGGCGACTTGACCTTCCTACCCTAGAACTGGTTGTTTTTCTTGGGTACCGAGCTAATCGGCCTAGTGGGTACATTTCATGATGAAGCACATTGTTTTGAGTTTGGTAATGATGGTAATACATGGACGTACATTGCCAGATCCTTCTAAAGACAGCAAATCTGACTTCATCATCAGTAATTACAGCATTGGCAAGTTGTATTTCATCGTGTATAAGCATAATGATAAGCACTTATTGGACGAGTTGACGCATGGCGCGTAAATAAAGAACGAGATCGCGTCCATGCGGAAACAAGTCCTATAAGTTGATTATTATACATGCCTAATTTTGCATGTAAAATGTGCTTAATTAAAAAGATAATAATATAATTTACCATATCTGGTTTCCTTACAAGAGGAATATAACTAAAACTTGCGTCACCAAACATGCGTTGGCATGCCAACACACCGTAATGTACTAGTCCATTACCACATTACAAGTAATGAACGGCCATCGGCGCCTCAATATTGAATGCATGTATACATAATAATTAGGCTGATATAAGGTCGGTTTATATTAGTTTAAACTATCCCAGTATATTTCGTATATATCTCACATTAAGCTTTACAAGTGTGTATCATCCCACCCAACAAAAATAGTGAGTGTATGATGCTAAGTAACTGTGATGTTATAATGGAGAGAGCAACACTGAGAGCAATGTTACATAACAATGACAGCTTCTCAGAAAACAAAAGTTTCCAATGTGAAGCACACCGAATACACCTTTAAAAAGCAATATTTCGTTTTTAAACAGCTCTATTTAATCAGGGATATTACAGCAGTCTCACTATAAATTACAAATAAGTTTCATCGTGCCCCTGAAATATATAC
This sequence comes from Sthenelais limicola, assembly GCA_942159475.1. Taxonomy (NCBI): domain Eukaryota; kingdom Metazoa; phylum Annelida; class Polychaeta; order Phyllodocida; family Sigalionidae; genus Sthenelais; species Sthenelais limicola. The sequence continues at coordinate 32,055,232 of OW804099.1, forward strand.
TACAATATTTGTTATGATATGTTTATATAAATTATTCATATTTCATGACAAAGATCATTATCATACTACACTGCTATGCCTATGACATTGGTCAGAAGTCGGTGGAAGTCGATTTGCCCCCCGATTTGGGTCTCCTGATTAATCCTATGATTTCATTTCAAATCCTGGTTCATGTTTCTGAAATAACATAAACAAGGATTGGAAATGAAATCATAGGATTCATCGGGAGACCCAAATCGGGGGGCAATCGGGGGGGGGGGGGGATCGGCTGTGTGTGCGCACAGGTAGCAAAAACATAGCAAAAGACACCCAACCTATCCAACGAAAATAATGAATTGTATTACTTTAATTGTAAATCGTAAGGAATTTTGAGAGGCTCATAATATGATCCTCTCTCAATTCCTTACGAATTTTCAGTGACAGATCATATTATATTATAATGTGATGTGTCACAGAGAAATGAGTCGCAAGTAGACAAATACATTTTTTTTCCACCGTTAGATTTTTATTCAATATATAAGCAACAGTTACAATCTCACAAATTCATGTGATTTTAGTTATGTCCTGCTGCTATAATCTGTCCGAAAAGTAGTTGACCCGTGATTCCTTAGTCCCTTTATGGGGAGGGAAAAGTGGGAGATTATTTACTTCTATTTATGACAAGGACCTGTCAACCCTTTGTCCAGCGAGTCACCCATTGCAATCAACCATGGAGAAACAGGGCCAGTATAATCAGCTCTTCCTTTCATCTATGCAAAACAACAGCTGCTGCACATGGAACAGAAGCAGCGCAATACAATGCAGCTGTATATTTGGCCATGGTTGGTCGCAAACGGCAATGGTCAGTCGCAAACGGCAATTCAGGGGCAAGGGTTTGAAGTAAAAAATCCCCCACTTTTTCCTCCCCTTAAAGGCACTAAGGGATCACTTGTCAACTACTTTTTGGACAGACTATAGTGTCTTTTCTTAAATTGCAATGCAGGAAATTATTATTTGGACCATAATTTGGTGACATCCATTATATAGTTTACAGTTTACATACTCCATAAGATGACCTTAGAAATGCAAGGATATATTCAATACACTGTCTTGAAATTTGGTACATGTATTCACACGACTTATACCCCAAAGAACATTCCTACAAAGAGATCCTGTGGGAAACACATATTTTTCCTGTGAATAAAACACATCACATATCAGTGTAAGACTTGTTAGTATCGATTATTATTCATTAGCAGGGACTTAGCCTCATAGTTCTTGTAATTACCATGTTAAATTCAGGAAGACATGGCCGATGAAGCAATGAACTCGCTTTCTAATCGAAACCTCCTCATCAGTGGGAGGAAGAGGAAGATGGAGGGCGACTTTAGTTCAGAGAGACAGTTTGAGTGGAAGTCATCTGTTTTATCTCTATTTGACATGGACTAGATGGGTTTAGTTGCGTGTATACACGCCACCATACTAAACTTAACTACTGTGGCTCAAGAGCATCTACCGCCTGCCGCTCCCCACCACAACACTTTAACATCCATTCAGATTAACAATCGCCCTCGTGGAGATTTCTTAAAAAGAGGAGATTCTTATTTAGTTGTGATATTTTAGTGTTACTTCTTTCTGGTTCCCTAATTCATCAACTGTGTAAGCTTTAATTCCTTATATTCCCATTTATTATTTAGTTATTACACGGTGTTACGTTATCTATATATTATCGCCCAGTTTGTGGTACATTACAATCGGTTCCTTTTGATATGGTCAGTTAGATTTAAAGTGTACCGCATGAAAGTTCCATTTAATGAAGGGAAGGTATAGAATAACCCTGTCAAGATATCAAATTGGATTTGTAGTTGTATATAGACATGAGCAAATTGGGTGAGACTTCATTTCTGATAACATTTGACTTGGATGCATTGGTTCAGAGTAATCGACCACCTCACTACATTTAAAGTCAAGAAGGTTTTCCCTGCTTCAATCCCTACCATATGCATGTATTGATAACGATTTCTAAATGGATAAGGATTAAAACGAGCAAATGAAAATCTGTGTATATGATGTAGGCCTACTCATAACTGTTTGCATGATATACCTTGATGTCTTGTTTTCAAGACAATATACTATGGAAATACCAACGAGCCTATAGATGCATAAGTATCCGATGTATGCATCTTTTTCCTCAAGAGGAAAGATCATATTGACGAATATAGACATGGATGTCATCAATGGAAAAACAAAAAACTTTTTAGAACAATACTAGAATGGCTCTCATTATGTTTTCATTCCTAGGAGAATTCAATAATAATAATACGCCACATATAAATATATCTTTTCTTATGTCTTATAAGTCTTTTCTGAACTAGACGTAAAAGCAAACAAAAAGTTGATCAGAAGGAAAGGATGGGATACAATTTACAGTAGAGTGGCGAAATGCCATGCCATGATCTGCATTGGATTGCTATATTTAGATCATTTCAGCGCTGTTAGTTCTAATCTTCTCTCAATTAGCATTAACAAGACAGCTCGATCCAGACATCATATACCAATCTTGTTTACACATATCGCCTTTCACTTTGATCTCTACCAATACTTTTAATAATTATCTGAAAGGTGGAAGTGTTGTGTAACCGAACTAGGAGGATTATGACAGAGCAGAATACTGCGATCCTTCCCCCATTTCCAAAAGCCCGAACCGCCAATTGTAAGTCTTTCTAAAATCATATTTGTGATTGCAAGGAACTTCTGTAGGATTTATAGATATCCTCAGGCGAATATTTCCTATCGTAAGGCCCAGTCCACTAATTAAGCCGATTCTCATGCAATGTTGCGCCGCAGATGACGCTTTTCTATTAAATTTCGTGGAAATGGGCTTAGTGGACTTGGGCCTTTAATATCTAGAATCAGAGAGATAGCGAACTTGTATTTTGCTCATTTGGAGGGGCTATTGGCGACCCTTATTGCATTGAGCCTCTGTGGGTCTGTTTAATTCATACTCAGAACGAAAGGGTTTTCAAATTGGAAAATAGTTTTTCTATCTATATTTTTCCCCCACCTCTTAAACCTTAAAGGTAATGAGGTATGTGAATAGGTTTTTATTGATTCTTTGATTGTAATGTAGACTAATTAATACAGAGGTATATTACAAATAACAGGAAAGTGAAGAAAGGTAATTTGTAGATATCTTTTTAGGTATATTTGATTGTAGTTGTTTCATTTTGAGGGCGACGCTTCAAGACATCCATGATGGATAACCCTATTTTGTTGCAACTGTATTTGGATATTAGCCTTTAATGAAGTAAAAGGGTTCTGTAAATGATACTTCTTTGAATTGTTGTGCTTTTCCGAGGGATTAGCCGAACGTTTGATGTCATTCGAAATTTAATTATTTCTTTTCTCGTGACCTATTTAAAGATTAAACCATGTTCCCTTTTCATTCAGAAAGGGACAGAGAAGATGAAAGATGATTTCTTGGGAATACATGTATTTATTAAAGAGCCAAAACTATTAATAAATATAAATTTAATAATGTAATAATCTTAGACTTTGAGTGTCTGGTAAAAGATTTGATAGTTTCTTGGTAACATTGATGAGCTTAGTTGAAATGACCATATGAACTTTTTATTAACAAGAGTGGTGTTTGACGATAGCCATGTCTCCATTATAACAATTGATTAATTGCTAAAACTACTGCAGAAGGCCTATCAGAGCCAGCCTTGATATAGCCTTTTTAACATGTTCCTTCCTGCCCCTTTTCACCTGATCAATGGTTCCCATTGAAACGCAAGTAACCCTTGGGATGCCTGGTGTCTTCCATCTCTGATTAAAGATTGACAGTGAAGGAAACTTATAGAATAAGATAGATTGCTCCTGGAATGAGGTACAGATCCTCTTACAGCGCTATTAAATGCTTCTACCTAAATCACCCTCCCGAGGTCAGTCGCCCTTTGACCAGGAAATCCCATGCATCTGTCTCAGTGTCTGTGGCCTAACGAACTTGTTGGCAGAGAATACGTGTTTACTAGTGGATTAGACATAGACCATGGTATAGATCTGTCAACATAGTGTAAATAATTGATTCTTTTTAGGCTTTTAATGTTATATTGAAGTAATTCTCAGCTATATGAAGTAACCTAAGCCACAGGCCTCATCTCAGGACACACTTGAAGGACTTCTTTCCTTCCTACTGGTGAATGAATTCCCACAAAGAATTCTTTCCTTAGGTAACAGGCCCAAGATCTCCTCAATCCCTCTATGCCCTCTATTCATGGTCACAATATATATCAATGAACACCTAAAGTGACGAGCGTTGATTGGAAGCCTTCTGAAAGTCCGACCATTGATGGAGTTCACTTCAGGCGGTTGGTGTCTCCCCTTGATTAGGCTTAGAGATTTCAACTGGCAAGCGGAACAACCAACACCAAGTTTCTTTCTGACTTCTTCATTAATTTAGGGCCTGAATTACTAGGTGATTCTCCTCTATTTTACAATAGTATGTCTCTATCTGTATTCACTATAGCAGCCGCTAATTGAATTGAGGCAATTGAACGCAATTGAGGATATGAAGTTAAATTCTGCATTAATATAAAATATAGGTTTTCTATTTGCTGTTGTGACTACAATACATTTACAGGCCAATTACAGGGGTGGTATTAGCACCATTTTAATATTAAGAGGGTCTAGGGAAGACTGTAATATAGCTAACTGTGCTGCCGCTCTGTGATGCAACCTAAATATGTCATTGAGTAGAATGGCGCAAAGTTTAACAGACCCCTTTCATCAATAGACCTACATATACAATAGTAGTTCCTGACAGGAGCCAGGCCCACGGGTGTTGAATTAAAATGGACACTTTTTGATGGATGTATGATTGATCTGTGCCTTGAACGCAAACATGTGTGGACACATCTATTAAAACAGAAAGAGCAGGTTATGTAAAATAAAACAGAACCACCCCGAAGAGCGACTGCCTTGTATTTCTGCTGTTATTCATGTTGGGGGTTGTAATTGACCCCTGTAGTGCCCTTAACTGCAATGCATTTTTGCCAGGGATGAAAACAAACCCTATCCTATTGTGATAACCACTTCTGGAAGACAATAGGGCCCTTTAAGAGCAGTTGAATATTGACTGAAGTCACATTCAATGGGTACTCTCCACAATTAAACATAAACTGAAAGTGTTATGTAACATTATGTAATATTATCCCAAATTATCATAATATTATTGATTAAAATATATCATAAATATAATATTAATATTATAGTTTCAAAATTTAGCTTAGCTAATTATATGCATAATGCATGTGCGTAATATACCAGGGGATCGACCATATTAATTAATATTAAATAACCATCCATATCGCACTAGGATAAAATAGATCAATAGACTATCAATAAATCAGTTCGACCACGGCTCTACTTTACTGAGTGACCAGGCATGGTGTGGTGGCGGAGCAGGGGTGCTGGGGGACAGGAGGTAACTGGTACTATACCTGCTACTGTATTCAGTCAATGAAAGGAGTAAATTGGGCAGCTGTTGTTATGGACCATTTGCAAAAGAGCGATTCGGTGACAAAGAGGTTAATGGGGCCCTCACACACTTTCAATTATAACGTGACCTTTCTCTAAGTTCTCTTAAAGGAAATCGTTATCTTCTGTGGGTGGCATCACTAAAGTCTCAAAGAAACAGTGTTGAGGAAATCCTTGCAGGGTGTGTGTACTGTGCATGCAGCAACTCCAACAAAGGAGTGACTGTGGGTGACAACCATTGGTACTAACTGTACAGTCTTGACTATATTCCTCAGCTTGTTAATGACTTAAGGGACACTAATACCAGTATTGCCTCTTCTGGATGGCAGTTAACTAGGCTTTGTTTGACTTATTGCAGTACGTGGTTTAGGTCGGAAACAAAGCTTTTCCCTTACCTAAATGTGCATGAAAAGGAAAGTCTGGGAGAGTCCTCAAATCAGATAATAATGGTATGTCAGTGATTGGATGCCTACTGCGTTAATATCTTTCCAGGTCCATGGTGTAGTAGTAAAAGTAACGGTTAGAGTGAAGTACACTCATACATTTCAATAAATAATTTGTAGAATTTGTAGGATTTCCCCAAGGGTCTAGAGATGCAAAGAGCACTCAGGTTCACTTTAGTATTGTATTTGTAGTGCTTCTGCATGCTTAAGCCGGGCCCACACATTCAAGAACTCAATACATACGAACGAATTCGTACGACTTGAGGACTCACGACAAGTCGTGGACGAATTTTTTAAAAAAATTGGCAAATTCGCAAGAATTGGTGTTAGTTTTTCGTGGCCGACACATTCCCGAATTACCTTACGAATTGTCTCAAAGTCGATTTCCTGGTGGGGATTGGGGTTGGGTGAGTGACTCATTTTCCTGTAACACATCACATGAAATCACATGAAATCGTAATTCCTTAATAAGGAAAGTGCTAAGACGATTCGTCAGGAGGAAATTCTTGAATGTGTGGGCCATGTGTGGGCCACGAAAAACTAACACAAATTCGTACAAATTTACCAATTTTGTTAAGAATTCGTCCACGAATTGTCGTGAGTTCTTGAATGTGTGGGCCCATCTTAAGAATGATTTTGAATTCGCACAAATTGTCTTAAGGCCCAATTCGGCTCTGAGTTGTTGAAGATGTGAGCCCGCCTTACTTGCTTTCTGCTTCAACCCTGGGAAAAAAATAAAGACGCCTTGGTAAATAGTACTGGGATGTTCTCTCAGCCTAAAAGCCCACACACACAGCCACGATTTCGGCCCACGAATTGGCCTCACGAATGTTCGTGGCTAAAAATCTGTAAAATGTAAAATCGTGGCATGAAATTCGTGGCAGTTTTGCTTGCCACGAATAATCGTGAAAAGTCACGAATTTTCGTGCGCAAGTTCGTGAGCCATTTTTCGTCAATTTCTGACCCGCACCTCCACGAATTTCACTGTCCATGAATTTTTTTTTTTTCGTGGATGCCGATTTTTTTTCTAAGTCCAAATAATTTTAGTGATTCGTGGCTGTGTGTGTATGGTCACGAATGTTCGTGGCTTCAACATTACTGTCTACGACAGTTCGTGGATGCTGCCACGACAATCAACTATAGTCGATTGTCGTGGCAGCATCCACGAACTGTCGTGGCGGCAAGGGATAATAGTTCAACACGAAACAGTAGATGGCGTAAAAATCGATTTTCGGCCTTGACCTTGCGAAAGGAGAATGACGCGAACAAGGAGCGCCCAAGTTCCCGCAGAGCCAAAGGTAGGTCTAAATGATGGTTCTACAATTTATTATAAGGTCATAACTGTATGTGTAATGAATGTAGATTGGGGATGACCTATACGTAATTCTGGGGGTGTTTGTCCATGCGATATTGAGTAATTAAGCACAAAAGTTTGGACTCGTGCGAGAACTGTCATGGCCGCGTTGGTGTGGTACATTCGCTTATGCTATGAATCCTTTCGTAACCAGCCTGTTTATGTGCTATCGGCTCGTGGATGATCACGAGTTCACATGCTGTGGGCATGTACTATACTTACGGTGGTGTGTAATGTGTGTAATGTCTCATTTGTTACCTAGGCGAGGGTTACCAAGCGTAAACTCAAGAAGCCTGGCCAAAAGGAAAATGTTAGCAGTCCGTCGACCAACAAGAAGAAGCGGGGCAGTACTCTAGGGGTGCCTCTCAAGGCCACCAACAGAGACAGGGCATCAAGGGCAGACACCAACCGCCTGAAGTGAAGTCTATCAATGGTTGGACTTTCAGAAGGCTTCCCATCAATGATCGTCACTTAGGTGTCAAAGATATTATTCAATATATTATACTGTTGTATAAGCTAAGGAAAGGATTCTTTATGGGAATTCCTTCACCAGTAGAAAGGAAAGAAGTTCTTTCTACGCAATTTCTGGGATTGCAGAGATAGCCTATACAACAATAGTGGTTGGAAATTTCTGTTTCTAACTAACTGAATGATGGGGAGAAGTATAGGAATTACCACACACAATTTTCCTCTCCTTATAGCTTATACAACAGGTCCCATATTTAGCAAATGAGTAGTGGTTCCGGGTTTGAGGGTGATGCGTGACGATGGGGCCTGTGCATACCCTAGTAGGCAGATTGCCTAAGTCATAGGTCATTGTTCCTAAAGTTATACACACTCTAGGTCCAAACCCTCAGATCAGATAAGAATGGTATGTCAGCCTACGTCGCTATTCGGTTTCCTGGCCTATGACTCAGCGTTTTAATGGGAATATGATGACACTTTGCGGCCTTAATGGAATTATAAAGGCACTTTGAGGTTTGAGGCGAGAGGCATCCCCTTCGTTTGAAGGGACTCTTTCAACTTTGGGCCTAGACTCTACATAGTAGTGGTTTCATTTTTATAATCTCTTCGCTTTTACCATTGGATTGGGAATAGTGATGTCACCGCAATGGGGGTCTAGTCAATGGGTTCGGGGGTCGGGGATCGGAGGGTGAAAAGTATTCTATTTTAATTCTTCTCTAAAAATAATTATCTTTATAAACAACTAATACATGTATTCAAGTCAAGTTAGCAAGAAAATGAGGGGGAATGAATGTGATAAATCATGTTTTTATCTAAATGTATAGATCTAAATATTATTACTATTTGATACCAGCTAAATGTACACAACCCATATCAGCTAAATGTACACAACCCATAAATGATGTGGTGTGTCCAAATATCCAAAGTCTGTGGAATTGCTTTTTAGTATTGATCGATTGTGGCTTTGCATGCCAGACGTGGGTTGTAACACAACTATCACACCCCTCTCTGCACTCATCCCTGGCCCGGTCCACAGTTGGAATGACAAATATCCAAGAGGCCAAGATTCCCTAGGCATGTCTGAAAGAAGACTTCTGGTTCAACCACAAAAGGTCCACAATCGAGGAAATGTAAAGGAAATGACCTGTTTTTCCGCAACCCGTTTCTGCCTGAATGGAACTCTTTTAAAAAGGTAAATAGAGTGTGAGACGAATGAATGCTCTCTTGGTGAAACATTGAGACCCGAGATTACTGTGAGTTTTCTGTGTACTTAAATTTTGGAGATCTCTCATGGACAGACAGTTCCTTAGTTCATGTCTAGATATAAAACACATACATGTATAATATATAATACATTGACGTATTTGGCTGGTTATTTGCTAGACGATATAAGCATTTGCATAGATTCTCCAGACGATTTGTAAGTTTTAGTTCAGGGTGTAACTCTTCTAGATGTTCGGCATTGAAACTTGCAGGGACCCAATCTAATAAAAAGAGGAAACAAGTCAACACGTGAGTCTTGCGGATGCGCTGTTGACGTCACTCTAGTGTGACGTAGTGATTGTGATGGATCAGCATCTGGGGATGTTGCCAAGTAAACACAATGCAGAGAAAGTCTACTAGTTCATCAGGAAGACCTCCACCTATACCCTTAATCGTAGAGAAAAAGGGAAAAAAGGATACTTGCGTCTAATATAGAGTGCTGTTTTCCCATGAGTTTTCTATGGGATTCTTTTGGCTAGTGTATGTACAATTTGTGCCCGTCTTACAAGTTTCACGAAAATAAACGGAGACGCCCTGTTTCCAAGTTCCCAGAGAATTAAAGATTTACTCGAAAATATGGCAATTTTCTCATAATGAAGGAACATGATGAGATTCACTATCCATGGAGTTTAGATTTATCATTGTATAATTGTGTTAATTTTTCTGCACATGTAGAAGGAGCTAGTACTCTTTATACACCATCAACACAAACAAGGTCTGTTCTCTATTTTCAATTTCTCGTAAATCTGGGCTGTTCTGTCCATAGAGAATGGGCAATCAGCTTTTTCGTTTCTCAAGTAGTGTTCAATCTTAAAAAAGACACTACATGCTAACTCTTGCTCCTGGATCCTGTTGTGTAAACTAGGGAAAAGGACTCTTGTGAGAATTCCTTCACCTCTAGGAAGGAAACAAAATTGTCCTCCCTTCCCAGCTGGTAAGAACAGCTTAATCACACAATGCTACCCATTAAAGAAAGGGGGAAAAGTGAAAGAATTCCAACACACAATTTCTGTTTCCCTTTATAGCTTATACCACAGGCCCCTGTATAAACAAACATTCCTAAATTAGTTCCTCCCAAGTCCTTGTTTTCTCATTGTTACATAGTCATGTCGGCTGTAGAGCCCCTTGACAAATGTTTAATATTACTGAAATCTCGAAGACTCAATGCCTGAATGACTCAGGTCTCACCTCGATCTATGGCACCCTGGTGCCTGTTGCGTAATAAACTCTAAGCTACCATAAGTTATTTTTCCTTGCTTAGGTAGGACATTTCTACTATAAGAATGGAAATTAGCATTGCATGTATGGCAAATTCCTTCCCTAAATTATACCTTTCCAGCTACTTAGCATGGGAAAGTAGCTAATTAAGGAAACATTAAGGAAGGATTTGTCATGCAACGGGCCCTTGATGAGGCCTATAGTGTAATGTGCCTGATGTCGCCTCTCAATCTTCATCTGTTAATCACAGGGTGTCTAAACTTAGAAAGGCACCGTCGTGTTGTCCTTGAAACCGACCCAAATACTTTCCGATTGGTGTGCTCAGGTTTATTTGCAGCATGGCTGAGTCAACGGCTTTCAGCCAACGCCTTCCAGACAAACATCCTCCTGTTTAAATTTGCATACAAAGGGAATCAGAAAATATTACCATGTTTTCATTTGATTTATTGTCTAATTTGGAATATATAAGGCCAAAGTAAATGTCTGGAAACTATTTGTCCATAAATGGCAATTATGAATAATATTCACTATGAATGCAATAAATTCAAATTTATATTTCGAACAGCTTTTTCCGGTGACTCAAACTTATTATAGACATGTTTAAATCAATAATTCAAATTATGAGAGCAGCACCAATATCACTAACTTTCCCAGATCTGTTGATCATTTGCATCGAGTAACTGGAATAGTAAACATGGTATCAGAACATAGGTCTACACTCCTATTGTTCAATATAGCTGAATATCGTTAGTGAGATCATTCCTCAATCATTCTTTTTAACAAATTTTATTGATGTAATTTTCACAAAGTGATATATCTCATTGATAGTTTATGTCAAATAATTGGTCAAAATATTCAAGCCAAGGGCAAGCAATATGACCTCTGAGGATCTAATCATTTGACTCCTTCAACCTCTTTAGCTTTCTTCCAGTTAAATCATCCACCTTGATAACTTCTTCCAAATTTGACCCCACTAAAATAGTTCCCTAACCAGATAGATATCATGCACTTTCTACATTTGCCAATATTCGAGGTATCCAGCCCTCCGGAAAACAATATTTTTCATATAACAATATGACCGGAAGGCAACATGTCTCACTCATATAGCTGGTGGATCCCCCTGCTGGGCGGGGCTGGAATATCGATCCTGCAATGACTACCCACGTCATTCCGACATCCCCAGTTTCTGACATAGTTCAAATATTATTTTAATGACACAGCATTTCCGGGCCCTTTTCTTGCTGTCATGTAGAACGTCTTCTTGTTCTGACAGCCTCACTTGCAGAACGTATGATATGTATGCTATGAGGGCCACAATCATCGTTGGCATCATTCCACACGTTAAGAACCAACTTTCTTGTGAAAAACTGCAACGAAAACTTTATTCGCCAACACAAGTCTATTTTCTTACCTTATTTATCATTCATAATGTTCGACTAAAAGTGGGATTTCTTAAGTATAGGTTTGTACTCACTTAACTAACTAAATATAATTCTCTGTTATAATCGGAGAACCGATTTTGAGATTGTTTTCGACCTTGCTATTGAAGATCTTCCTGACAGAACTATATATATATTTATACACTGCCCAATCAGCTTCAGGTTCAGCATTGCTTCATGCAGTAGGTTTCACAGATGATATAAACCAAATGTTTTGTACATTGCATATCCCTCATTTGAATTTATTTTTTTTACCAGGGGACCACAATTATGTGGGCATTATTGCAGCACCCGACGGAGACGGGGATCAGGAATTAAGATTAGATTAGATTAGAACACTTTTTATTGGGCATCCGAAGATGCTGTTGAGGGAAGGGGAGATCTCTCCAAGATCTTACATAATAATTATAAAGCATCCTCAAAATAGATATTTTGTCAGGGAGTATGGCGCAATCGCCCATAGCGGACAGCATATTTTCACACAGTACCCCCTGGGTGGTCTAACGCCTCTGATACATCACAGTGACTGGGGAAATATACACAAGCTATAAAAAAAGTCACGTTGAAGCGGTTAGAAAACGTACTATGCAAACACGTTTGACTCTGAGAGCTGTTAGTGTAAATCCTCCGGGTCACAAAGGTCAGATCAGGGAAGGTTTGTACTGCCTCACTGACCCTCGCTGCAGATGTTCCGCGCCTTTCTTGCCTTACCTCGTAAGGTTTTGTGTTGCATTCCGCATTTTTAACTTTTCAACTGCCTTGGGTATGTTTAAATGGGAACAGATGAAATCATGAAAAGTTGTTTGGCAGGAGTAGCGTTATTTAGTTGTTTTTTTAAAGAACAATTTTTATAGAAGATTTGTTTATGACACAATCGTCATATAGGATACTCCTATATCATCACAGTATTCAATAGTGTACAGTTCGAACCTATTGGCGCAAAGAATCAATCAAAACAACGTCTTCAATATGATTGAATATGATTGATGGACACGTTGGTCTTGTTGGTGAAAAAGGGCACCTATTGAGACAAGGTTTTAGATGGGTCAGACCGCCAGAAAATGTATAATAGGCAGCTCTACATATTGAGTAAATCCGGTTAAATTAGGCTGCTGCATGGGAAAATGATGAAAACTAGATATATACCGAAAGAGCTTCTGGAAGTCTTTGGTTTATCTTAGTATAATGGTATTCCATTGATTCTAACACTCTGCTCGGTTATGTTGAACCTTTTTTTAATATGTGCATGAACTGGCGGGTGTGCGATTGAGAGTGTATGAAACTCCAGATCCACTGATCATACGCCCCCATTCACTCACAAACATCCATTCATTGTATCTTTCCTCAGAGCCATGGAAGAATGTCATGGGACTGGGATTTCACCAAATACTTATAAATACATATTTTCCTTGACATACTTGTTAGGAATTGTGGTTTAATAAAATGCAACATGTCTTATTGCAATATAGTTCCTTGTGTAAAAGGCACAATCCACTAAGAGGCGCATTGATTTTAAAGAGGGGTAGTGGGATTTTGAGTTCCATATACCCTCTCCCATTTACAATATAAGTGAACGGGTGGCGCCCTTTGTCCCTTCACAATCATGGTTTTGAACCGCATTTCAGTTTTGGTTCCTTCAAACTGAGGGAAAGCCTCTCGATCCAAACCGTAAATCCCATTAGAATCTCATTAGGACGCCTACTCCGGGGCCGGAAAATCAATTAGCACAGTAGGCGTCTAATCGCTGACATACCATTCTTATCTGATGTGAGAGGTTCTGTGCCTAGACTGAAAGCGAATTGTACATTTTCAGGCGACTCCGCCCAAATATATATGGCTCAGATTTTCAGAAAATGCACAATCTACAGTTCTACACATCTATCAAATTCTGCTAAATTCGTCATCGTGAATAAATAGAAAATGCACGATATAGAAATTTAAGAATAAAATTTCTCGTGGCAGCACCTCTGTGTGCGTTGGGAGATGGAGGGAAAGTGAGGGTTCCTCCAGGTGGAACGAAAGAGTGAGGGAAAGACGTGCGTTGATTGGCTCGTAGGACGCACACCTGAGATTGCGTCATAGTCACTGATGCGTCACCCCAAATATATTCACCGATGTGTCGATTCTGCATATCTGAGTGTATTCTGTATTGTATTCATTCAATAAATCTGTCTGGTTTATAATATGTTGAACTGTATTTTTAACCTGATTCTCGTCTTAAATCTGGGTTATTTGAGGGGATTGCTGAAGACAAATTGTACGTTTTCTGAAGATCTGACCCATATATTATATATCCTATCTGCCGGAAGGAAATACTACACGGAGGAGTTTAGTCTCTGGCACAAATGCAGTAGAAAGTCATGGTTAAAGGAAAGAGTTAAATGTTGTTTTTGAATATCTAAAAAGAAATACTTAATTGACGCAGCTGATGCGGAGTGTCGCTGCTAAATTAGTTCCTTGGTAACAGCTGTGCCTGAAGTTGGAGGACAACTAATTCATATCGCAAAAATACCTCCTTCTGTTTGCCTCCCAATCTTCACACACACTCCATAATGGACAAAGATTAAACATGTTGATAGGGATATAAATAGCGTTTGGAAGATGGCAGACACTGAAGTCTCGGGATATGTGGAGACACTGAACGCCTGGCGTTGACATTTTCTACAAAGACATATTAAGGAAAAAAGGTGCAGCGTTGAGTAAATATTGTATGTCAAGAATTAGCAACTAGATAGTAATGTCTACACCATCCTAGAACTACTCAAGGAGAGAGCTGAGCTATGTATTATTTTGCGAGATAGAACAACTGAGTAATTGATCTTAATTACCAACAATGTGTCACATATATATATTTATTATACACGCATGCTATATGAGAGGTGCTATAAGTGGGGTGCTATAACAATATTCATATAGGACGTGTCCTATAAAAATGTAATTGTCTAAAAATAGCTCTGATGTTACCTCAGCACTTCCGCTGTCTCCACGGAGATCCCGGAGATCCCCGCGAGCGGTAATCCACCCGTGATTCTGGTACTATAATTATAAAAATACAGAATTAAAACCACATCATTAAATAGAGAATTAAATTCTCTATCAAATGATATAAGCTTTATTATTGTAGCTCAAGAAATGGCCCCGATATGATCGTTTTAATTCAACAATATCAGTAGGCCTAAATACTGCCTCCTAACGGGGCTGTCAGCAGGTGCGTCCACATGAGGTTCGTCCACATAAGCACTCTGCCTACAGCATCATGCTTATGTGGACGAATCTCATCCAATAAATTTTCGATTATTGCCGGCTCGTCCCATTCTCTCTCTATATATATCTGATGTTGGAGAAGAAAAGAAAAGATGGACCGATGATCGGTAAGCACTCCAATGACTTTGCATTTCGAAACCTTCATTTAGCATGTCACATCTAGAGCAAGTCTAGATCATGATAATTAAAGGATAACTTGACCAAGGTTTAAAGATTAACTTTAAATTCAAACCAGCAATAGTTATGTTTATTTGTACTATATTGTAGTCACTCTTGCTAAACCGGAAACCAGCTACAGGAAATCTTTGTTTAGGTACATCAACCACAGAATTGCTGACTTCACGTGAGAAAATTATGTCTGCAGTCTAGGCTCAGCACCTCTCAGATCAGATAAGGATGGCATGTCAATGATTGGAGGCCTACTGCGTTAATTAGTGGCCCTGGATTAGGCGCCCTATTGTAATTTTAATGGCCTTTTAGAGTTCGGAGCAAGAGGCGTTACCTCTGTTTAAAGGGACTCTCTCAACTCTGAGCCTAGACTATATTACTGAGTTATTTTAAATGTCACTTTACCACCCCTCCACTGATTGCTTTTCCTTACTAAAGGTTATATATAAACTCTGGGGAAATACGTAAGAGTAAAATCTGTCAAACCAAGGTGTCCTTGTGGAGAAGCTATGACGTAAATAGCTTATAAATATTCTACCCATGTCTTGCCTCCATCTATGATAGGCTTATTTATTAACTCTAAGATCGTTCAGTCACAATGCTTAAAAGAACAAAAGAACGAGTTTATATTTTCTATACCTATGACTAAAAACGATCCCGTAGGAAGTAAATTCGATGGACAACTCAAGACCACACAGTGAGCCTCAAGGAAAGAGTTTAAATGGGTTACATCGTCAGAAAGGGTGCAATTGCCAGCTCTACACATTTATCCTGCAAAATTAGGCAGAAAATGATAAATATTAGGTATATTGGATTATATTTGGTATTAGGTTGAATATATATAGCTATTGTAACTACAGTGTTATACATCTTGAACAACAATTCGATTATTATAAACAAACTTTTTGAGGGCCACCTATGTGTCGTCGACACACTAGGTGCATTGTTACCCTTATTGTTAAAACAATATGTCCGGTAGGGCTTGAAACGCTCCCTAAGCTGGGAGCTTAGACCCACCGACAGTATCGCGTAGATAAATAAAACAACAACAAATATTATTTTGAACCTTATTTTTGCCTTTAATTTCGGTTATTTTAGACGGTTGGGGAGGAGGAAATGTAAATTTTCTGACGATTGGACACTTAATGTGACATATATACAATAGTTCATATATTAACTATTAAAAAAACAATCATTATGATTGCCACATTGTTAAAGCCTTCATGATATCGATTTAAAAACATCAACAACAAAATGTTGTTATACTACAATACTACTGTAGAAGTCTGAAACAAGATACATTATATATCAGACGGCTTACCCTTAATTGATATTATATGTGATGTTGCACAGACAAGGGGGTTCCAACGATGGTAATCATTAAGATATCAAATAAGCACACCATATTTATTTTATGTTTGAAATAAGTTGGCGATATTTCTGGTTGGTTAATCACTATAGTACTAATAGTTAGAATGTATACCCCTTAGGACGACCTAAAAAATGCATAGATATATTTAATACAGTCTTGAAATTTGATCCATCTTTGTATTCATACGACTGTATAGCACATCACATATATTATCATATGCACTTGATATCTAGATTTAAAGTTAAAATCATTTGAGGAAAAACGTTTAGTCTTAGTCAGCGAACTCAAAGTCAGCAGCAACTGAAGCCATTGCCTTTAGATGACCTCGTGTCTAGCAGTAATTGAGTCGCATCTGGCGCGGGAATGGTTTGTAATTTGGCAACCTTATCTCTCCATTCACCTGCTGCATATTTAACCTAATTAAGTCCAAATTGGCGAGCCAGGGTCAGTAGCGACATTTAAAATGTACTTTAATAGTACTTTAATCGTTTGAATCAGGCCTGGATTATTCATCTAGTATCGCTTGAAACAAATAAAATAAAATAAAAATAGTGTGATGTATCATAGCAAAATGAGTCACAAGTTGAAGAAATGGAATTTGAAATGATGATATAAAGTGGATTCCAATGATGTTGACATTTAGAAAATCTGAAAAGTATTTTTCTATTCTATGTTTGATTTGTTCATGTTTGAACAAATATTCTGTAACATTTCTAGGTGAAAAATTTAAAGTAGAGGATAGTTAATATACACCATAGGATGACCTTAGAAACCCATGAATACATTTAATACACTGTCCTGAAATTCGGTGGTGGTGTATGTGGCTTTCTGTGACATCCCTGGGCGAAAAAAAACTTGCGGACATTGTATACGGTAAGTCAGATACCAACCTCATTACATCCTATCTTATAAAACATTTTGAAAAATATCAATAAATTATGACTCATCTTTCTATAAGACATCACATATTGTATTGGCAATGGCTGCTGTCCTCCATGCAAAAGGAGACCGTCTCTCATCTTTAATTAGACAGCGCTGACATACCCTTAAAACTGCCAAGAATCCCATCTTAATTTCAGACCTTTCCTTCTGCCTTTTTTTATATCATCTTATGTGAGCTGAACCTATTCCGTCTAATCGGTTTGTCCTATTGATCAGTAGAAACTGCATCCGAGTCCAATCGAGTACTGCCTTTGTTTCCTGGAGAGATAGATCCACGAGTGACTGATGCGGGGTAATTTAAAACTTCCAGACTTGGTGATTTGGTTAGGAAGTTAGCAGAGAAACAGGAAGGCATACTCGTACAACTTTTAAGGTCATGGTTAGAGAACATTCGTTGTCTGTCCTTGTTTTCTCGCGGGATGCAATTCGAGCTATTTATGCGCATAAGTACATCAACTAGAAACTTCTTCCTTATTAACCTTTGCAACAGCCGGGAATTTTGTTTGTCATATTGATATAGTTGGTGTTGTTACCTACACCGTTTTGGTATGGTTGAAGCATCCTCAATTAGGGAAGAGGAATTTGCTTTGCCCCCAGTGATGAGTGCCTAGATGCTTTTTTTGTGAACTGTCCAAGCACAGGTTCTGTTTCCTTTCCGTGCTATTAAACTGGGTAGTTGTATTGTCAAAAGTTGGTTTACCTAAGAACTCCCCTTTTTTAACCTGCCTTAAAGGATCATGCATCAAAGAATCGTGTTTTTTTAAAAACAATTTCGTTAATTAAAGCCGGAACAAAAACCTCCCCCTAACCATGCAGAAAACGGGTATAAAATAAATTTCTCTTTTTTTTTAAACAATAATTACTGTTATTAGTTTATTATTTAGTTTATAACCTCTAAACGGAAAATCTAAATATACTAAAGGAAGAGTTGATGCTGAGCTTTAAGTTCATCCTCTTTCAAACTTCATTATCAGCTATTAATATTGCGACAAAAGACTTATTGCTTCACCTATATGACTTAAGTCATCAATATTTCGCTGCTGTTATAATACATGAATTTGAAGTCACATCGGCTGACAGAAAACGAACGCTGGTGAGCGATAATACATAAATCCGCTGCAGTAAAGGATTTCGGTGACTCACCGAAATATTAATGTGGACGTTAATGAAGGCCTGCAGAATTCTCCAAAATGGACGTTTTTTTTGTTTTTTTTAATAAAGGTTTATTATGAGTATACATATAATTTGACTGGTATTCAATAGATCCCTCGTTGCTTGGAGGATGATCTTTGACAATATATTTTGTAGACATATTATGTTTAAAATACTCACAAAAGGCATGATGTCTCAGCTCAAGGGCGAACCTTTTGCTGGTCTACTGACAAGATGCCCTTACAGTTCTTTTGTAAAATCAGACATAGAGCATAGTACGTACATATAAGGTAGAATAAAATGGCACAACATCGAGTTACATGAACAATAAGTAATACAGCTAAAGGATGAATTGATAATGAAGAGGATGCGGAGGAGAAATGGAAGGCAAGGTTACTCAGATGCAATTAGGCAGCCTGAATATAAAACATCGGGCACTGAAAGACATTACAGCACAGGTTGCATGAGTAGGTTTTCTCGAAATGTGATATAGGTCCAAACGTTTAATTCAAATGGAGAGTTATTGAATTAAATCAACTTGCTTAAAGCAAAAACAAATCTTATTTTACCGAAAGCATAAGAAGAGCCACAGGGAGTAATGCATTAATTGGGTTGATTGCCTTTGGACAAAAATCTGTGGTTTTATTTCGCCTTGATAATTAAACTCACACTTTTTACTATTTTGGTATTTGCCCGCGGTGAAAGGAAATAATTCCCAATTATCCATGTTTTAAATTGATCAAATGCCGATCAGAGTTGGGCTGGCCTTTATGGAGAGTGGCGAGTGGTGCCTCTTGATTGGGTAGATGTTCCTGTGCGACAAACAGACAGAGGCACACAATCTGGGTTAACCAGCAATAAATGCAACTAAAATGGTAAAGGTTTTGGAATTCAAAGGAACCAACCTCCTGTTGGTTCCTTTGAATTCCAAAAACCTTTAACATTTTAGTTGAAAGACTGGATTTACGCCAATATATAGCTCACATAGAGTTATAACTCTTATACGTCTCAACAAGTTCAAAATGCGAAATGATAATTATGAATTTTAAGATAATATTCCCAACGAAATTTATGAAATTATGAATTCATGAATTTATGACACTTTGCTCTGCCCCCTCCTCAATCCCCCATCTTTTATACAAAGAAAGTCGTTGGTCTCAGTGGCTTATGCTAAGGCTACTCCAAGGTTTTCGTCCTTGCGGCAGATATGGTTCTCTAATGCAGCCCCATTGGTTTACCATTAGCCGCAAGGTGAAAACCGGATGGGCCGCAACGAAAAATCTCTTGGTGAATTTACAATTAAGACTCTTACACTATTGGTTCATCAGATGTTGATATTTAGATATATATTTCACTTGCAATATATTCACACTTCTATATAATTGTTTTCTTTAACTAAAATGTTAGTTAACCCTTTGTGGATATGGGTCAGATTTTCAGAAAATGTACAAATGGCAGCTCTACATATTTAGTAATTTCTGCTAAATTCTGCAAAAATTAAAATTTTTGGGTATATCTGAGTATATTTGGTATCGCATTTATTTAAAGTATCAGTTCTGTTATGTTAAACTGCATTTAGAAGTTAATTTTTGTCTTAAATGTGGGTTATTTGAGAGGAATGTTGAAGGCGAATTGTACATTTTCTGAAAATCTGATCCATTTATAGATATGCCTGTAGTGAACCTGAATTGCAAGGAATCCAACCGAGGAGTGTGTGTGTGAGGGGGGGGGGGGGAGGGGGGATGTAGTATGTAACATTGCATCTAGCCTTGCGATTCGCTTCCAAGGATCCAACACGTTAACAAACTGCTATATTTATCTCATCAGTCGACGATAAGGCTATACTTCGTTTATACAATTTCCACTCACTGAAAATCCAAAGTGTTAATAATAAAAAAAAGTATTCATGTTGGTTTCATTGGTCTAAATACAAGCTAAGTTTGTCTCCTAAATATTATAACCCCACCCCCTCCTCCCGCAAATAGCATTCCCACGACATATGAATAATTATTTTTAAAAATGCCGTCTAAGCAGTGTGACTCAGAATTAGCAGGAATTGTAGAAAAATGGTCAGGACAAGGGATTTGAGTGATCACTCAAGTGGCCATTAAAATGCACGCTGGCCACTGCATTCGGAGATGGAATCGATGAAGACTAGTGATCCTGGCATTGCAAAAGCCCCATCCCTGAGCTGGCAGGGTTATTGGTAATTTTAGTGGGGGATGGCAGAACATCGCAATCTTTTTATGCGGTCGGAAATTGATGGATGGGTTATAGTATGACCACAGCGATTCGGCCTTCGTGGATAGGTTTTCTTTCAGTCATTTAAAATCAATTTCAAATTAGGGATATGTATTATATATACATATGGATTGATGGATGGATGTACGGCTGTGCAATGTTGGGTTAAACACAATTTGTTCTCTCTTTTCTGAAGAGTCAGCTGCTATCTTATATAACCAACGGTTGCGGTTGGTTTTCTCTAGTAGTTTTCACTATTTAGGATGCAGTCTCCTGATCTATCTAATTTGCCATTAATTAAGAGTGCCTTAAGTATTGAAAACATAGATAAAACATATAGAGGTCATTATTTTGATACCTTGATCATCAGCATTAATTGAACTCCGCTTTGAAAATTGATTAAAAGAGTTTTTAAAATAATTATGGTTACATGAATATTGGGAAGAATGCATTTCCGACAGCAGGAGAATTCATTATGTTTAAATTACACACTTTTCTTCAAGAAATCATGAAAAAGGTATGATATGGAGAGGGACAGGACAAGAAAAATTAAGGTGTTATTAGAGCCCCAAACAAAAGGGACAGAAACTGGGGAATATGTACATATAAATATGGTTGATTTATTGATAATCAATACTGATTAAAATTGTTGTTTTACACAATAATACCCTACATATTGATGAGAGATTAATGATATACTATTATAGCCACAGAACCGAAACCCGAACATGTCTGTTTTGGGGAATCAAAGCCTTGTGAACCGACCGTAAGACCTGGGGCTCTCCACGGGCCACGATTCATGAGTGCTTCTTCCCATTTTTAAAGTAGAATCGTTAAAATGTGGAACATCGAATGACAGAGGCACTGCCAAATGGAAGCCCATGTTGGCCTCGCTCCTCAATATGTTATGAAAAGATTGCTTGATCAAATATCGGTGAGGCGTTGCCCTTGCTCGCTCAGATTGCAATGCAAGGTTCCTCACTCTTAAAAACTTGATTTATCGTTGCTCTGGTGTTCAATGAATGTAAGAATGAGTAGAAAGTATATATGACATTTCGGTCAAGTGTTTTTTATTTTATTTCTCCTCGGCACTTTTATAGACTTTGCAATAGTTTTTCGATTTAGGAAACTTCAATGTAGTGGACAGAGATATTATATATGTCTCAAGAAAACTAATTTATGACATAAGTTAGAAATCTATCATATTCCTAAGCAGAAATAATATGGCTTCTCTCCCCAAAGCAGTTGTATTTTATGCTGGCCACTGGGGTGCCTATGGGAATAGATCTATTTCAATATGGGGTGTCTTTCACAGTCTCATATTGGTATAAGGATATCACGTCGGGTGCAAAGTATGTACAACATACCACCTACATATTTCATTTCTTTTTTCTTTTCTTTTTCACCAATATACAAGTTATTAAAAAGCTAGCGAACACAGGTGGTATATCATTTCTTTTTGGCGGGGACACACTACTGAAAGGATGGCAGATATTTCATTGCAGAACTAACCAAGAAAGCTTGCTGGGCTTGAACCGAGATCGTTCAACATTTCATGAATTAAAATTAAAATTAATGTACTTCAGGGTAGATTCTCTTCATCACCCCATAAAGAAATTTAGCACACACTTCATCGTATAACTGTAGTTTAAGGTAATTAAATGTTAATATGATAAATATGACCACCAGGACTTTAAACCTTTAATGATAGGGCGATGTATAGAGTGAATATTTATACTATCGCCCACAATGCCCACTTACACACCCTATTGAAATATTGTAACATTTTTGCAGACCTTGCAATACATACCCTGTGAAACATCCTATTCACCCGCTCTTGGTACTATCTGAGGCATGCTATCTCTGGGGAATGAACATTGCATGGGATGCGGATATGCTCTAGTAAGTGTGTATACATACGCTCATATAGGTTTCAAAAAGCCATTATTGGGAGGAATCGAGCATGCTGTCATGTATTAGACACTGATGACAATGGCACTCACATCAGATAAACTCTGTATTATATATGAGCGTGCTCAAAGCAGACCTTGGAGATTTAGGACACATGAAGGCAACACAGATCTATATTATATCTATTTATGTTTAGCAAAGGGAGAGGTACTACCTCGCTATAATTATAACAAAATGTTACTTAATGATAAATTTCAAATTGGAACTACATGAATGGTCTAGGCTATCTGTATTACACCAAACAGCAAGTGACATTAATTAACCCAACATGTAAAGTATCGAACGGATATCTTTCAGGTGGTGGATAAGTAAACAGGATCATTTGTTGTTCTTATAAACATATTATTGGTGATATAGATTTGTAATAAGGCCAAAAGAAATAATAGGTGTGTTTCCAGATAATACCACTGGGAATTAGGTAGGGACGTTGGCGGGGGCGGGGGAGGGTGTTACCTTTTTATCATCAAGAACAACAGTGACTAGCTTACAATAATTAAGTACATTTTGAAATATTTGTATTTAAGAGCTTCACAATTAATCTTGATCTGCCACAATTTTAAACAAGAGATTTCTTAAAGTGATAGGGTGCACTAGGCTATTGAGAGTGTCTGCGTCTGAGATAAACATATTTACCCAGTACTCTATCCACTATGTTGTAACTTGGGCCCGTTGTGCCCCTTTCTCTCTAACTATTTCTCCATCGGAAGTGTACGGAGCAACGGGCCCAGTACAGGTCTATTGTGCCTGAGTCCTGAATGGTCTCAAACGCTTGTTATCGGGTAGGAGACTAGTATCATCGAGCACTTTGAGGCCCAAAACATATGATATAATAGGAAAGAAAAGTAAATGTCATTGAAGGGTTATCCAGTCAGAATGAACATCTTGGGAGTCAAAAGCAATGACTTTGATCGCGCCTAGTAGTAGTGCAACCGTTTTCAATGGTCATGACAGTGTGACTGGATTTTCCCAGGATTCTCCTGGAAATGAGTTGTCAGTATTGTTGGGGGGAAAACCGGCCATTTACCAGACTCTAGTATGACAGTGTAGGTAGGCTAAAACCCTGCCCACACACAGCCGATTTGCCTCCCGATTGCCCCCCCCCCCCCGATTTGGGTCTTCCGATGAGTCCTAGGACTTCATTTCCAATCCTGGTTTATGTTATTTCAAAGAAATTAGCAAGAATTTGAAATGAGATCATAGGATTCATCAGGAGACCCAAATCGGGAGGCAATCGGGAGGCAAATCGGGCAGGGTCTCAGGCTTTTCTAGGTAGGCTACGAATAGGAAACACACCAACATTTTTTGGCCTAAACTCCACTCATGGAAAAAACCACCCACCTGAACAGTGAATGACTACCCTGCCGATAGGTGGCAGGATGATTCACGGTGACATTGAACCTCCCTCTCAATCTGTCATACTGGTCTGGGGAGAATACAATTCTCTTCCCCAACCAGGCCTCACTCCACACCGCAGTACCCACCCAACCTTGTAGCAATTCTCAGGAGAAAAGTGATATATGGAGATTTATTTATGTCAAGGCTTGGATATGGAAGTGCCTATCTTTGTTTTACACTCCACTTGACGCTTGATCTAAGTTGCTTCAGGTTTGCTTCAGATTCCAATACATGATTACCATGCATGACAGCTCCATGCTGTCTCATATATATGTGTATGATGACGTTTAGCTTTTGGTGGGTTGCTATTGCTTCAACTACTCAAACGATTATATCTTAATTGGTTGTTTTGGGACAATATGGTTAATAATGGTAATTTTGAGAAAGCATGTTGAGCTGCTGCTGGTGTTGTACAGCATGTGATCTTAATAGTTTTCTATTATCTCTCTATATTTCTAGTTTGATTAAATGTAATTTTTATAATGTACTATACTGTACGCTTAGAATTATTCACATGTACATAAACATAGTGTTTTACGGGGGTCCTCCACTGGCTACGGTAAGCTCTGCAGTAAGCCTTCCGATGCTGTTGTAGTGAGGAGTGAGGAGGTCCTGCCTACATAGCCAGTGAACTATGTATACTCTTGAGATATATGGGTCAGATTTTCAGAAAATGTACAATTGGCCTTCACCAATCCTCTCAAATAACCCAAATTCCAGACGAAAATAAAGTTAAAAATACAGTTCAAGCTAACCAAAGCTAGAATCAAAATCATTGAATGCAATGCCAAATATACTCGAATTTACCTAGTATTGACTAAATTTCAACTTAATTTAGCAGAATTTACTTAATGTGTACATCTACCAATTGTACATTTTCTGAAAATCTGACCCATATCGACTAGTGGTGAATAATGTTGACTTCCTCATAGTGCCTGTAATAAATGTGCTTAAGCATTGCCTCTTGGCCACTAGTAGACCAACTGTAGCATGTGGCCATATATG
This sequence comes from Sthenelais limicola, assembly GCA_942159475.1. Classification (NCBI taxonomy): domain Eukaryota; kingdom Metazoa; phylum Annelida; class Polychaeta; order Phyllodocida; family Sigalionidae; genus Sthenelais; species Sthenelais limicola. Next base: position 32,080,441 of record OW804099.1, read on the forward strand.
AAATGTGCATGCCTCTTGCATTGATGGGCTGTGAAATAAACATAGCATGTTTAGGAGCGTAAATGTCAGTCGACAGATGAGCATAGATTGCGTTCTTGTCATACAGAACAATTCAAAAGCTACAACGCCTGCTTAAGTAGACAACTCAAGGTAGAATTTCTCGCGGAGTAAGAACACTTATGTCTAATAGAATAAAAGGAAAAATGAAGGAGAAAGTAATAACGAATGAAAAGGTCTCACACAATATGGCAGTTCACTTGGCATAAATCAGGTTTTATCCATTAAGGAGTTTAAGAACCGATAGGAGAACTTAGCACTCTTGTGGTAAATTGGTCCCCTTTGACCAGTTAAACCATAATACCTCAGCTAGGTGTTTCAAATGTAGTTGTGTTCTACACGCTTATGGCAAGCCCTTTGGGTAACAATTCGATAAATAATGTTTATCGAGTTAAAATATCTCGGAAATAATTATCTCGAGGAACATCATTTTATCTCTGGAAATACTGTTTTTCAGTTGAGAAACACTGTTTATGAAAGCTGCACACTCAGTTAGTAAAAGACAAAAATATTTTCTATATTTTCTTTAATTCTTTTCCATCCCATCTAAAAGTCATTTGACCGTAATTCCGGAGGATTGTCTTTGATCGTTTTTGTGACAGAGCCTCTAAAATGTCCTAATCTGTATTTTGGAGGACCCACTCGAATCCTTTCCTATGATGAACTCACTTATTCTCGCTCATTGGTGGCTGTTTTCCCTCGGCCGATTTGCCTTCAAATTCGGGTATAAACGTATAACAGCAGCAGAATTTTGACAAATTCAGTCATTTAAGCCATAATTTGGTCATAATTGTCACAGTAGCTGAGAATACAACTTTAAGATAACAAATTGGTTCTCAAATAAAAACCAAATAATGTACCCTGATAACCTTAGTTATTTGACAAAACCTTATAGTTTTCAACTGATAAGAGTTTCCATTATTTTGGTAAGCATGGTTTCTATTGCCAATTGAAAAGAATACTTTCAGCAGTGGGGATAAATTCGGGATGACAAAGGCCACATCCTTCTATAATACCTGGGTAAATACAGTTCCAGTCGGAACAATAAAATATTAAGATACGGAATCCCACCGATACCTGAGCTTCTATGCAGAAGAATACACATACCTATTATGGACAGTAATACAGCATTTTACTTTCCCTATCTCAATCATCTCGATGCCTTTATTGACTGAGTCGTTTTGGATTGCATGGATAATGTTCCTCTACAAATCAGGAAGTGCATGAGTCTTCCCAACACAAAGCAAAAGCTGGGTATATGATTGTGGTTTGTTTATTGTAATTCCAGCGTTTTGGGTCGCATTTATAAGCCCTTTATTGATAAAACCCTCTTTATGTTGATCAACATAAGGAGGGTTTTATCCACAACATTTTAAATATCTGCAGGCGCGCACATAAAGAAGAGACAATTAAAACGAGACAATTTTTAGCAAATCTAGACAAAACCGCGCTCATAAAAAAATGTGTCCTTAAAGCCATTCTCAGGCAGTTTTGTCTCGAAATGTTGAAGTTTTGTCTCTAAATTTATAATTTGGAGACAATTTTGCCATAGATTTGAATTTAACCTGGGCAATCAAGTAAGTAACCAGTGATGAATAAAGGTTTTTTGAAACTTTCAAGAGATTAGACAATGCCTAGTCAAAAATCTTCAATAAAATCCCTGGCTTCAAGGACAATCTTGAAAGGTGTGCACATAAAGTCAGATTGTCCTTGTCCTTGAAGCCTGATTTTGTCTTTGTCTCCAGTCTCTGAAAATTAGACAATATATTGCCTCTTCAGTTTTTGTCCTAATTTGTGGTAGTTTTCTGGTGGCTGGCGGTAGTTTTTGGCATGGTTTGGCGGTATACTACCTACTTATAGTAGTATATCACTTTAGTGACAAATTCAATATTTCTAGACAAAACCATCCAAGGACTGAGTTGTCCTTATTTCTTTTTTCTTTCAGCCTCAAAATTGTCCCAGAGACATTGTCCCAGAGACATTGTCCCAGAGACATTGTCCCAGAGACATTGTCCCAGAGACAATAGATGAACTGCATTCAATGTAAAACAACCAAAATTGTCTCCAAATTGTCTCCAAATTGTGAATTTAGTGACAAAACTCCAACATTTCGAGACAAAACCACCTAAGGACAGCTACTGGAGCTGTCCTTAGTTTTTGGTCTTTCGGCCTCCTAATTGTCACAGAGACTGCAAAATTGTCCCAGAGACAATAGACAAACTGCTTTATGAACACAATATATATTGTCTAGAACTACTTAAAATTGTCTCGTTTTGATTGTCTCTCCATTATCTGTGCACCTGCTGCAAATCTTACAAAATAGCTTGTATCTCTATGCAAAAAACTACTGCCAGCCGCCAGAAAACTACCGCAAATAAGGACAAACATTTTAGAGAAAATTACATTGTCTAATTTTCAGAGACCGGACACAAAAACAAAATCATATTTCAAGATTGTCCTTGAAGCCGGGGATTTTATTGAAGATTTTCGCCTAGACATTGTCTAAAGACTAGTTTTTTATGTGCGCGGGCCCTGATCACAAGAATAAACTTTCGTTTGAGTCAAAGAAAAAATATGATACAAGAAAGAGCTGACGAAAGCAATCTGTGTGCCAGGAACACGAAAGTGCTTCCAATAATAGTCTCAGCTGATATTTCAGACATTCCGAACACTACCGCCCTGAAAGCGAGTCTATCTCCATGACTGAGATATAACACAATCAAAGACATATCGCAACTCCGCCCTCAACAATGCCGTTGCTCCTCTCTCATCTAACCACGTCAGAATATATATGGGAATGGAAGGGAGTGCTCCTCATTCAACCAGTGCTACCCTGTCTCTGACATATGGGCGAAACCGTCAGAAATTGTACTATCAACATTGTTTGGTATTGCCTCGAATAAAACACTTCTTCGGTTATAAATGGTGAACTATCGCATGAGAATCGGCTTAGTGGACTAGGGCCTTTATTCTCAAGATTTCACAGTAGGAATGTTGTCATCTTGTTGGTACCCAGAGGTCTAAGTCGTATGAATGCGTGTACCGAATCTCAAGTCAAATCTCAAACATGAAAAAAAACCCCATAAAATATAGAAATACTTTTCAGATTCCAAACATGTTAATATCGTTGGAATACACTTAAGCCTGGGTTCCACTGCCACGCTACTTCTCCCGCTACTACTACCGTTTCTTTGGTCCCGCTACTTTTAGAAGCGGGAGCAAGTAGCGGAAGCCGCTTCTATTCAAACATGTTTGATTTGAAACGGCTACTTCCCGTTACTTCTCGTTACTTCTAAAGTAGTGGGACCAAAGAAAACGGGAGTAGTAGCAGGAGAAGTAGCGTGGCAGTAGAACCCAGGCTTGAATCAAAACTTTTCAAATATAATAGCATCTAAAAACATCCACTTTGTTCTACTTAATTATCTACTCCTTTTCTGTGACAGAACACCTTTCGTACCTAATTTTCTCTTATAAATGTTGGTTAGTTGAAAGGATTGGTGAAGGTGAATTGTACATGTTCAGGCGACTTCACCCATATAGGAAGAGTGGGTGAAAAAGTTAAAGCCTATGGGGTAGTACAGTCCCTCGGGTGTTTTTGGTATTGTCTGCAGAGGTGATGGATCTTGGTAGGAGGCGGACTGCCAGGGGGAGATAGCTCTTTTATTGGCTTAAAGTTACGGAACTAGGAAAGGGACACAGTTTCTTTTTACAGTTTAAATGCCTACACTTTTGAAATGTTCACTCATCGACCTTGCATAATATTCCTCTTTATCGATATTAGAGCTGCATTCTCAGTTCACATCGGTCAAAAATTCAATTTTTCCCCCGTCCCTTTTCTACCGATCTAAAAATCCTTTGAGCAATTTAACAATTATTGGAGGATTTTGTCTGTTTGCTTTTGCTACAGGGCTTCATTTACATTTCGGTGACCCGCCGATTTCTTTGTCGTAATTGCTGAGAATGCAACTTTAAGAGCTCAGAGGAAATATTATAGCTGTCTTATAAAGAAGTTTTCATATTATGCTACAAGATTATACTTGCATGGGGACTCCAGCGGAAACATATACATAATGTGACTAAAGTCCGCCGGCGTTTTTATGGTGGTATGGTATGCCTGCATACATACATGTATTAAACTCATTTCCTAAACAAAATAACATTTGTTTTCTGTTCAATCGTGGTAACATCTGGTTGAAACCGCCAGTAATATTCATACCATGTCTCCATGTCTCCATTTCGAATTAAGATTGGAGTAAATTTGGAGCGAACATTTACAGGTTCATAGCAATAACTAAAAACCTGTCTTGTCAGACTACATCATTTCCATTCGCATTCACATCTCTCCACTGAATTCCTAAGAATAGGAATTCAGGTATTCAGAGAAATAAAGGCTTATGTGGTGGTAAAGGTGGAATAAAAGGTCCAATATAGATATGTTGTGTCGGTCAGTACCAATTTATGAGACTATTTACTCTTTTCTTCCCATACGTTGAATTTAGTGCTTCCTAATGATCCCAAAGGAACACTCAATATCCCATTCGTTTCTTTTTGATGAGTATTTACCTGGAAGAAATGTACTTCTACTAACCATAAACGACGTCTGAGCGATATAGTGACCTCCTGCGAATATAATAGAAGCTTTTCCTTTGCCATTGCTTTCGTACTTGTACGAGTTGTAGTTCGTCCTTTTCCAAAATCCGGATAAGGATGTGTAAAACGTCAAAGCTGCACTTTAACACCTTTTGAGATTAAGTTTGTCTCTTTTCCAACCCATCTAACAGTCATTTGACCAAAATTGTGGGGGATTTTGTCAGATTTCTGTTGCTGCATGGCTTCTCATATTTGGGAGACCGGCAACAAAGTCCTTTTTTGTAGTGACTCTACTTCATATGGCTCCCTGCCAGCCGGTTTCCCTTCGAGTTCAAAGGCTTGTATTTAAGCGTATAGCAGACGAATTATCAATCAAGAAAGTTGAGTCCTATAAATCATAATATAAGTATATTTGGTATCATTTCGATTTGTTGAAATAGCTGAGAAGGCAGCTTAAAGGGAAATTATATAATTATAATCACAATTATTCCTGTGACTCCTGAATAGAGAATCCATTTCCTAAATTACAATTTGGTTCATAAAGTATCTCTGACAGCTTGTGACTTGTATGGGTAGCAAATTGTTTCCACGAGTTCCGTTTAAAATGTAGCAATGCAAAGTTAACAACATAGAGACAGTTGAATTAATGTTTTTCACATATTTCATTGCTTAAAGGTCGGGCTGCTAATTGCAATATTCCGATGTAGAGTGGAATGAGAAATAAATAATTTGGACACATACAATCATGCAACGTTTGTGAATATGTTTTACGATGCTATTTATCTCAGCCGGCCTTACACTAATTTGATAGTAGTAATTTTTACAATTTTATTACTAGACTTACGGCAGTGGGTGAATAACAATGGCCTCAATTTATCATTTGTCACTTATTTACTACATGTGCATTATTATAGTACTGTAAAATATCATTTGGAGGATCATCATAGAGGATACGCTATTATAACAAAATCTAAAAAAAAACACAAAACGAACAATAGAATTCCTGGGGCAGTATACTATCATATATTGCTGTGGTACCCTTTAAGACGGAAGTCAGCAAACAGGGATATACAATATGTAAGACAGAATATGGGAGGAGTTAGCAATAGTGAGAGGAACTTTACTTGGTAGTGATTCTAGTCACTTTAGAGATCTCTATATTGCAGTTTAGTGGACAAAGCCTACACTCTCCAATCTAAGATGACTCTGCAAATTTGTTTGTCTGTCTAGACAAACAGTTGGCGAGGTGCTCGAGTGCAATTCCAGCGGAAAATTGGGGAAAAGTTAATCAGTTTAGAAGTAGTATTTCCACACTTTCCCCAACCAAATCTACTTAATTAAATCGATGGAAGACCGCTAAAATAAATTAAACTAAAATCAAGCCAGGGTTTCAGTGTTCAACGCTTGATAGATTGGTTAATCACGCCATAGGAACATTTGATTCTGTTAGGATTTTGTTTGCCAATATCACCCCTGATTTACTTCTCTTTCCCCTCCATACGTTCATCCCTTCCCATTCCCTTTACATCCAACTCAGTTTGCGCCGCCTTATTTTCTATTGACTAGGGCATAATTAGTAAGGCTATTGAAGACTGCACCTATTGCTAAAAGTCTGATAGGAATCGGGGTAGCCTAAATGAAAGCATTAGGAGAACATTTCTGTTTTGGTCGTAGGCATTTTGTAGCCTGAATAAAGGCATTAGGAGATGATTTCTACATTGTTCTTAAGCATTTTGCAGATGATTAAAATGTTATGCATCTTTTTAATTAGCAGATGCACCTGCATTGTACACATGCGTCTTTTATCTGTGCGAGTTTTTTAAAAAGGGCCTCCGTAACTAAAGAGCACAGCATGCCACTGTTCCTGATCAGCTGCCTGCTAGTGACAACTTAATAGCTGGATTGAGAAGTACATCTATAAGGAAGCAGTGCCTTCAAAGGTAGTGCAGTATCCATAGCCTAGTCCCCCCACTCCTCCTCCTCTGTCCCAGGTACTATTGTTTCCTCCTGTCAGGATAATAACATTTTCAAAGAAACCCTAATCACGACCTGGATATGGGAGAAGACAAGCGTCCAACCAAACTGGCTTGATCTTAGCGAATGCTCGCAAGCGTTGCCTTTGATGTGCTCCTTCCTACTCCTATACCCCTGAAAACATATTACAAGAATCAATCACACGCAGTCAGATGAAAAGTTCCTGCCATGAATAATTCAGTTTTTCTCCAATTTCCCCAGGACCAACAACTTTAAGGCTGGCAGATGAATATGCTAAGCTTGTAAAGGTAGCGTGAAGAATTACCCATATGGGTATTTCGCTTTTTTTACATCTCCGCGACTACTATCAGGTGGTGCCATATAATAAATCAGCTCCCATATGGTGAAAGAAGTGGTGCGAATATGAGGAACGATATCAAATCATGAGTGATCATTACAACAAAGTGATAAAAACGGGTTCCCAGTGGTGCAGTCAATTAAAAGTTCAGCAACAGCGAGGGTAATAGAAAGAGGGCTGTTTTATGAGGCCATTTTTTAGGCAATGTAGATAACTAGATAGATATGCACTATAGTTCTTGGCAAATGGTTTAATGGCTGCATCCAGCACATAAGAACGTAGACTACATTCACATCAGTGTTGATATACCCATGAATAATTAAGCAACCGAATGACAATATAAGTAACGAATTGTTGATTGAAGATTCATCACCGTTAAAACAATAAAAACATTGCTCGGATGTTTCCATTTGAAGTAGCTTGAAATGCTAAACAAAAAAAGGTCGCCCTACCTCAAAACATTCCATTTTTAGTTCCTTAACACGAATGCTCACCTGAAAAGAGTAAAGATTTACATGTATAAACATTAAACATGGATTTACTCAACAGCATAGAATTATTTGTAACTACACATATTCCAACAGAGATTCTTTCTTGTATGAGGCAAAAGTGGTGTTGAACAGATTGGCCCCATATTCACAAGTTTTAAACAAGAAGAAATTGCTGAAATCACAGTAGAGTGACAAATATAAGAACAAAAGGAGGCCTGTAATGCCGTGACAACAGTCAATAGCCAAGGAAGAGACGAGATAAGAACTTGAAGCTACACAGAAGTTGAAGCTACAAGAAGTTGAAGCCACACACTTTTACTATTTTTCTATTCGTTGTATTGATAAAGGTTGCATAACTATATTGTGTATTAACTGTTATCACAGATATCGATAACATAGGCATAACCTTTTTCCACTTGTAGATAAAACTATCGTGTATCTGTTATTGTGGAAATACAACTAAATAAAAATATTTATAAAATATCGATGAGAAATTATCATCAAAACATCTTTTTAAGTACATAAAAAGACTGGGAACAGTCTTTGTATATCTGTTCACTATCAATAATAGATCTAGTCACAATTGACAAGCACTTGCTAGCCTATATATTGCTTATAACTAGCTACTACAATTGGTAGCTATATAAGTTACAAGACAGAGATCTGGGACCCGTTGCAGAATAAAGCTTTACTGAAAGCTGCATTCTCAGCTATTATGACAAACACACTCTTAACAAATTTACTCATATTATGACTTATAGAACTGAATTCGTCAATATTCTGCTGCTGTAAATTTAAAGTAGAATCGCTCGAGCGAAAAACAGCAACCGATGAGCAATAATAAGTGAAGTCGTTATAGGAAAGGATGCAAGCGGGTCCTCCAAATGCAAATAAGGATGTTGTAGAAGCCCTGTTGTAAGACCAACCAGACAGAATCCACCAATATTTCTGTCAAATAACTTTTAGTCGCCATTTGTTGGGATGATGGGGTGTAGGCACACAGACCAAACCCAGTTATAGGCACACAGAACAAGCCTACTAGTGTTGGACGTCCGGTTCTGGCTGACCGCTTACATCTTATGGCTTTCCACTGGTTCATTTTGCTTCGAAATCATTTAGAATTTGTTGTTAATGACAGTAACATCCCAACACTACGTCTACCAGCGTCTACGGGTCCTGGAACAAGACTTCGGCTTCGCCTCAGTATTGTTCTATGGACCCGTAGACCCGGCTGAAGAAACACAACCGGAACATTTGGGGACGGAATTTTCAATGCGGAAAATGCTAATCATTAATGCTAAACCCTTAAACCTCAGCACGGAAGAACAGCTTGACAAGAGACATTTTAAGTAAGGATTTACTGTGCAACAGGCCCCTGGTAGGCTAGGATTGGCGGTGGCCATTGTGTGTAATTCTATAAAGCTGGTCACTGGTGGCGCTAAAGATGGACAGTGGCCAGACAGGTCTGTTTGCTGACCTGTCACTGTGCATACCGCCGGTTTAGTAGCTGGTCAATAATATAACTTGACCTCACTAGGACAGTAGCTGCTCATAGATTCTGGCTGCTGCAGATTCATGAGCACTGTCCTCCTTCCATAGTACCTTCTTGAAAACATCCCATCTGTTAGCCATTAAATTGATTTGTGGATGGTAAAATGAATTTTGAAATCCTATAGGGTCAGATTTTCAGAAAGTGCACAATCTACAGTTCTACACATTTATCAAATTCTGCTAGTAGCATATGAATGTATGTACCAACTTAGGAAGATGTATATTGAGTGTATCTATGCATATCTGAGGTTAACCAAGGAGTATATTTAACTACTTTACTTCAATGACTGACCATCAAGGATTAGCGCTATTTTTTTTACATGCATACAACATATAGAACTTATCAAATATCATAATGTTTACCACCATTGGAATTCGCTTGAATTCATCTTTTCAAATACGATATCACAAAGTTCATTTTTTTGCGACTTATGACTCATTTTTCTGTGACACATTACAATAGGTCTATTGAGTAGGCGATATGTTTACGGTGGCTGACTCTAAGTGACGCACATGTTTTTGCCAGCCTATGATCCAGCTCATCCCCTAGTCTGGAAAATATCCCCGTCACTTTAGCGTGCGACATGCCTGATCAGCCTGAATTATCCATTGCCCATGGTATCCTCCCAGTTGTACGCCCTCCCATTGACACTAAAGTGAAAGGTGTTATGCAGGGTGGGTATACACTGATCTAATAATACTGTACCGGAGATCATAAGTTCGATATGTTTTATAGTCGGTCCCAAACGTTATGTATAATAAATACCATGTTGTCAGATGATATTACGACATTTAAAGAAGATTATTTTAAGAGGTAATTTGGATACAGTTTTCTGTTTATTTTTATTTCGAGAGGCAACGCCTGAGAACCATCCATGACGGACAGAGCGTATTTTGTAATGTATTAAATATTATATTGGCCTTTAACGAAATAAATAAATAAAAAAAAAAAAAACTCTTGGTGTTTGACTGACTCGTGAAAAAGGCAGCGAATTTTCTATTCTCACGGAAATATTTTCAGCCAGATAAAGAGAAGTAAGAACCCTGCGAATATAAAATAAAATAATTGCATAACAAAGAGAGTTGTTAAAACTATCAAGTTGTTTAATATAAAATATTACCAAGATTCTGGTTAAAAACAGTGATTGTAGTGATCTATAGTATCGGATACCACGAAAGAGATGAGATATAGACATCTGTTAGGATAAGTTGGAATCGTTCCATCATGCTTAAGTATCGTACCACTGCTATTTGAGTTGAGAAAGTATTTAGTAACTATGACCAGGAAGCAGCAGTCACAGAAAGACACTACAACGTTTTCAATGGAACGCCGAATACTTTATTATTGTATCAATTAATCAAATGTATTTATCACCTAATGACACATGTTGCAAACGAATGATTTGTAATTTGTTCTACTGTTCCAAGGGATTATCTAACTACTTGCATGGGGAAATAGACACGCGTTGTAAGAAAATACAGTCAGTGAAGGGTCGGCTTCCGTATGCTCAGCTTTGATTATTTTCTTCCGTCATTTGATCTGCGATGGGACAACAAGACAGTCCATGTTGACACATGATGAGCTCATGTCAACAAGCATGGAAGGATGATGTAGCACCCACTACACAGTCAGTGTGCTGCCACCACAGCCAAACATTAGCACTCAAACTGTTGACCATGGTGCTAAATATTCGAGATGTTTTAGATACATCACAGAAACGTCGAGAAATAGACAGTGATAAGGATTGTTATATTAATTACTGCCTGGAAAAATATTGGTGTTATAATGACCTAAGGGAGTGATTAACAGGATTATTAACCTCCATATCGGCACTACTTGTGTATAATCCCGAGACGAAGCTTGGGGATTATACAACAGTGGACCAGCTGCCCCTTAATGTCGGTCATTAATCATATAACAAAGCCTTTCTTAGTATATTCTTCCTCGGCTACTTGTCCATAAGCTGCACCTAGGTAAAATTAAGGGAAGGAATCTGCTCTACAGAAAATGGCTTGTCAATGCTACTTTCTAATTTTTACAGTAGAAATGTCCTAGCTAAGCAAGGACAAATAATAGCTTAGAAAGGAACACCTTAACTAAGGATCTCATATGCAAGAGGCTCCAGGTGGCTCCAGCTTTCATATTTTGTATCATGAATTATTCTTGAATTGAAGTCTCTTCTACCTGCCACGCGCTATAGTTTAGTCAGGATACAGCATCCGTAGATTACATCTACCTCAAGGTTACTGGAGGTGTTTGTCACTTTGCTTCCTCTTGTATTCCAATTCAGGACCACATAGAGCAGGCAGATTACAAGACGATGATGGATTGTATCTGATTCATACACATTTTGCAGTATATTGTGGAATGAGAACAACGACCTTCATTACCTGCCAACCTCTCTGTATAGCCATTCTTTATTTCTGAATTACCTCGACGACGGGCTTATTTCTGGCTAAATACTCTTAAAAAGGTCTGCTGAATGATTTATAATGAAAGTTAAGAATATGTTTGTCATGATTAGGCACAATGCTGGGTGAAGGTTTTTAAACTGTTCTTTGTTTAAAAACAATACCTGCATATGTATAAATTTACACTTATTATTCAATAGAGCCCAAAGGTTCCTTTATTTCACAAAAAAACATGTTCATAATGACTGTTACATTTCTGACCCCAGGATCCTTTTTTAAAGAGCATACTATAAAGTTAAAAAATTATAAGCATATTTAATATCTTGTATAAGAAGTGCCAAAAAATCTTATGAATTTAATTGTATACATCAGCGTGCATATCATAAACGAGTACATGAAGGTACAGTCAAGGTATTTCACGTTATTGTTTGACTCTGAATTTGATAAGAATAAATGTAACCTTGCATGATGTTTAGCTGAAATCAAACTCTAAAACAAACTGTAGAGAGCAAAGCAGCCAATGTTATATACACAACCTGCATACAATCAAAAGCTAGTGGATTGTATGAACGATACAGAGTTCTGGCCATACGTTAAAATTAATCCAAGGTCGATTAAGGACTATTTGCGGTCTGCTTTCGTATAACATCCATTCACATGTTCTATATGTAAATAGGGATATATAATCATTAGCTTAGATTTCATGTGGATTGACATATATATATTAATATTAGTGTTTCCTAGAATATGATGTACTATCTGACCTTAAAGCCTGTCATAACATTCGTTAAATTGCTCTGATATGAATTCATTGGAACCAGAAAAATAGTTTGACATTCAAAAACATTTATTTTCAATTATTTTGACTGCTGTCAATCCTCTTAATGTATGAAGGTTTTGTGGCAGGTTTTACTCACAGGTGATCCTCAATTTGGGGTGTCAGTTCTGAGAGGTTTATCAGTCCTGGGGCCTATTGTATTTAGCTAAGGAAAGTAACATTTTGTTGGAACTCCTTCCCCTGTATATAAGAAGGGAAAAATCCCTTGCTACGTGAAATCTCCAGTTTGTAGGAATAGCCTATAGACATAATAATGGTGGGAAAGTGTAGGGATTCCAAAGTGTAGGAGTTCATCCACAAAATTCACCTTTCCTTAGCTTATACAACAGGCCCCAGTTCTGCGTCATCCCGGAGGACATGTATATGTTTTGTGTCGAGTACCTGCTGATCTATGTTTTGGCTCCCAAAGCACAAGTTTATTTGCTGCTGCTTCTTGATGAGGATAGAGATGGCCTGATGGCCTCTGTCCGCCCTCTCTGATTGTAGATGGGACTTTGGGGAGATCTCCAGATAGGTCACAGTTCTTACTTGCCTCTCCAACGAGGGGCCCGTTGTATAAGAAAGTTTTCTTAAGATTTCCTTAGGTATTTTTCTCTGCTAAGCAGCTGGTAAGGAACCTTTAGGGAGGGAATTTATTCTATGAGTCATCTCTTTTCTCTGTCTCTCTCTCCCTTCTTCTCTATCTCTATTTCCTGGGTATGATCATAAACTGCCTGCCTCTCAGCTCTCCCACCCTTGATATAACACTTCAAAGTGTTGATAAGGGCGTAAAGCCACCAATCTCACTCACAATGTACTCAAAATGTACAATTCGCCTTCACCAAATCTTTCAAATAACTCAAATTTGAGAATACAGCTTAACATAACCCAACATATTTGTTCAATCAGCGCAATAACAGCTATACCTTGTATCTATAATTGTTCAGCCTGATTCACCAACATTTTACTAACTGTGTAGATCTGCAGATTGTACATTTTTGCCCGACCTGACCCATATATATATACAGACGACGCCATTTTGTGTTTCTACAGTAGGAATTCCATGCCAAAGCAAGGAAAAGTAGCTAATATATAAAGAAGTATGATAACTTGGTGTGGCAGGTATAAATACAGACTTAGTGCATATTATTTTACCATTAACATTTCTTAGGAAACTTTACTCTTAGCAATGTTGAATAAGCAACCTTGTTCTTTCCTCATCCATCAGACTTTCAAAATCTTTTTTCTTCTTTAAAAAAAGAGATGCCTTCTTAATGACAAAGTCGATTGTATTGACCTGGTGCTATCATTTATTCTTAGTGTCATTATATTCTTAGTCAGTTACTTTCAAGTACATTACATCAGATTGCGTAACAATGTTGGCACACGTTACAAATTCAGACACCGATTGCTTGGTTGCCAGAAATAGGCAGCAAGCAAGGGTGGGACAGGCTTAAGTCTACTGGATAATGTAGAGAACATTGGCGACACTTGCTAGGATTGGTCGAGGATCTAGTATGATCACCAGAGTGGGCAAAGGAGGTGCGATGGAGGCACTAGATGAATATGGATCATCACTATGCAAATGTGTTTATGGAGTCTATTTTAGCTGTTGGCGTTGGAATTGCATGGGTTGTATTAATACATAGGATAACATTATTTTATATCAAGTATACATAAAAGAAACACTGTTTTTTTATCACAGCTTAAATATTAATCGACTTGAATGGTATTGCGTACATTTAACAAGTCTGCAAAGTAGCAGTGATCAAACTGTCTCATAAATTGGTAACACAAAGGACTTGTCGACTGGTCCTCTATAGTAGTTACGTGAATGTATTTTCATTGATTGCTTATTAGTTATAGGTTCGGAGAAGGAAAGTATGCTAGATTATTGATTGCACGGCGATCAGATGCATACGTTTGATGTTGATGAAGAATATCAAGAAGAACGGGAATAATCAAAACATAAAAGAAAACTTTGATTATAGGGGTGTTCTCATCCGGTATCACTTTGGATAGCCCAAGTGTCGCTAGTATCTGTGACGGAGGTCACCTTGAGGATATAGACATGACTGGACACAGAGGACGGTTGGACTTCTGCTGGTCACGTCGTCAGAAAATTTACAATTGGTACCTCTACACATTTTGTCAAGTCTGCTGAATTAGTCTGAAAAATGAGAAATATTAAGAATATTTGAGTATATCTGGTACTGCATTGATCCGACGAATATGTTCAGTTATGCTAACTGTATTTTAACCCTAGTTTCCTAGTCTTAAATTTGAGTAAATTGAGAGGATTGTTGAAGGCAAATTGCACATTCTCAGGCGACGACTTCTCAGTAGTATTACACTCTGGGTATCATATCTGACAACCCCAATGGCTGGCAAACCCCTAAACAAAATCTACCCCAAACATTGATACATCGCAGTGATCAAATAGAAACTGCCTGCCACTATGCTGTGTTTGTACATCGTGCAGATGAAGGATTTTCGACGAATATATATCTGGTGAGGGGTGAGGGGTGAGGTTGGGGCATGTGGGGGGGGGGCGGGGGTTGTGGTGGAGGGGAGGGTCCAGTGGGCGTTGTCAGTTGGAACGATGTAATCATTGATAGCTGTTGCATTGACACCGCCATCACTTGTAGGGGGAGCCACCAGCTAACGTGGATTAGCCTCTGGATTAGGAGAAGATCTGAGTCACTAATAAACCAGCTACCAGCAGTCCTTCACAGCTCCCAGATGTTTTTATTTCTACACTTATTTGATAGCCATTCTAGGTCTAGCTAGTTCCTCGATAATAATTGTGCTACCATACATATATGGTATTTTAAGAGGTGTTCAGTTGGCCAACAATATTTAATTTACACTATTAATGTTGTGTTGTGTTTATGGTGGAATAGGTTTAGTAAGTTCGCCAGGCTTCTCTCCGAGTATCATTCCCCACCGGTGCAGCAATGAACATTGCTCACTCAGCGTCGTATTTTCAGAAAAGCTTTATCACTGACATTTCCATCCTGCACGTGCATTGATGGTGCATAATCCCGAGGTGATGTACCCGCCTCGTCAATGCCTCGAACAGTTCAGTTGCTATAACAAATGTGTAGATTAGGCAGAGAAGAAAAAGATCTTCATTTAGGGCCTGCTGGTGCACTGTTGAGCGATTAGAACCTGACGTTGTAGGGGGGCCGGGAGTATGCGTTCTTAGAGACAAACCAAGGCCGAAGGCCGAGGTTTTCCCTAAGAACGCATACAACCAGACCCCCCCCCCCCTACAACGGAAGGATCTAATTGCTTTAGTCTTGCATTGTTGGGATCCTCAGACACTTTCCAATTGTGCATAATCCCCGGGCCTCAGGATCATACACCAAACAGTTTACAATAGCCCCTCAATGCCCCCGTTGCATAACAATCTGAGAGCGCAATATTAACAATAAAAAAGCTACCCACAGATTGTTATGCAACGGGGGCAATGTTGGTAATTATTTTGTTATTAATTATGGCGTTACATCCCGATTGTATAACACTGTGCTTACGTAACACTGCAAACTCGGAGTACCATCTATATGAATTAGATGTCCTTTATTAACATACCCGTCCCCAATAGTTGTTTTATTTTGTAACCAAGCATTTTAATTCGCCCAGAATATCGCAATCTTTGTCATTAGTTAACCTCTATATACACCGGATTTCTCCCACGTGTGCCTGAGGGACAGAGCAGATACTTCGAGCAGTAAATCATCATTAGGTTATAGCTCATATAATCCATAATTACCAATAAAAGCTATTAATGGCGGTCCTTCGATAGATTTAAGTGGATAATCACAGGTTCCTGACACCTATCGATTATTTATGTGTTATCTAAAATGGAAGTCCCCATGACAAAGACAGACTGAATCTCATCCAATAAAGGACGGGAAAAGCACTTAATTACTGTGTCACTTGACAAGCCGGAACTATTGACAATATTTGAATCCTTGAAATAGTTTCAGTAAATATGTCTCTAATCAACGTTATATCTGCTAGGAGTTTCAATACCTGACACTTTAATCATTACATCTCTGTTTAATCTACACCGGGAAACAACAAGTGTATACTCACTGTATAAATGTGTAAACATACCCTTGTATTTTGCCTTGTCAGAGTTAGATGAGAACACAATGTTCTTTAATACTTTATTCTACTTTATTTTATAGGTAGATGCTTTAGCAAAACATTTACCCTATCATAAACTTAATTACATTTCTATATCGCTGTTACGAATCTATAGATGCTTTTTACGTAAATTAGGGCCATACTGGAAGACTGGTGTTTCCTTTATCAGATGAATGCCACCTTTCCGTACAACGCTTTTAGGAAGAAATAAATGAATTGGATAGAAAGAAGGGTTGTGCACATACATACAAGCGTTCAATACTTTAAAAATCGATTTCAAATAGGGAGGGATGGCCTATAAGTTTGAGCAGTGGAGACATTGACAAGGCACATTGATTTCTTTTATGCTTCATTCGCAAATATTTCAGAGGCTCTGAAAGTCAAATAGATTTTTCTAAGCAAATACTTTTAACGTGTTGGGGCATTTACAAATACGTTCCCATTTACATCTTTAATGTTGTTTGAAGCCATTTACGATGTCGCAGGCGCATAATGGGTGGGTAAACATCTAAATTTAGCTCTCAGCCTATATACATCTCTCTAGTTTAATCAGACTCAATTCATACTCAGTCAGAATCAGGTTTGACACATCCTCAGAAAATGATATATCTCATAATGTATAATCGTATGCCGGGAGAAGTTTTAGTTTTCATATTCTTTTTTTGTTTGTTCTCAGTGGACTCCCTTGTTTTCTGTAATAACAGAATAATAACCAAGATAAAACCAACACACATGTATTCTGTGTCAACAGTATATCAATTCGACATAGTAGGATATGAGTGAAAAAAGATTCTTGAGTCTACATCAATTCTTCCACACAGTTAAAAGAACTTCTTAGATAAGTGGAACTAGAACTTTAAACATGAATAGGTCACTTAAAAAAGGCTCATATCATAGAGAAACATCAAATCGGGTTTTAAATGTTAAATAAAAGTATAGCTCTTAGTTATACCCCTATACGGTTCAAGTCTCTAGAAAATGTACAATTGGCGTTCACAAATCCTCTCAAATAACACGAAAATCGAAAAAGACGAAAACCAGGTTCAAAATACAGTTCAACATAACCAGACAGATTTCACTTATTTTTCACTCTAATTTAGTAGAATTTGATAGATGTGTAGAACTGTAGATTGTGCATTTTCTGAAAATATGACCCAGATACTCAAGGATTATTTCTCAGAAGTAGAGTCATCATACATGTACCTGAAAAGAGGAGAAAGTGTCATCGGTAAGAAATAAACAAAAGGAAGTAAACCCACAGAACTCACTGTGTTTGTTGACCCAGAACTGCTCGCCACAGCAGCCCACAAATGTAGGCCAGCTGACCGAGTTACTCTATTTACTATTTACAGGGGCATTGAAGCAAAACGATCGTTCAACCTTATGCGTACACATGCATGCTTCAACAAATCACCACCGCTTGAGGATCAATGCTGAACAAATTGTATCAGAGTCTGCGCGAGCAGGACAGAGAGAGAGGTTGCATTAAGACGTATTAGGTTGTTTACTTCCAAACATGATGCTTCCTGTTGGGGCGACAAGCCGAGGAGGGAAAAAGAACCAGTGGGCAGGATCTACAGCCACCCCAGGGTTTATGTTATAATGCACTTTATTGATCTTCAACCGACTCCATCCCAGCCCACATCACCTGATAAGTGAATATCCATCATCGATGAATGCTTCTTGGTTTATGGCCATAGAGAGCGATAGGTTGACATTCCGTCCCTGGCTTTGGTTCCATGGACAAAGCCTCAGGGTAGATTGCTCTTTGACTAAGGTTTCCTAAATAGTGTGAGCGTCAGTCTTAAATCAGGCAAACACCAGATGCGTTTGCTATCCATCTTCAGGGATACACACTTGGGTAGGTACGCAGGCACACTACTACGAAGGTGCTCAACCTCAATGTTTTGGGTTTTAAGGGTGGTCTCCAGTGGCTGTGGTAAGCTCTGTGGTAAGCTCTGCGGTAAGCCTTGCGATGGTGCTGTGATGGTTAGAAGTGGCAAGGTCCTGCAAGGTCCTGTATGGCCAGTGACCCATGTAGGTAGGACCTCGCCATTCCTCTCCACCTACAGAACCAGCACAACACCATTGCTCTGCGGTAAGCCTTGCGATGGTTTGTGCTTGTTCTGTAGGTGATGAGGAATGACGAGGTCCTGGCCTACATGGTCAGTGAACGATGTAGGAAGGACCTCAACACTCCTGAACAGCACAGCACCAGCGAAAGGCTTACCGCAGAGCTTACCGCAGAGCTTACCGCAGCCAGTGGAGGCCACCCTTATTCTTCATACATAATGTGATTCTTCCCATCTGCAAATATAGAATTGTTTACACAATGAAATAGTGCATGGAGTCGTATATCCCAAGAGGACTACATCCCAAGAGATGTATAGCTGTTTACATTCTGAGAGAGTTTGCAACATGTCTCTGATCCTGGGAATATCACAAGTGTGAAAGAGACAATAAAGTTGTACCATGGGTATTAATCGAATAAACTACAAAGCATCATGAGGCAGGTATTTAGTTTTGTTTTCAATTATTTAAAATGTAATGAACTGCCTTGAGAAATATATCGCTTAAAATATCTTCCAAACATGGATTTAATATGGCTGTACAAAGATGGCAATGTAATTGCTATAATATAACAGCGTTTGGGGGCTGTCGATTTCATTATTATTACGAACATATTATATTTGCTGGCAGGCTTTTATGTATCATCAGTTGTAGCACCATATTTGTAGATTATTGTACTTGTTTTCGTGTGTATCAATGTTTCGCATTAAGGCGTGGAGACGGTCCCTTATCTATGCCGGTGGACCCATCTATACAAAGCTAATTTCCTTTCCAAGAAGTGATCTTATCTTTCAAACGAGATCAAGTTCTGACGGGGAAAACAACCAAGACATGACATGGAAACAATTGAAACCAGTCATATGAAGCCTTTTCATTGCTATTGGATTAGTATATAATTTTGGAGAGTGCCATTATGTCTAACGCAAGTTAAAAGGATTTGTCAGAAGTGGGATTCGAACCCACGCCCACAGAAGTGGACTGCGACCTGAACGCAGCGCCTTAGACCGCTCGGCCATCCTGACTGCTGGCATAACATGAAACAATGTGACAACATTACAATAGTAAGAATAGTACAAAGTTGCAATTTATCTTTACTATCTGTGGAGATGAAACATAATCGGACTATAATCGGACTACAATCAGTGAAATCTCTTGGGTTCTTGGATGCACACTGTAGTCAAGTCCACATAATTCCCAAAACAAATATCCGACCAGATGCTATTTCAATAAGTCATGTCCCATAACTGGGTTATCACAGACCTATGCCAAAAATAGAAGCAATTACACACGCAAACAGGGAACCATGTTTTGATTGTATTCTTTTCGCCTCTACTGAGTCAATCGCAATTACTGTCCCATGCATTGCCATGTTGACTGACGCCTCTATGGTAAATACCAATTAATTGTACTCTATATTATGAGAAGAAGTTCTTTGGCTTTATTTCTGCATATAATTTGCATTCATTTAATTACCGTATTGACTGTAACCATAGACGGACACTGCCTCCCATATATATAATATATTTCGATGTAGAGGTGGAGAGCCTCAATGATCGGTCTGCCAGTTCAATCTTTGGTGAGAATTTATTAATTTGAATGGTATTCATGTCCTGACATGTTTCAGTCAGAAGATATTATATATTGTCATCATGTCCCATGAAACATGATACATCTGGTTTTATAAATGAGCGTTCACACTGAAGGATGCAACTGAATGAGGTTCAAGCGCAAGAGAAGTCACATGTCACTCTTCTTTACTTTATTTCATTATTACTATCGGTGTGAGAGTGTCTTATCATTAGTAATTAATTAAAATCAATGCAATTCAAAATATTTATTTGTATCTAAATGCGTTGTACAAAAGAAGACATATATCAGAAATAGTAAATTCCATGTCTAAATTAGTTGCATAGAACTGCACAAAGTTGGTCTTGCAGTCTGGGAATTGTGCACACAGTGAATCATCCCAATCACATAGATTCGATTCAGGCCCTCCTCCTAAAAGCTGCATTCTCAGCTATTACGACCAAAAAAAATCTTACTAAATTTACTTATATTATAACTTGTAAGACGGGATTCATCAATATAATCAATATCATACTGCAGTTGTATGTTTATACTGGAATTTGAAGGTAATTCCGCCAAGACTGTTTGATATACTTAGAAGATGACTCTTTGAAATGGACGAAAGTAAAGGGTCGATGAGGCTCACTTTGTAGTATCCTGGAATAGTTAAATCATGATAAAGGATAATGTTATTTCTGATGACCTGTACGGACGATTATTCAGATGACGCAATACCTTGACTGTAAATAAAAATGTATGATGTCAGGGCATGACGTAAATCACCCCGGGGGTGAGATTGTAATATATTGTTACTAATTCCTGAATAAAGATTTTAGAACAAAAAAAACCGGCCGTAAGTGAAGTCATCATTGGAAAGGATTCCGGTGGGCCCACCAAATACAAATAAGAAGCCACATAGCAAAAACAAACAGACAAAATCCTCCTAAATTGTGGTCAAATGACACTTAGTTGGGTTGGAAAAAATGGAAAAAAAGTGAAAAATATTTAGTCTTTGAGCCAAGGCACTTGTCAATTTTTACAAAGTTATATATAAGTACGTGATCCTCTTGCCAAGATGCTGTATTTGTCTTCAGTATAAAAAACACTTTTTACACCAATATATTTTAACCTACTTACTCAGTTACCTCTTTCTCAACTCTCAAAGAGAAATGAATTATAATTGACTGTATCAATCATCATCTCTCACTATTACTTCATTTTATCCAGTTCCTATCTAGTAACAATATTGATCCGTGATATCTCGGTCGGGAATTTATTGCCAATAGCAACAAATAATGTCTAAATATCGATAAAGTTTTTGTATTGAATATATATAGATTGGTACATATTACCTTGAAAAATGCTTTCCTGGGCGACGTGTACATTAAATTTTGTTCTCACCTATTCATGAACAAAACTTATAGCTACTTATTAAAAAAGGGATTTTCCAAAAAAACAGATCATGTCTGTATAAGCTGTTTCAAAGCTCAGGAGTTGGATATATGTGATGATTGTCCTATCCCCTGATTCCCTGAACTTCACCTTCTCCTCTCTTAGGACTGTTTCTCAGTATTCGGTTTACTTCCATTTCTTCTCTTGATGTCCCTTCATCACAAATCCGACGCCTAGAAACCAGATCACAATTTGGCACTCCCATCATATGCTCGCCATTCCAGTCGTCATGCTTTCCCCCCATACAATTCTTTAATCCCATGACCACTATCATTCCTCTCCAACTCTAAAATCCCCAGGCTCTCTTTGGAGGAGCCTAGCCTACTCAACATCCTATGACAGGGTCTTACCCTTATCTTTCTCCCAATGATCAGGATTACAGCGCTCATGACAACGCCAGATGCGCGCGCATCGTATTCAGTCACGTGACAAGAGTGAAGGTGAGCCGGGACAATGAGGTATTGATGCGCCAGAAAGTCAACATAGATCACATACCTAGAGAACCTTAAAGGGAAAACCCTGTACCCAGGAACATCCTTACATTTCCCATAAATCAGCAACACAACCCGAGACAGCTATAAAGCTATAAATACCGCCCCTCGTTCAATTTCTTGTCTTCGCATCTGAAAGGAACCCTTTATGAGAAGAGAATGGACGATACTGATACGCTTGACCTTTTGAAAGGTCACGCATATATATCGTGTATATGAGTGAGTAAGTGAGTGAGTGAGATTGGTTGCTTTACGCCCTGATCAACACATTTAAAATGGTTATATCAAGGACGGGAGAGCTGAGAGGGAGGCAGCTTATGATCATACCCAGGAAATAGAGATAGAGAAGGGAGCGAGAGACAGAGAAAAGAGACAGAAATGCAGTTCATGGTCATACCCAGGACCAATCATTGGGCATCATTTTCTCATTATAGTCATTGCCGTCTATAATTAGAGCCATGTATAGGGTTAGGGTATAGCTTCGGGATCATTTCAATACAACATAATGTTATGTGTGTCATAGCGGTGTGGGTTGATCAAGCAATCCTCATCGCTAGGATCAGAATGGTTCAAATAAAAGACTATGAAAGAACCTAGCGAATTTGATTATTTGACTAAGACATCGATCTGACATAAAAAGTCCTTCGCCATTGTATTACTATATTATTATATTTTTTCTATAATTCTACTGTATTCTCTACTATAATATAATTTTATTTTATAAAGGTAATATGGATCCTGACTAGCTGAGAACAGCAACCAAAGATGTAATGCTTTTCACTGAATAAACATATCCTAAATTTAACTAAACATGTTGTATTCATCTTGTATTAAATAGAGCTATGAATACAAAAAGGGACTTGTATTTATTTATTTATCATTATTATGTTTGTATGCAAGTAGAAAGAGTAGATTGTGCTCATTATTGAACCTCTAGAATAGTTGTACATACAGTCTAACTTCTTATCGTAAAGAAGAGAGTCTGCTTGGAAAACATAGTATAGTGTCACTTAACTGTTGACAAAAACAAAGGTTATTTACTCTCAGTGTTTAGACCCTCGTACAGACGTAAGACATCTGCTGCTTCAAAGCTACTCGGATTTAACTGGTTCCTCCTGTTGTCAGTACAGTAAACAAAGCTAAATGTTCTAGTACCAGTTTAAAATCAGAACATTCATGCTAAATTATGAATGATTCTCTTTTTTATAAATCGTTTCAGACAAGGACATAACAACATATACAATTATATTTTCTTCTGGCAATGCTATGTGTACAGTCAGATAAAAAGTGATTTTAATTCAAGAATATAATGAATGAAAGTCAAGTAAACACTATATACCGTATATATAGTGCTTAACTCCTAACGTTGTTTGGGAATCACAACTACAAGGATATCGTGTTCCATCAGTCATAACGACCCCTATTATGTTCTTGTCGTATTTACAGTGCAGTTCATTTGAGCCGGTAAAATGTGCACCATCTTGCTGTTAATGAGGTTCTCAATTGGTCATTATATATGATATTACACAACGTTAATTGAAGCCATTGAGATGTTTTCTAATCTGCGATAACTATCCATGGAGAAGTCTCTAATGAAGTTTATCTATTCAATTAGCGTTGATAATTGGATAACACAAGTCTTCAACACTCTTCACAGTTTTCAACATGGAAACTTTTAAACAGTATCCAAAGGAGAATTTAGAGTCCATAATTAATTGTGCTGACGGGATCAATGATTTAGATTTATTCTACAGTAGAATGTGACTTCTCACTTCACTTAGTCTATAACAATTGATGTAAAAGTATATACCGCTGATACCATTCTTATCATGCATTGCAAATCTATGACCATATGAATTTTACCATATAACCGACCCCAGAATATTGTTTTCGTCATAAAGAAATTATTTTATGTTTTTTTATGTTATCTGACAGTGTACACTTGATATTTGATTAAATAGTATTCACACATAATAAATATAGAATGGAACGAGCCACCAGATATAAAAACAATCAAAGGACTCAACTTTTAATGTACTGGCAACTCGTTCCATTCTCTCTATCTATGTCAGATACCGAGGACTCGACCACTTTATTGTGTAATCATATTAATTCGATTTAGGGAAATAAACACCAAAACCGTAAGAAAGATGATGCAAATTAATGTTGCTTGAGTTGTTTTATTATTTGTTCGACCAACGTTTCGGAGAACATTTTCTCCTTCATCAGGGTCATATTAATTAACAAGTCTCTTCTTTTAATATTAATACTCACTTGATAAATGTACATTTAAATGGGTTTTAAAATATTATGCATCCAAGTCTGTACTTAAAGTGTCAGTAAACCCCCAAATATTATGAGCAATTCCATTTCCTTGCTATTATTGAAATGTAACCACCCCGGTTTTACTTAATTCAAGTTATTATTTAGTGAGTTTTACCCATTTAAATGAGTGAAAACGTAGTTCCACAGTTTAACACTCCATTCAAGGCACCACTGTTTGCCTACGTCATAAAGGTGCACCAATCTTGAAATGTACATGCAATGAACATAACAAACAACTCTCATAATTGCTGCTAGAAAGAAGGAGGGTGGGGTGGGAGGAAGGTGTTTGATCAATGCAGTTGTGCAGACCAAAACAACACTGTGTTACATATAGTTCTCTGGTCAAAACAATGGCTGAAAGCAGTGACAGTGAACTGTTTCAATTGCTGGGATATTGGGGGGAAAGGTAGGGATATTATGTTCATTTCTGGCGCACCTTTATGATGTCACACAGCACTCTCAGTGCCCTCTTGTGCTAAACAGACCTTTTCAACTAAGCTTTCCCAATTCGTGCCTGTAAGTGACTATAAGTTAGACATAAATGGAAGTAAAAAAATTGAGACTTGGGTGTTGTATTTATGGCTCCATGAAGTTTGTTGTCCTAAAAGTGACCAGGAACCCGTTGACTGACCCTTTAAGGTTGTGTTTGATATAAAGGATATGAAATCCTTTCTGACTGCCTGGTTGCCACATCTTTCACTCCCACCAAAGGTTGTTGATGCAGGAGCTCCTTTGTCCATACAGACATCAATTAATGTCCTTATCTAAGGAGGGAGGGTGTAAGGCCATATTTGGAGGGAGTATCACATTCCTTTAACCATTGAGGAACCATATGATAAAAAAGGCTGCGTCATAGATTTGATGATAAATGTCACAAGGTGCTGTGAGGTTTTCTTGATTGAGTGACAAATGACAAGAGTGTTATTATCCATCTGTATTGCATTTTATGAACAGTGAACTGTCTTGAAATAGTAGAGATTGTAAATAACAAAGAGTCTTACAACTTCATAAATGCAAGACATCTTTTAAACAAATTTGATTAGACAAAATTTCACAAAAGTGATACTTTTCGGTTGCTACATTTGAAAATAGTTACATATTCTTGAAGGCTTGAATTACACTCACTAAAATGCATGCTATAGATATATTAATTATTTGATACTGCTGGAGACACTCGAGAAATATAATTGAACCTGCTACTAGATACAAGTGTATCAAGCCAGCATTATCATCCTTATACATATGGACACTGACATTTAACTCAACACAAACACCAAAGGCAATTTGTTAAAAGGATAATCTGTATGCTGTCTTCATGCTAGGGGTCTTCTCGAAGGGACTTATCAGCTGTTGAATACTTTTAAAATGGTAATGAAGGTATAACAATGACTTAAGCGGTGACTAAACGCTTCCATATCAAAGGGCGTGCTGATAAAGAAGGCGAGAACAATCTCTTGGCAGTTCCTGCATGTATGGATCATTAATTTGGGCGTGGCTTCCGTGTATTGGTCTATTTTTAGGAATGTATGTCACTACAATTGAAAATACTGTGATTGATACAATAAGATAAAGAAAACAACCCTAGACCTATTTAAGCAGGGGTCATGTAAAATGTTTGGCAAATTATTTTTCCATCAATCATTTAAATCTGCATTTTGATATACTATTTCCCTCCCTCGCTCCCTCCCTCGCTTGCCCTAACTCTCCTCTCTCTAACTCTCGCGCACACTCTCTTTTTCACCCTCTCTCCCACCACGCTCTCTCTCTCCTCTCCCTAGCTGTCGTGTGCACTCTCTCTCCCCCTCTCGCACCCTCTCTTATCTTTCTCTTCCTCTCTCTCTCTTTCACTCCCCCTCTCCCTCTAAATCCTCCCCGTCTTTCTAACTCAACCTCCTTCTTCGGTATAATCTTAGATCAGATCTTGTGATAATTCTAATGAAAATTTCATTGTTATAATTGTAAAGGCTGACATATAGTCACTGTTAATCCAATGTACTATAAGTAATTCAACTGAACGACTGTTACGTTAAATTATAAAAATGAACAAATCTATTTGTAATCTAATTGATGTCAGTAGCAAACTAGGGCCGAATGGAAGATACATATTAGTAGAATTACATGTGCTATTCGTGTATTCTGACGCCAAACTTGAATACTAATTCTATGATAATAATAATTTCAACTTCCAACCCTAACCCCTCTCTCTAACTTGCCCCCTCTCTCCCTCAATCTGGTACATATAATGTCCATTATCATTCTTCTACCGACAAGAGTATTCAGAGCTTGTCCGTCTCAGCCTCGGTGCTGGCAAGTGCCATGATCAATTTGATAGGAGAATAATGACTTTCATGAATATTTGAAAGAGCTGTATAATTTTGCAATTTAGTTCCAGTATCCAGAGCCCATCATCAGAGTTTTTAGCCCCCTAGCCTTGTCTATACTGTTAGACCTTTTATCTCAATTTCTGGTGTTAAGTTGTTGGGTGTTGTTGGGTCGATCCTTTCAAATTTAAAACCAGGCAATGGATGCCATTCTTGACTGGCTATGATACACAGGTGCATTTGGTATTCAAGGACACTATGTGCATTTGTATTTCCTCTGTGCAACTATACCTTAAAGAACGTATTATACAATATGATATCGTCTCCATGTTTATGATATAGCGAGGGAGATGTTGTCGCTGTATAGTGGGGGGTCCCGGGGACTTTGGTTTTGGTTTCTTTGATAGTGAGGAATAATTCCCAAAGTGATGGTTTAGTGGGCTTTGTATTTCTTCACAAGCTTCCGAGCTGTCATATATATATGCTCTTCTTCAGGTTCATGTTTATGGGCACAGACATTTGGCGGAATCTGTATGGTTTTAGTCCTCGTTGTTTGGTCTGGCGGGGACCCCTAGTAAGGCATAGAATGGTCTGTGGGCGGGCACTCTAAGCCGGAAGACGCATTCCTCCGTTGATTAGCAAATCAGAGGTGAGCTTCCCGGTACACTCAGCCACTTGTTGACACGGCTCGCAGTCACACCCATATGCACTGTACAGTGAGTGAGCGTATGGGACTCAGAACTGAACAAAACCAAATGAATTTAGAATTTATTTTTTCGGGGAAACTGATACTAACTGACTAAAGTGATAGTAACAGCCCAACCAACTGGGACTCGTCTTGTTCCCGGCAGGCTTAGAGAACAGTTCGGACAATAAACTCAGGCTCTAACCGCCTAACAATAGTGTATGACTAATTATACCTTTTCAAGACCTATTTGTCCTAAAGCATTCAAATTCTTGGATACATCAGAATATTGATAACTTAGCTTTGACATATAGATCAAACAATAAGTAAATTGGTAAGATTATTTTTAATGTAGGCTAATAATGGGGAATGCAGCCTAATATATAACCATTGCATAGTCAAACAATCATGAGTCAACTAGTGAAATCCTTTCATATTTTATCGGTTCAGTGCATAGTTGAATTGATTATACATGTAGTAGTATCACCATTCAATATACTACATTTCCATATACTACTTATCTGTTTGTTTACTTGTGTATGTGTGTTCTTATTTGTGGCGGGTGCACGCTCTGTGCACTATTTCCAGTACTATAATATTATTTGAGCATAATGCTTTAAATACATTTATATTGTCCACGAGTCGGAGCTTCTTTTACACTTCATTATTGGACTATACCATCTCTATGTGTTGTGTTCTATTATATGATCTTATTACTGTAATTCACAGATTTAAGAAATGTTATGTACTTCGGCATAGTCCGTAACAGAGCACTACACTCTGTCCAGCCTCTGAAGAACCGAAACCCCAATGCTAGCCTATACCGGTACTCTTTGAAATCTCGGTTCTACAGAGGCTGGACAGAGTGTAGTGCAAGACTAATGTAAATGTCTAAATGGTCCGCTATGGTAGGTGTCTCTGCTAGCCTACCTCGAGCTGTGCTAAACTCTATGGACAATAAATAGTTCCCTTACCCATCTCTGAGTAAGCAGTTGTCTATCTAGGCTCACTCCAATCTTTAAACGTTTTGAACTAATTAGTTCGGCTTATACTATACACCTTATAGTATATATTTTTTTAAATACTTTTATTGGCCAAGACATAGTATAATGTAAAATATTCTGGAAGGCTTGACAGTTCGTCAATATCGGGAGCATCCATTGTACGTTATAGTTGCAATAAAGAAGTATATATCAATCTACCTTTCTAACTATCTTTCCATCCACCATCTACCTTTCTATGTGTCCATCTTTCAGTCTAGCTATCTATCATTCTATCTATCTATCCATCTATCTATCTATCTTCCTATCTATTTATCTAAAGGAGCTCTGTATTTACTTCAGTGAATGTGAAGTGGGGTCGGGGGCGGATGATGCCACTATATACAACCACACTTTTAGACCATTATGACTAGCGCCAGACAATGAATCAAATTTCAGGGAAAGTCAGCTATGTTGCCTATAGTAAAAAAGCACCTGTGTTTGGTTCCCACCTACCCAACACTGAGACCTAAGCACCATCCATGGCTATTGGGGAGATGCAAGATGTCCACCGACCGCCATTATGAGGAGTCATCCAATGAATTTTCTCTCATGATTTACCTCCAACTCACTGACTTCCCCTCTTGCCTTACATACTTAGGCTTGCTATATATTATTTGAAGTGAGGCATACTCGTAGAGATCCCAAGTGCAGCACATCTCCGTGCACTCCCGAGTTTCTGCGATTCTACAATTCCTCTCAACCAACCCAGATTTAAAAGCAAAATTTCAGGATTGATTATACATGTAGTAGTATCACCATTCAATATACTACATTTCCATATACCACTTACTTATGTATACATGCATATGGGTCAGATCTTCAGAAAATGCACAATCTACAGTTCTACACATCTATCAAGTTCTGCTAAATTAGAGTGACAAATGATAAATACTAGGTATATCTGAGTATATTCTATTTTGTATTCATGCAATAGATCTGTCTGGTCATGTTGAACTGAATTTTTAACCTAATTTTCGTCTTAAATTTGGATTATTTGAAAGGATTGGTGAAGGTGAATTGTACATTTTCTAACGATCTGACCCATATATATCTGAGGTTTTCCTAAGGAGTATATCTAACTACTTCACTAGTGATTGACCGACCATCCAGAGGAAGTATCGCTAAATGTTCCCCGATGTAATAATACATACGAACTATAGAGGTACTTATTAAATTGTCCAATGTTTATCATCATTAGAACCCGCTTCATCTTACCATTTCAAATAAGATGATATCTCAAAAATCTCAAAATCCATTTTAACTAATTTCCCTGTATCACATCAACATTTGGCAGAATGTAATAGATGCGCACAGTGGCCGACTGTAGTTGTTCTAACGACCTGGTCCAGGGGCAGTGCCCATACATTGGGGCCTTGAGTCAAGGTGAGATCTGTAAGATGACTATCGCATGGAAATGGTCATGGTTGCCTATAGACATGTCCAAGTCAATTTCTGGCCTTCTGTGGAGCGGGGATCATGCTTTCAAGGCTGATAGTACTATCATATTCATCTCAGACTCTATCCATGTTCACATTATATAGGTTTCTGTACTTTTATCTCTATCTTAACTGTCCTATCTATTTTCACATGTTAATTACGGTTATATTGTTAATAACAAGGATATCCCCCTTGTATCATAGTCATATATTTTTTAAAGTTTCGATGGAGATTTCAATTGAAATGATAGCGATATGTTTCACAGTTGGACAAACATGCCGATGGAAAGGACAGGAAAGAAGAATAAATAGAAATAATAAAATCGACCTAAACGTAAAAGGCCAGTCAATCGAGGTGGGGGAAACCTTTTAAACACTTCGGAGTAGTTATGATTTAGAACTAAGTTTTAATAGATCTCTTGCCGAATTATATTTTGCACTTTTCAGTTCAGGATTGAAAAGCTAATATGAATCAGACCATACCTAAAACAAAGGTGTTACTATTAATTTCTTTTCTTAAGTACGTGATAGATGTCTCATGCTAGGTCTACCTATCCAATAGAAAAACAAAGCCACTTTTTAACTGTTACATACAATCAGGTAGATACGTTGAATCGGTAACTTCGGTCTCCACATGATCAAAAGTACTGGCGACCAAAACAGAGGTACTTAGCATTAAGTCTGCAAGTCTATGATCCCTTTGATGAAGAAATAGACATGCAACAAACTGGACGCACAGAGCGGAGGAAACGCCTAAGAGGCGGAAACAAACATTATCATGTTGCACAGAACATGTCTAAGTAATACTTTTCATTGATGGAATACCCTTCTACATTCTGAACAGTTTCTATTCCCTAAAAGGGTCAAACATAAATTATAGAGTGTTTGTAGACTATAGTGTGTTTTTCGTTTGTTGTAATAGCTGAGAATGCAGCATTTACCTAATATCAAATAAACAAGAAATGATGCATCACCCACATCAGTGGAACTTGTTATTTATCAGGAGGAATACATTATAACAACATTATGGTTAAATAATACATCCCAATAAATTAATGAGCTCAAGTACAACAAGGTCGATATAGTCAGCCAGACATCTGCTGGTTCGGAAGTAAGAAGGTTTATTGATACTGGGAACGTAGAGGAATAGATAGCTTAACTGTATAAAGAAACACTACTTCGATACAGAGCAATTCCTATAATTCAGCTTATTTGCAATGACCTTCTACCCAGAGTCAGTTACACAAGAGTAATTGTACTGATGCCATTCTTAGAGGTTCATTAATGCACTTCATTAACAAGGGTCAGGCAAGTTATTCACCCTAATAAATAGTACTCCAAGTGTGATGTCTTGCAGACAAATCTTCCATAAGTCGCAACATTGATATTTTTCAAAGTGTTTTATTTACAAGATCTCTTTTTATCCAGGAAGCGTGAAGACCTAGAAGTCTCCCATTCGCATATTATAGAAATAGATTGCAGATGCAAGATGTATTTTCATGATTAATTTGAATCATTAAATTGCCTGCGGCGAAATCAGGGACCTTCAAAATTTATTTCTCCAATCCCCTCAATCACCATGAGGAGAATGGGGGAATTAAAGTAAACCTAAAATATGATACATCAATGGTTATGCCCAGTGTTTATATGCACCTTTTCCATAATCCCCTATGGTCAAGTGGTTAGCATCTAAGACTGCGTAACTGAAAATAGTGAGTTTGAATCCCAGAACAAGCAGCCTTTTTACATTGTCTGAGTAATTTTATTCTTTAATTTCACTAATATCTTCATATCTGGGGCTCTGCTTTCTTTTAAACTCACAAGAGAAACATGAGTTGGATGGGGTTTTGGGATACATAGGTTCTCTGTAGTAGATTGAGGCATCGGTGGCCGTCGTAACCTTGTGTTTATTTTCGGCGAAAATGTTTTTTGCACGGGACCACAATTTGTCTAGTGCTTTGACTATTATGAATAAGTACCAAATTCCAAAACAGTGTATTAAATATATCATTGCGTTTCTAGGGTCATCCTATATTTAGCTACTTTAGTAGTAATTGTCCACCCAGAAGTGTTTTCTCAAACATAAAAAGAATATAGAAACACTTATTGGATTTCCTAAATGTTAACTTCGTTGGAATCCACTTAATATCCTCTTTTCAAATATGATAGTACTTCAAAATCCATTTCTATTGACTTTTGTGACTCATCACAAGTAGTCCATATATCCTTGTATTTCATGTATAGACTAATTTATCCAATGGTGTGGGATGATGTGGAATTCCATAATGTTCCATGCAAGTCATTTCAGTATGGCCGTAATTTAGTAGGAAAGGCTATCATTTTGCAAGAAATAAGGGAAATATCTTCATCAAAATGGTATGGTGCGTTTTCCAAATTATTATTTCGTCTTTCTTAGGGCTCTAAATTAAATATTGATACAAATCATTTGCTTTTTCCTGCATGTCTCTCTCTTTAATGTAAGTAGAACTACGTGTTATTATATAATATTTCATAACTTTCTAAATCACGTAAACTAGATCTATTGTCCACCCAAATGGTTTGTCCTGACCTAATAGACCAAATCCTGATTTATGACGTCATGCAGGTCATAATTTGACATCCTCTCGCTACACGATTTATGATTTGATATAACAATCCAGCTGCTGTATTCAACGAACTATAAGCTAGTTTCATCCAATTGATGGCAAGATAAAACATACTAGATGATATCAGCAAGACAGCCTTCCAATAAACTATGCACATGGGCCAGTACATGGACATGGGTGAGTACATCAGAATACATCATGTACAACTACCTCTTTCAATTGGCTCCTGGGCTTTATGGTATCAGGTTAGATTCGCAGCCGACCATAAAAACGTCTGGGGTCCGTTGAATAAGAAATACTTACGGGCCCGGTCCACTAAGCCGATTCTCATGCGATTCACCCAGAATCTAGTGGAATGAATCCTCTGCGGCCGAAAATGGCATAAGAATCGGTTAGTGGACTAGGCCATGTACTT